>VWZS01006101.1:748857-866776 GCA_013397075.1 Rhabdornis inornatus
AGAGGACATTGCAGCGTGTCCAGAGAAGGGCAATGGAGCTGGGGAAGGGTGTGGAGCACAAGCCCTGTGAGGAGTGGCTGAGGGAGCTGGAGTTGTTTAGCCTGGAGAAAAGGAGGCTCAGGAGGACCGTAGTGTTCTCGGCAAGTCCTTGAGAAGAGGTTGTAGCCAGGCAGAGGGCGGCTTTTTCTCTCAGATAAGCAGTGACAGGACGAGAGGATAAAGTCTGAAGCTACGCCAGGGGAGGTTTGGGTTGGACATGAGGAGGAATTTCTTCATAGAAAGGGTGTTTGGACATGGGACTGAGCTGCCCAGGGGAGGTGGTGGAGGCAGTCGTGGTCCCTGGAGGTGCTTAAGGAAGGACCGGAGATGGCACTTGGTACTGTAATTTAGTTGACACGGTGGTGTTCAGTCATACGTTGGATTCGATGATCTCAGAGGTCTTTTCCAACCTAATTGGAAATTGGGTTCCTGTGACAATCTCCACCTGCAGGACAGGCTGCCAGATTTCTCCAGCCTCAGTAAAATAAAATTATTTCACTTCTCCCCCTTGAAAAAGATAAATGGAGGGGGGGAAATTGAACTTTTAGAGGAAAAAAAAAAAACCCGAAATGAAGAAATTGTTTGGGTGTTTTCAAGATCAATAATTGAAGCAGTGGTATCTATACCATGTTGAGAAGAAAATTCTCTGGAACACTTAGGGAAATAATTTCTGGTTTAAATTCTATGCTTTAAGCTTTAAAATGCCTTTCTGAAAAGCTTTTTTTTTAAAAAAATAAAAATAGTTTCCAAAAAGTTTGAAGTTACTGTGGCCAGCATTTAAATTTGCTACAGGCTTCTGTGCCATTCATTAATGCCTCCTGAGATTGAATTATACTTAAAGTTGTCACATGCTTTTCCTAAACTCCTCCTCTATAAGTCTTAAGTCTGTATTTACATGTTATTTTTGAGCCATATGTATATTCTTTTCCATCTACAAGTGAATTACAGTCATTCCCTTCTCAGTGTTCAGTAGTTTTCTCCCTGCACATTCTGTTCTAGCAACCTGCCAACAGGCCAAATGTACACATATTGTCAGCATGGGGCCAAGCTCCACCCTGGGTTAATTCATCCCCTTCCAAAAGTAATGCTGTTTTTTTATTCTGGAATATAGCATACAGCATCTTTTAGGCAATAAATTATACATAATACAGTACCCATTCTTAAAGAAATACTGAAGTTACTTTTTATGTCAAACTATGTAAGTTGTTTGAATTCTCTCAACCTAACCCACAAACCAGTTGTTTGCATTATTTCAAGGTTCCCAGAGACCTGCAACAAAATTGCTGGCAATTTCTGGCATATCAGGGCTTCCAGCAGTATTTCCTCACCCCTCCAAAAGTGTCTTTTCCAGATTTTTCCCAGTGCTTTGACCAGCTGCACTGCAATGTCGGCTCAGCCCATCTCAGCAGAACAGCAGCCAAAACTCCTGGTACATGCTGCCACTAGATGTTCTGTCTTTTTTCCTGCCACCGCATGTATACTTAGCTTATTGACACCTGGCTGAGTGGATCATTCACAGCTTTTTGAAGCTGATGTTGCATAAAGGAGCGATCTGTGGAAGGGAAAAGGAAAACAAGACAAATGCTTTTTTTTGTTTTATTCCTGTGCTGAATGTTCAGATTTAGAGCTTATATTTGACATAATTAAGTTATGCTTAGGTTTTACCTTAAACATGAATTTCAATGATACTCATAGTCCTTATAACTTAAAGGCATATAAATAGAATCATTCCAATTATTTGAAATGTTTTATATCATTTGAAGACTACCTGAATCTTATTGTGATCTTCTCTAGTGGCCTGTGTTCACAGTTATCTGAACTGTAATTGTTACTAAGGGTCCCATTCCTATCTGCCACGTACTGGGATATATACTGAGAGACTTCTTTAACTTTTTCAAACTCCTGTATGTTTTAATTGCAGCAAAACAAGAAACAAATTTAGAAACTATATGCAGCAAATGTGTTATCACTGAATTAGATTTTATGTGCTAGCATGAACACCACAAATAACACAATGAAACCAAAGGATCTCTTGCAGAAAACAGAGGTGATAAAAGATAGCTGGGCTTGTACAGGCACATCTGTTAACTCCCATGATAGCTCACACTTCTGTCTCTCTTTGAACTCCCTATTCATACTTTTTGCCAGGTTTGTTCTGGGACCTGCTGTAAGGTATAGCTAACTTGACACCTCTTGCCTTGAGGTTTGGTGGGTGAACATAAAAGCAGAGACTGTTAACCAATTACCAGGCTTTTAGTTGTCAGTTCAATAATTGTTTCAGGAATTACTTAGCTGGGTTCTCTGGTTTGGGAGCATGGTGGCAGGAGGCAGAGAGGCTCAGGCAGGTTCTCAGGAACACACAAAACATCCCAAGCCTGCCTGCCTGCCTGCAGGAGGATGCTCCATCCCCCAAAATGCTGCCTCTTCTCCACAGGACTCCACCAGGTCATGGCCCATCAGATCTCAAAGCAGAGCAGAACAGCATGTGAGCCCTACAAGAGTTGGTCAGGGTGACAGAGGAAAAGTGTAACCAAATTCTGGTGGAGGGAGAGGTACCAAAATAGTTTTGGGGTCCAGAGTGAATGAAAATCCAGAGGTTACTAGGCTGATGGCCAGGGCAGTCCCAGGAAGGGGTTTGGAGAAGACTGACTTTCCATTAGTAATCTGAGCTGCTAATGTTTTTTACTCCTGTTGGGTTATCAAATGCAATGAGAAACCAGTGTTGACAACTCTACAACAGATTGGTTAAAGATTTCTAGCACTTCTCAGGCGAGCCAGATTGAAGTTGTAGTAGGAATAACTTCTCTCACAATATTTGATACAAACAAAAGATAGAAATTACTGTTTGCTCCCTTTCTTCCAGTCTGTCTGATTTTCAGTATGAATGGAACTGAAGCTGAACCCTTGCTGTCCTTCCAGTGCTTCCCAGGGGAGCTACATTGTGGAGGAAGTCAGGGAGTCCTACATACGGTCCTCTTCTATATCTTTACATGCACAAACAGTTAAAAGTCAAACACAGGTCATAATCCACTATCACATATCAACATTTTTTGCCCGAGACTCAGCACTCTTGGGGTGATCTGCTGAACAATTCTGGCCTGTAGCCATGGCCTGACATCAAGTAAATTCTTGTGATATATGGGGTAATATGGTATCACTTAGCTTGACAGAGATATCTCATGATTGTACCACAGCATAATATGCCTCTAACATAAGTACAGACTCTGGCTGGAATAGGAGCTGTTTACATGTCAGTGATTTCCAAGCTTGTTAAAAGTTAATGTGCACATCCACACTCCCTTTGTGTACACAGCTCTCCAACACAGCAGAAATGTTTCAGATGCTTCTTTGCCTTTAACCTTAACGATCAGTTCATACTTCCAAGAATGAAATTTCTCTCTCTATCTAAAGACATATGACACAATTCAAATGATAAGTACGTATCAGCATATATATCTCCCTCTAGGAGTTCTTCTAGAGCAATCTGTGAATTACACTGACAGCTTTTCAGTTCATCTTGAATAACTATTGTCTAACTTCTTTCAGTATACCCACTAGGCAGCCCTGTGCACTAGCCACAGAAAAAAAAAAAACCTGGCTTTCCCTAGCACTGCCTTAACTACTCTGAGCTAATTAACATCAGGTGGAGTTGTCTTACGATACATATTTTTTCCAACCATTTCATTTACTCCATCGTTAAGTATTCCTCAAATTTTTAATATAATTATTTACTGATCTGTTTTACATTCTGTTCTATTCAGCAGCTGCTACTGTGATCAAGACTGCAGACAAAGCTTGCCTGACATTCCATCAAGGGAACAAGTTCCTTTTACTCCAAAAAGCAGAGATTTTTCTGAAATGCTGAAGGAGGCACTACTCTGTAACCTCCCTGCTCACTGGTCCCAGAACTGTTTCGACCAGGGACCATCACTCAGCAATGCAGCTTCCAGCAGGGACGAGCACTAGCCACAGCTAACAAGCACTAGTACTGGTGTGCTTTAGTTTGCCTCATAGAAGAAGGTGGCTACATCAACAGCAGGCATTTTATTGGACCACCTTGAATCCTGCCTCAGCTAGCTCTCTCTTTTTTTTCCTTTTATGACTTTTTTTTCCTTTTTATTTTAATATGCCTTCAAGGAAAGAATAAATTTTTTGTTTTTTCTTTAATATCTGAATATTTTTTCCCATGTCCATGAATGCCAGCTTTTTATCACTAGAGGCAAGATCCACCCTGCTCCTGCCTCCTCCCAGACTGATGCTATGCTTCAGTTCTTGCCTTTAAAATACCTAGCAGCAATACAAAAACAAAGAAACCCTCATCTTACTGCACATTTAATCACATTGTTTTTTCAAACATAACCAAATCAACTAGTCGTTCACTTTTCACTTTTTAGTGTGCAACAAATGTATTTATTTGAGCTTTGGTATTCAAACCAGCGTGTGCACTAACTGTGTGTGTGTGTTCCACTCTCCTCATAATCCCAGGCATTTGAGCCCCTGCCAACTTCTTTATTCGGGGACCTGCCTTCTCCACACTCCCTTTGTAAACTTTGCATTTGTTTTGCTTTCTAGTGATCATTGAAGTTCTCACTCCAGCTGGGAGGACAGCCAGGCACCTTCAAGAACAAGGGAATGATTGACAATATTAGGCAGAAAATTGTCTACCAGATGCTGCTCAAAAGAAGAGGTGGCAACCTTCCGACCCCTTTCTCAGTACGCGAAATCGTCGCTTCTGTGACACGTCTCTGCCCCGCTTGTCAGCTGAGTGGGGAGCACAGGGTCACTTCTGCGTCTTGCTGTTGAGCAGTAAAATGCCACTCTGCAGACAAGGCTGTGCCTTCTGCATGAAGGAGATCCTAGTGCCAGCCATGCATTGGAACGGAGTGGAAAAATTCACCAGACATTACACATTACTTTTCAGTTACCACTGAAATACTGACTAGGTCTGAATAACCTTACTGGCACAGAAACGAAAAGAATTCCAGACAGTCCATCCTTGGACTATGAGAGAATAAACACCAACCAGATCTGCATGGCTTTTTAAAAACCCCTCCCCAGAGGTCTTCCTGTTGCCATTAGTACTTAAACACGATTTACATGTTTATGTCTCTTAAAAGGTTTTGTTCCCCCCCTGAAAAAAGAGATCAGCTCATTGGCGTTTCGTGCTAGTGCTAATACAATGACTGTGGTTCCTCTTTTTGCAAATTAACTAGACTGAGAAAAACAAAGGGATGAACTTGGAAAAAGTAAGACTAACATTTTCCTACTTCATTAGCTGACTGAACATGAAAAAAAGAAACCAGAGAAAGAAAACACTTTTTTTCTAAACAAAAGCAGTGCAGGGCAAAAAACCCCAAAGAGTTTACACTGAGGGCAGACACACAGGACACATAGGCCTCTGAAATGCAAGTGTTCGAGCACAAAACAGAAATAACCATATATACATAGTTTTCTTACACACACACACACAAAGGTATTTGTGGGAGTTTCTATGTTGTTTGTGCTCATTCCTGTGGGGTAACAGCAATGTGTGTGAATAATAATCCCTGAAATGACACCAGAATTAAAGGAAGGATATAGGAAATGAAGATGATAATTGAAATGCTATTTTAAGCAAGTGTATTCATTAATTGTCTTAATTCAGGTGAACTTCCCCTGCAAATTAGATTAAACATGTACTAAGAAAACTGCAAGATTGGCATGACAACTTCCTCTTTCTCAGTGAAGGGTCAAAGAACTCTGATTCTCAAAGCCAAAGCTGAATTTGCAGAGGTAGCAATTACAAAGAAAACAACTAGCTTTCCCTTTCAAAATGAACAAATTAGATCAGGCACTCAGAAAAACATAAATATTACAGGACCCATAAAACTTCTTTCAGGCTCACTTTTTATATGGAAACTCCTTAGTAAATCTCGTGAAAGCAAGGAAAAAAAAAACTACATAGATGCCAGTCAACACCAGCAATAAAAATATTTACACCAATAAATTAAGCAATGGGTACCATTTTATTTTGATCATCTTGCTACCTATCATAAGGTAGTATAGTTTTATTTGCATTAATTATTTGTCTTGGAGATGAATACTTTCCTTTGAAGAAAGGCACTCCACATTTTTTTGCTTGCATACCACACCGGCAAGGCTCTGAGCAAACACCACTGACCAAAATTTAAGGGAAACATCAGATAGCCAGATAACTTGAGGATCACCCGCACCTCAAAGATTCCTTCATCAATCATCTGCAAGGCAGTTCACTAGCTGGAAAGGTAGGAGACAGTTTCTGTGTTGTACACGTTACTGTTTTCTAGTGAGTTCAGTGGTTCATAAAAGCTATTTTTTGGTGCTGGTGGAGCTTTTTGTTTGGTTGTTTTGGTTTGAGCTTTTGTTTTCAGGGAAGCTCCCTGAAAAAATGGAAATTACTCTGGAGGTTCTCCTTCCAGTGAACTCCTTGGGAGTGTCCAGAAAAATGGACAGTTTGGATGGCCCGGTTTTCCCCAGAAGGCCGAACGAGACCACACCAGGCTGTTTGTTCCGCTTTACTCGTCCGTCCTCCTTCGGGATCAAGATGTCCCGTTCCCAATGTGGAAAAGCGGCTGCCCTCTTCCTGCCTCTCCCACCCTGCNCACGGCCCCGGCCCCACCCGGCCCCTCAGAAGGGGCGGCCCGCGGGCTGGGCCCCGGGAGGGAAGCAGGGCCGTGTCCCGGCCCCGGTGGGTCTTGCGTGTTTCCTACCCGGTGGCGGAGGCGGGCGCTGGTCCCGGCTCAGAGCAGCCCCGCCAGCAGCTGCCTCCGCTCTGCCCCTCTCCATGGCCCCGTGCGGTTCGGGCTCTGCAGTGATCGGTGCCACAGCGGGTTATAAATAAACACCGTAAAGCCTCTGCTGCTTACACGTCGGAGGGTTGTGTAAGACTTTCGGCTTCCTTAAAAAAAATACGCAAATAAAGCCATTGTAATCTTCCTCTGTGAAGGAGAAAAAAAAGTTAAGAAACTTTTATACAGGAGCTCAGAAATCGGCGAATGTGTTAAATGACCCAAATTTGGGTCTGTCACGCTTCATGATTGTTGATCTAAAATTGGTAAGCGGGGACCCTCTGACGTGAACTCGGTTGGGACAACTTGTACTCGAGCAGTCACCTGCTTTACAGGCACCACGCAAGTGCGAAGTGGGATTTGGGTACAATACACATAATGTGAAATGCAGTCAAGGTCGCAGCTGATGGCTGTGGCAAGTTCAATTCAACTGCTGCAACCCCCCTGGGAATCAGGAAAAGGTCTTAATTTCCATGTACTACATCTCACTCATTTCTCTTCCGGGAGATTAGGGCTTTGGTTTTGTTTTCAGTGGGAAGATGTTGTAAAACAAAAACTTAATTTTAAAGTGATGGTGTTTTAAGTATTTTTTTGTGATTATCTTTTCAACTGTAATGTTTTGGCTTGAATTTCTAAGTATTTTAAATTAATTTTTTGGTTTCTAAATGGTTTGGCTTTGTTTAGAAACACTTCAGCTCTTTTCTGCTGGCTTCCTTTGGTAGAGGTGTGTTACATTTTAATCTATGATTTATGTAAGCAAAAAGAAGACCTTGCGGGTACTAACATGTTACTAAATACAAAGGGTTCAGGTGTTTATAGAACAAACTTCTTTGTGTATAATTTTTTTTCATTTGAATGAACTGTCAAGTCAGGCTTTATTGTGGGAGGAATGGAGCAGCAGGAAGGAGCAGAGCAGAGGGAGAAGCCAGCACAAGTCTTCCTGGAGGCTTTTTGTCCTATTGGTATTGAAGATATTTGGCCAAAAGGTGCTAACACAATTCACAAATTTGGTGTAGTTGGCAAGATAAAGAGCTTCACTTGAGCTAGAGCTAATGAAGCATCTACTGCCTTGTCTGAATTAGTAATTTGGAGCATGTTACGAAAGTGGAAAACGAAGGCAGAGTGAAGAAGCTCAGGGAAGCACAACAAAGAAAAAAGGAANGGCTCCCCTCTCCCTGCCTCTCCCACCCTGCTCTCCTCCATGAAGCAAAATCCCGAGTAAACAAACAAGCCACACACGCTCGGAGCTGGACAGGCACAACAGAAGCGGACCGGCATAGAAGCGGGCTGTCCCCGCCAGCTCTGTGCCCCTCGCTGTCCCGCCGCCGCTCCCCGCCCGCTCCCCGCACCGCCCCGGGGCGCTGAGGGCCGGCCGAGCTGCGGCGGCCCCGCTCCATGCTCCATGCTCCCGCCCGCGATCCTGTTCGGCTTTTGCCTCGGACTCCCGCTGCTGCCGCCGGCGGAGCGCNAAAAGTTAAGAAACTTTTATACAGGAGCTCAGAAATCGGCGAATGTGTTAAATGACCCAAATTTGGGTCTGTCACGCTTCATGATTGTTGATCTAAAATTGGTAAGCGGGGACCCTCTGACGTGAACTCGGTTGGGACAACTTGTACTCGAGCAGTCACCTGCTTTACAGGCACCACGCAAGTGCGAAGTGGGATTTGGGTACAATACACATAATGTGAAATGCAGTCAAGGTCGCAGCTGATGGCTGTGGCAAGTTCAATTCAACTGCTGCAACCCCCCTGGGAATCAGGAAAAGGTCTTAATTTCCATGTACTACATCTCACTCATTTCTCTTCCGGGAGATTAGGGCTTTGGTTTTGTTTTCAGTGGGAAGATGTTGTAAAACAAAAACTTAATTTTAAAGTGATGGTGTTTTAAGTATTTTTTTGTGATTATCTTTTCAACTGTAATGTTTTGGCTTGAATTTCTAAGTATTTTAAATTAATTTTTTGGTTTCTAAATGGTTTGGCTTTGTTTAGAAACACTTCAGCTCTTTTCTGCTGGCTTCCTTTGGTAGAGGTGTGTTACATTTTAATCTATGATTTATGTAAGCAAAAAGAAGACCTTGCGGGTACTAACATGTTACTAAATACAAAGGGTTCAGGTGTTTATAGAACAAACTTCTTTGTGTATAATTTTTTTTCATTTGAATGAACTGTCAAGTCAGGCTTTATTGTGGGAGGAATGGAGCAGCAGGAAGGAGCAGAGCAGAGGGAGAAGCCAGCACAAGTCTTCCTGGAGGCTTTTTGTCCTATTGGTATTGAAGATATTTGGCCAAAAGGTGCTAACACAATTCACAAATTTGGTGTAGTTGGCAAGATAAAGAGCTTCACTTGAGCTAGAGCTAATGAAGCATCTACTGCCTTGTCTGAATTAGTAATTTGGAGCATGTTACGAAAGTGGAAAACGAAGGCAGAGTGAAGAAGCTCAGGGAAGCACAACAAAGAAAAAAGGAACAGGAATGGCAGAGGATGGTTCTAGTCACAGAGGAAGGACAGCAGAAGAGTGGAAGGGCAGGAGGATCAATTAGTAGGAATGGGAGGCTAGCCCCAAGACAGTGAATAATAGCAGAGATGTGTATGAAGCCAAGAATTTTGTTTCTAAAACTTATTTCCTCACAATTTCTCCTTGAAGACAGCTCTTCTTCATGGAAGCTTACTGGGACAGAGAAGAGAACTAGACACCCTTGTAAAAGAGGCTTGGGATAATTACACGTGACACAAGTAAGTGTACTGAAGATACCTGATACAGCTGTTGTTAAAAGTTTGGATGGTTTTCCTTTTGTGTCTCTATTTCATTGCTCTTTGTGCTGCTCAGTTCAGCTGTCTGCAAAACCCAAACTTGGGAGACTTGGGACCTAGATTACCATTTTGCTCAAGTTCTTGTAGGATAACGGCACTGATTTTAGAGGAGAATTAACCTCTTCTGCCACAGTGCATTAGGTGAGCAGCCTGCTACATGAATTATTTTGAGTGTTTTAATTTTAATAACTAAAGTGTAGCATAGCTCTTTCAAAAAGATTAGTTAACTGACACCACCTAACCTTGCTGGTTACCTACAAGTAGATTACAGAGGATGATACTCCTTTGCACATGCATTTTGCAAATGTTCTCTTCGTTGTATCCTTTATTTTGCAAATTGCCGACATTGAGATGAAGGGTCTATAATTTCCTAGCTTGCCTTTCTCTTGGAACACTGGTGCTGCACTGGCACGCATCCACTTTGCTGTGACTTCATTTGAATACAGCAAATTCTTTATTATGATGAACAAAGGGTTGCTCTCTGGTCTGCTTTGAATCTCAGTCTGCTCATGGAGATTAGTGGGTTTTGAGCAGTGCCAAGTCACTAAATATCTCCGCTTCACTGATCTCAAAGACATTTGTGACAATGGATTTAGTAGTCATTTTCATGCATGTTCTTGCCTTTGAATGGATAATACCTTAGTAGTTCTGCTTCCCGTTGCTGTTAGATTCTCTATTTCGTTCAAAAGTGTTTAAATTGAAAACTTCTCTTTACTCGTGTTGTTGCTTTGAGATACATAAACACATTTGTTTGTGGTTTTAATCCTTGAATACAACTCTCCTTCACCTCTTTGCTCTTTTTTGCAGTTTGGGGTTTATTGTCATTCATGTTACTAAGAAATACTTTGTGGCTAAACAATGTCTTATATTGATGTTTAAGATATTGCTTTTGTCAATGCATTGGACAAAACCTTATATAATAAAGCAGGATCCTGAAATGACAAATTTAAAATTTTCTCGAAGACTGCTGGTCAGCCTTTTTCTCTTTCCTGAAAATTTCTTAAGACAAGGAGTATTACTTTATCTTGATATACAAGACAGAAACTGATAAACCCTTAAAAAACACTGGGTTAAATTTTCCAAAAGTAGACAGACTCCAAAAGCCTTGTGTTGCTGCCAGATCAAGCAGTGGACTTCTCTTCTAGTTGTTCCAGGAAAACAGCAATTAATCTCCAAAGCTGAATTTGGTTTCAGAAAATGGATGAGCATGGTGAATTCCTTGTTAAACTAAAGAAATTTACTAAGCTGACTTCTTTAAAAGAGTAAAAGCAAAAGTGTTCAGAGCTCAGTTTACAGAAAATTCAGATCAACCAACACAGACATAAAATAGGTAAGAGAAGTATTAAGAAAGGCTGAAAAAACCCAAATAGATCATGGTGGTAGTTTCTCTACAATGAAGTTGCTCCTAGTTCAGGATTTGGCTGTTCTACTCCCAATCTATGCACACCAAAGGACACAATTTATTCAGAGTATTTCAGAAACTTTTTCTATGTGAATCTTTGAAGATTTGTTCTACTCATATCTTTACCTGCATTCCAAAGGCCTGTACTGTCCTCTGAAGTACAGACTCACCCTGATGAATCCAGTGGATCAGCCAGGGTCTTTGCTTCTGTACATAACACACTCTGACATCAGCAACACAAAGCCAAAGTGGGTGGCATAAAAACCTTCAAGAAAGCTGTGTCAGTGCTGTGCTACACTCACAGCAATAAGCCACAAAGACTGTGTTTAGGGGACCAGCCTGCCTGAAAGAATTGCTGTCACTTCTCTTGGTCCAAGTGCCAGATCAGCCTGAGCTGTGAGCCATGATCACTTCCACCTGCTGTTCATGATGTTGGTCAGGAGCGATACCTGGCCTTGGGCTATTAAGTCTAGGGCAGGGTTTCGCTAAAGGTGGTGTCCACCACCCAGCGATGTCAGGTCACCCTGCATCGCTTTCCCAGAGATGTAGTAAATCTTGCTTGGTGGGATTTGTATCATTATAAAATCTTTAAAAAATGGCTTTTGTTTTTGTACTCAAATAGACATTTTGCTGTAGTGTGACCCGAGTCTTTTCTTTTCAGGTAGCCACCTCCAGCTCTTCTTACCAGACCCAAGTTTCCACATACGTGTTTTCAGCTGTGCTCCACAGGGATCCTATCCCCTTTACCAATTTAGTTAAAACATCTTCCAGCTGTCAGCATTTTCATTCTGGGTCAAAAAACATCTCTAATTCTTGAGTTCTAATCATGTTCCAGCCACCTTGATTCTGGTGTTCTGACCTGGCCTGAAGATGCCAGTGGAAAGAGATATTACTGTTTTGCTGTGTTTCTTCCCTCCAAGCTTAATTATAAGCCACAAGTTTTGCACACAGACGTGTACCAACAGGTGCTAGGCATGTAGAAATTTTTCCGTTGATCAAACTTGAATTCCATTCACAGTTAAAGTCAGGGAAGCAGCTTCCAATGCATGCATAGAACATTTGCTTGATAATGAAGACTTTTAGAACCTGTCCATGAAACTTTGTAGCACTAGATGAAGCCAGAAGGATTATTGCTGTATCTGCCCAAAATTCCCACTGCTGAAAAGAGCAAGGTGATTGAATGAAAGGCAAGATTTTACAGTTCGCCTGTCAGCAATTATGAGGAACAGGAGATAATGAGGAAAAAAACTAATGGCATTAATTTCAGACTAGAGTGGAGAAAAAAACAACCAGTGCATGGTTCATCATAGGACTAATGATTGATGATTCTGTAATCAGAGCCCACATAGAGAGAAACAGGCTGTAAATTAAATGGTGTATTGCACAAATGGTTTGGAATTGTAATGCGATGATCAAGAATTTGCAGAGAAAGACTTTATGCCCCTTTATAATAAGCTGCAGTGCTTCTAACAGAAATAATTAGGGTTCTGACAATGTATTTGTTTGAATGAAGGATTGAGTTTGACAATAAAAAATAGCCTGTAATCTGTGTGTCACATGCAGCTTTCTACTGACACGGAGCCTCATGGTCTAGTGCACCAGCATTCACAGCAAATTAGTCTCAGTTTTACTGTATTCCTTAACCACACCAAGTGGTACCTAGAGAAATAAAGTTGTTTTACCAGGTCACTGCTAATTGAATAGCTCTTACAACTGAAAAATAATAGAATGATTCAGTGATAAACTTAAAATAAGTCTTAAAATATGTCTCACTATGGTTTGAACTTTGTTTTTTAGACTTAGTAGTAAGGAAAAGGAGGAGGAGAAGGAGGAGGAATCCATTTCTCTTTCACTTTTGAAATCCCCAGTTTGGCAGGCCACTGGCTTCCTCAAGCAATTCACTGCAATTCCTTCCTGGAAAGCTTCCTCCTCTCCAGAAGCAAAGCACCCCTCTTAGCTTTCCACAGAAGATGAAAAGTGCATATTGAAAATAAATTAGAGCATTCATCTGGGGAGATGAGTAGAATTCTGGTTAGGAAACTGAACTAACATGAGAAAACATGCACCGAAAAGTCCATGTCAATTTGAGCTAAACAAAACAACTCTTCTTTTGGTCAAACTCATCTATATCCAGCACATGGGCATATCAGCCATGCAGCACACACAATGCCTCTGCCACCTCTAGGAACTACAGGATCTGTTGCAGCCTTTCAGAAAATTTGAGTTATCCACGAAGTTTTGGATGTATCTTGCCTGTGTTCCACATAGCATATGTACATGTTCTATTTTGGAAATCCCACGGGCAGCAGCCCTGATTCTTTCTAATGTTAGGTGTCACAGTGCAGCTGATCTCTTTCTTAGGGCACTCTAAGATGCTCTACAACTGCCACTTCTCAGAGGTCCTGAATACAGTTTTTCAGCAGCGGATCAGAAAACTGGATAGTGTTATTAACCATCTCTTAAGCAACTGATAAATAGAAAGGGATCTTATATTCTGTAATCGCTTTTTTGATCATACAGTCTAACAAAACACCATTTCTGAGTTACTGAACCCTACTGGGGGCCAGCCTAAGTGTTTCAGATCCAGAGGAAGGTAATTCCAGCAATGACTACTTTTGGGCATTCAGAAACTGCTCACAGAGAAATGTGAGTCTCTGCTCAGGTTGGGGCAGTCCTTACTAGTGGCATCCATACTAGTAAAAATTTATAAGCCTTGTTAATACCTTCTTTTTTCTTTCTGTTTTAATAATGATTTGTAACCAATTTCCTAGATCTTAAATATGTGACAGAGTTCTTGTCCACTTGTGGTGGCACATTTGAGTCCGATTTTTCATTGATGCTGGGAAGGTGTTTGTTAGCATGTGAAGGAGATGAGACACGCATTCACAAGAGCTGTGTTTCTTGGCTAACTTTTACACCAGTCTGGTTATGACAAGAAATGAAAATGTGTCTGTGCAGTAGCTATCAGAGAGGATTTCAGTGGCTGTCCCCAGGCTTGCAGGAATGAGCATGTGACAACTATGAAAAGGGGCACAGCACAGGGTGACACAAGCTCTTGTCTATTGGCCTCTGATTTTGATCATGAAGCTAGTAGGGAGAATTTTTGATATAACCATATGATTCAGTACTTTAAGTATTTTTTTTTCAATACTATTTTGCGCAAAGTTTTTCTCTTGAGTCTCCCTTGTGTTATGCATATAAACTTGCACGCACATCTCAAATTGTCTGATGTGTGTGTGATGGATTGCATGGCTGGGGGGATGCTGTGCTGTAGCCACGTACAAAGCCATCTTCGAGGATGAGGGTACTGACAATAAGAGCGCTCCCCATTGCTTCACTTTTTGCTTGTTTCTCCACAGTAGCAGCATCACAGTAAGATGTTGTATTGCTTAACCCACTCCCACAAAAGTGCAATAAGAGTCAAAAAAACATTGGTTTTGTCCTCTGACCGTATGGCTCTCTCAGGTGTGCATCAAGTGTGGGAGATGGACCTTTTATGGAGAGCATGAAGATGTAATGGTACAAAGTGCTTCTCTCCCCTGTTAGCTCCCAGATGTGGCCAGCCACACGTGGTTACCCCAGAAAAACAGTTTCCAGATACTGCACCATAGAAGTGTCCTTCCAGTGCTAAATTCAGTGGTCTCAGGCATGTTGGTAGTAACAGCAGCTGTGACTGCAAGTGAGCTCAGCAGACCCAAAATGAAATCTGGGCAGCCACCAAAGCCAACCCTTAAGACACAGAAATTAGAGAAATATTTTCAGTTCCAAAATTGCGCAAATGAAACAATCCTTTAAAATTTAATCCAAGGAGGTACCTACTGTGCTTTTGACTTGTCATGAGTGTTTAATGCTCTCATGACAGTTTTAGGGCTAGAGACAAATTTGAGGGATGTTAAGCCAACACTTTTCACACATATTCCATTTATGTACACTGCAGCTTGTTTTGTACATTGCCTACAAAATTATGCTTCATAGAAGAAAAGCCTGGCAACACAAGGGAAATTGTTGTAAACAACCAGAGTGAATGCTCCAGCCTGCGTACAATAGACATGCTAGAACTCAAAATAGCACCAGAGGGAAAAAAAGCAACCTCCCTTAACAAACAGTAAAAACATTGTTTGTTTTTAAGAAACACTGAGCTTTGTTTTCAGTTTCTAGATTAAGCCTAATTGCCAAAAATGCCTTTGTTACTGCCTAAACCAAACTCAAGTTGAGAAGCATAGTCAGTAATTATTTCAATTAAGAATGTACCGTCAAAAACCTAAGGGTGGGAATGCAAGAAGTGAACAGTTGTTCAAAATTAAGAGCCTCTTCCTCTCCCTATCCTTTGCCTCTTTTTTTCCCTCAGGTATAGAAATTGCAGCTTTAATGAACAGCAATAGAAACTGAGTTTCTGAGAAAAACTAAGTTCAAAACAGAGAGCTTTTGGCAGCAGTCTCCCTCCCCCTCTCTCTGAGATCCTTAACACTTGCCAAATTTTTCCTCTCAAGGCTTGCCAGGGCTATTGAATGCTGAAGTCACTGTTTTGAACTTAAAACCTCCCAGAACTCTGAGACATCTGTATGGAGGGTACTTGCTGCCCTGCACATATCTGCCAGAGCCCAAGACTGAAATTCTGCTTTGCAGTCTTGGAAATGAAAATTACCCTAACTGCATTGTGTCTCCCATTGTTCCTCTTCCCCTTCTGGCTCTTCCACCCCATCAGGCACAAACAATAGAGTTTCCTTGTATCCTGCTGAACCCACCTTCTTCCCATTAGGAACAGAACACTTTGCAATCTTCCTGGATGCTCATGCTAGTCCAAAATTGTCTCTGGGACACATGCCTTCTTTTGTGGTCACTGGTGCGAGGGGTATATCCCTTGCAGAACAAATATTAGTCAGTAAAATGAACAAGAACAGAAGTTGTTCACTAGTGGCTGTTCCTACAAGTGGATGCATGTTGTATAAACAGAAAGTATGAATCTGTTCATCAGAGACAGAAATGGGTTAGGGAATTAGGTAACTTTTTTATTTCTGGCAAGTTTTTTATTTCTGCCTCAACAGGGAGTACAATTTGTAAATTAAACAGCCCTGGGAAAAGCTATGAGGGGGCCTCAAAACCTACATAAAAGGAAGAAGAACATTTGAAGTTCTGGACCCTGTGGAGACCACTGATGGATTCAGAGCCAATCATGCCAAGGGCTTGCAGCTTTCTAGCAAAAAAAGAACATTTTTTCTGTATGGTGAGGAAAGGCAAACATGCAACAGCACTTACTTGATAGGCCTTTGGTGTTAAATCCACAAGCTGGGTGTAGTAACATGGCAGATGTTGGCAAAGTCTGTCTGATGAAAATTCCTGTAATTTTTTTTGCCTACCTTAAACTATCTCTGTGTCTGTGAAGAATAAGTAGGAAGAGTCCTTTGTGATGTGATAGCATTCTCATTCTTTTCCTTTGTTGCAAATGTACTTTATAGAGGAACAAACGAATTAGCTTAATCATGTATTAACTACACTTCAAATGGCACTGTGTGGCTGTCAGTGCTGCATCTTTGTTATTCCTATAGTATGAAAATTGCACATGCATCACTGGAGACAAATCCTCAAGATGCAGTTTCTGTTGTTGTTTCTGAAATAACAGAAGGAAATCTGGACTTCAGTGTTATTCATGGGAGGTATCCTGGCCTGACCAGATATTAATCTCAATTGAGTTCAAGCACTCCTCTAAATCAGTTCTGAATGCAGCCTAAAGTGTACGCAGCACTTTACATTTCCCACCATACTATAATGGAGATGACACATGCTTTAAAGCATTGGATTAATGCAGATTTGCCAAGAGGGCGATGGTGCACAAATAGAAATGTGTTTAACTGAAAGGACATGTGCTCCCCATACGGATGCGGTCATGGCTGCTTAGTCTCTGAATGAGTTCATATTACTCTTCTCCAGAAGAGAACATGTGCTAAGTATTTCTTCAGGCTAATTTTTTAATTCTACAAATAGTAGTTGTCATCATCTCACCCAATACACAGGTTTCAAGACACAAGCTGTCAGAACATACTGGAATGGTTTGTGTCTGTGAAAGGTGACTGCCAGGAAGTAGTTACCTATCCTACTTTGGGTGAGCAAATCCTTAATATCATCCTCTGTGTTCCTCAGTGACTACCTCAAGCATTTTGCTCTTAGTACATTGCCTGTTGGAGACTCCTTTGAAGTCACCTAACTCCATTAGTGGTGCATGGGACCCAAACACTCAGCTCTTATTTTGTGGTAACCATCTAGGGCTATCATAGCCTCACAAGTATCCTCCATACATGTTAAAGTGTTTGGGGTTTTTTTTGAAAGCAAACAGAAAGTTGCTCGGCTTGGGTCCAAAAAGGAATAATTTGTATTTTGAAGGGGTCTTTTTAGATTAACCTAAAATTACTTAATTTATTAAGAACATGCCTGTACAGCCACTCCAGGCACCAAGATAGTTATTTTGGTTTTAATTTTGTCATATATTTATCTGAAAGGCACAGGATAACCCCTAGGCCATGTTTTCTTCATGAAGCGGTTCCTCTTGCTGTAGCACCTCATGGTGGAGCTGCTTCCAGCTCACACATTTCCAGTGGGAGAGTTCTCTCTTCCAAACTGTCTTGTTCTGTGAATGACACAACTGACCACAAACAACCTGAAGTCTTTCTGTCTTGAGTTTCTGGTCAAATTTCACTATAGACCATTGCTCGGACAGTTCCAAGAGGAAAGGTTCATAAGGAGAGCTTTGACAAGGGAAGTTACATGATCTCAAACCTGTGATTCTCTGTCTTCTCCTTTCCCCTTGACACCCATGCATAGTTAAAGAACACATAGTTAAAGAAATACACCCACCTATTTATCTCCCTTATGTGGGGTAATTTCCTAGTTTTGGCCAAACTGCAGTGCTGGTGCAGAGACATATGAGCTATGTCTGCACAGGCTTGCTTGGTTCTGTGCAGGCTCCTTAGCTGAGGCTTGGAGCTGGACCTGCCAGGACCAAGGCTGGAGCTGTGCTGAGGCAGCTTTGGGGATGTCGCCCCATATGCCAGAGCTGACTGTATATTCTGGGAACAGAGGCTGCAGAAGCAGGCTGTGCCTAGGCTAGAGGCTTGCCAGACACCATGTGTATTGGAGAATATTGTAGAGGAACCCAGGAGCACCTAGTGGGAATTTGGGAGCCATGGAAAAAAGTAATCTCACTGTTTAGAGTGTCATAAAAAACCTATTACAATGAACAACAGAGAATGGACTTTACTCCCACTCATCTCTTTGCACTCATCTGCCCTATGAGTATTTAAGCTGGAAATTATAAAAGACAGGATCCTTATCATCTTATCTTTCCACTTATCAGTCTTTATAGTGTCAACTGCAGACATGTCACAGACAAGTGGCAATCAACATCTTTCAATCACTTACCAAACCTTCAAGTGTTACCTAAGCTGCAAAATCTGGAGGGAAAGAAACCTCAGATTTACAAATACCTTCACATTATTCATACAGGTTTGTGCCATTTTCTATGCTTACAGCTACTGAGACAGTTTCTGTGGGCAAAAATCCCCACACCTGATCAAGCAATTAAAGTCATTGCAAATAAGGTCACAATACTACTTTTCCACAAAAATCCTCTGTTTGGTGAATGAGGTGACTGGATGGGATCTGCTTGAAAGAGTCCAAAGGGATAAGGCTTTGGAGGGATCCGAGAAAGCTGATTGATATTCAAGCTTCACCTCCTCCAAGGTCAACAGGGGTTCACCCTAAAGAGCAGGAAGTCAGGCAAAACATGCCAGGACACCTGCATGGATGAACAAGGAGCTTCTGGCAAAATTAAAACCCAAAAATTAAGTATATAGAAGGTGAAAGCAGGGACAGGAGACCTGTGAAGGATATAGAGATGCTGTCCAAGCAGAGAAGACACAAGAAAGTCAAAGAACAACCAGAATTAAATCTGGTTAGGGGTGTCAAAGGCAACAAGAAGGCTTTCTGTAATCTTATCAGTCACAAAAGGAGGACTAGGGAAAATGTGAGCCTGCTGCTGCTGAAGGTGGCAGGGGCCCTGGTGACACATCACAAAGAAAAGGCTGAGGTACTGAATGCCTTCTTCACCTCAGTCTCTTCTAGGAAAACCTTCCTTCAGCAATCCAAGGACCTGGAGACAGAGGGAAAGTTTGAAGCAAGGAACACGTATGTGAGGTGGAAGAGGATCAGGTTACAGGATACTTAAACTGGACATGGACCCCAGTGAGATGCACCCAAAAATTCTGAGGGAGCTGGCTCATGTCCTTGCATTTTGATTATCTTTGGATGATCATGATGACTTGGAGAGGTGCATAAAAACTGGGGGAAAGCAAATGTCACTCCTATCTTCCAAAATAACCTGAAGGACTACTCAAGGAATTACGTGTTTCATGGACAAGCTACTGATAACTCTCTTCTCCAGTCTGTGACATCATCAGCCCTCTAATCTAGAAACAGCACAGTGCTGGATGCTGCTGGATTGCAAGACTCATATTACTTGGAGCACCAGCTGTTTGCTTCCTTCAGAACCCATCCAGACCATTTTGCCGCGATCCTTTTTTTCCTTTGTACTTTGCTGCTGAAAATAAGCTGCAGGTGAGAAATCAGAAAGACCTCTGAATGCTAATTTGAGTGCCAAACTTCAAGTATCTGCTGGACAAGGCTTGGCTCTCTGCTGGTTGACATGCAACCTAAGTGCAGCCTTAGAAAGTTCAGGTTCATGTTTATTTGTTTGTTTTTACAGGCTCCCATAATTTTCCAGAAGAATTAAGGAAAGAAAAAAACAGTGACTTACAGGATAATCTGACTTTTGTAGCTCAGCCAACCTCTTAACAGAATTTTGTGGCATAAAGGCAAACCAGAATGCTAGCTTTAGAGTTTTGCTCTTGCCAGATTTTAAGGGTTAACTACATAAGTGTGGAGCATGTATGTGGCTTTCAAAATAGGTGACACAAACCTTTTGCATAATAGAAATAGTTCATCAATCCAAATTAGAGATTGCTACCAGATCTTATTTTTATTTCATGTTGTGGCAAACTGAAATCCTTAATAATAATGATCCTCATTATTATCTTACATTATCCTAATAATCCTTAATTACATTAACTGATAATGGGATTTACATGCCATTTCAGTCACATCTGTTAATATGCAGATCTTGACTACATTGGTCAATAAGCTCTTTAGGAGAAGCTGTTTCAGAAGAATCTATTGTATCTCTAATATACTTTCTAGCACCATGACACACATAGGATCCCTGTTTTCTGCCTGAACTGACAGTTCTCTATTCTTTCCTATCAGTCTTTCCACAAAGGCTGCACAGAAATTCCAGTCTTGTGAGTTACATGAAAGGTCAATCTCATTTATGTAATAGCCAACTGAGAAGAAGTAGTGCTACAGTATCTTGCCAGCTACAGTTCTAGGAAGATCATGTCACTGCAGTTTTGAGCTTTTGAAACAAATCTGTCAGACACATTTTCTACGAAGCAATGTCAAGCCACTCTTTAGCTCCAATGCTTTCTAGTTCAACATAATGCTATGCTCCATGAACACAGGATGAACTGTGAGTCTTTGAGTGAATACATACCCAATTAAAAGTAAATTGTCAGCCACACTTCACAGGGACTAATTCTGTTTTAAACACCAGGTGTCACTGCAGTATACTCCTGATTCCACACCGAGTCTCCATTACTTTAAAGCTTTACTTTAAAGTGATGTCAAAGCTCACGGAGAACAAAGATGCTTGTACTTTCTGTTCCCAAGTGTGTGCATGCAGCTACATGATTAGCCAGAATCTGGGCAAATTGTTCAGTATTTCAGCCAGCCACATTTATAATTCTATGTGGTTGGCCTCAAACCTGAAGCTAACCATATAATAGATCTATTTCATGGCTGATAGCAACTGTTCAGAATGAAGAATCAAAAAAAAAAAAAATAGTTCTCTTGATAATAATGCTGCATGCATATTTTTTTTCAGAAGAACAGCCTGTATTGAATAATATTCAGCAGTTACTTAATAAAAAAATTATATCAAATTGCATATTTTGAAGCTTCTTGGCCCATGAACAAATGTTCAGTAAAAAGCAATCTTCTTTTACATTTATCAGATCCTGAGTGATTTTGCACATGAAGTATTCCTTATTTTTACAAATTCTCTATTTGACCTATAACTCTGTATCTTCTGAGTACTAAAATATACTTACTCAGAATAAACATTAAAAAGCCATCAGTTTGAGAGTGAACAGATACTACTTGTCTGTCTCTGTCTCATTTGTTCAGCCTCCCAGCTTGGCGTAACTAATCCCTGTCTGCACTGTGAATTTTCCAGGAACCTGTTCATCAGTAACTACTTAGTATTAAGTGGGAAAAGCTGCTCTTTTCCTATCTGTCATTAAAGATAATGAGAAGGAAGGTGCAAGTCATGGAGACTGCAAGCCATGAAAGGTTAGGTACTATTTTAGCCTCATGCTCTAGTGTACAAAGGAGCCTTGTTCCAGTGACATGCTTAAAAGATGACATTTCTTTGTGTTAGACTTCCATGCAGAATCTGTGTTACATATTCAGCAGTGGTCCTAAGTCATCTGCCTCTGAAATGCTTCAGGATGCTCTTAAAAGTATTTCTACAGAAATGAGTCTTGCTACTGACAGAGCAGTGCAGCAAATGGACTGGGAACATTACCTAGAGAGCATCTTTAACAAAGGAAAAGGAATCAAATGCCAGAGCAATTTCAGAGGATAATCTATAGGGCCGGTAATTGCAACTTTAAAAATGCTGAAAGCTGCACAACTTTGAAAGGCTCAAACCCAATGTTCTTACCTGCATTAAAGAGCACAGTGCCACTACATTCATGCCAGCCCCTGCTTTAGTCAGAGACAACTTTAAATTGGTGCTGTTGTGTGCATGCTTGAATCTTGACAGGATTGTGGCTTTGGGAGGAGTAAGGTGCTATATATCACAAAGAAGTCTTAGTAGTTCTTGTCAGATAATAAAATCAGCACAGAATTCTCAGAACAAACAGAATTCTATAAAATAACGCAGGTTTTAAGACCTGCAGAATGAAGTGACTGCAAGGACTGAATAATATATTTGTTAAGAAAACAACAAAAAGAGGCACAGGTAAAAAATCAACCAACCAACCAACCAACCAACCAACCAACCAACCAACCAGCCAACCAACCAACCAACCACTAAAACAAAAGACAAAGCTTATTTATTGTGGTTTATTCTGTCTGGCTATTGAATTTATATATAGATTTTAATCCAGTGAATTTTGCCAGGATTTTTTAATTAAATTAATTTCATTGCAATGCAACATGTTTCCCATTTGACATCATTTACATGGATTTCCAATAAATTCAAGAGTTATTTGCAAAATAATAACCAGAGAAAATGGCATAACCTCTTTTAAATGCTTTCAGAGAATAAGCACAGAATCATATGATTTTTTTCTGCTTATAAACAAGTAAATATTAGGGTACTAGTGTACATAAATAAAACCTGCATTTTTTATTATTGACCTATGTTCTTACTTTTAGATAACTGCTTCATATGTTCATGTAGCATTTTACCACAGAAATATTTACATAAAACTAATCTACATTTACAGTAAATAACCATAATTGCCTACTGTGCTTTCAGCAGCCAAAAGCTGAATTGGCTGTAGAAATATCTGATGAAGATTCTTGGAACAAAGGTATGACTAAATGACATCAACTTGTATATTCTATTACAAAATATTGAGAGGAATTTAATGGCATTTGTTAATTTACAAATGCAATTTAGTGTTGGATCTGAACTGCTCTAACAGTAGGATAAGCCCTGCAATTACAATTAAACTACAATTTATGGTACATACTTTCTCCAAAATTACAGTATTTCAGTGTTTGCAGTGGAGTTGATAAAAGTATTTTGATTTCAAACAGGTAGCAAGCCAAATAATCTTTCATGTAGCAAGCAAGCCTTAGCTAATGTCATCTCAGAAGTCTGCATGCATTGACTCCAAGTGTGTATGGCACAGTTGTTGAATCACTGAGCTGCTCTCACTGCCTACAGAGCTGAACTTTGCAGTATATTCAACTATATCCACTCTAAGATAGCCAGGACAGTTCCAAGCCTCTCTTTTCACAAGCTCATACTGTTTTGAGGATGTTTTGCAGTTCTGTGTCAGTGATCAGAAACACAAATAGTTGTCCAGAAAACACTTTTTTGTTGCTAGAACACTATGTAAGAGAAGTTTGCTCAGAGATATTATTCCAATAACACATATTTTTTCCATTATAAAACAATGGATGAAATAAACAAAAGTGTCTGTATTTACAAATTCTTATCCACTATGTTCTTAGTATGCAGTGTTCCATGTGTAAAGCAATTTTATGCTAAAGCTCATATAGCACCCAATTTTAAGTGACTCTTACTGAGGCATGATTTTAATAATTAGCTATTAGACATAATTATCCATATAATTGACAATTTTTGTTGTTCTTATGGAAGTCATATACATTCACTAATAGAAATAAAATACATTTCACTGAAAATACAAACAAAAGTACCTATCACTAAACCAAACTTCTAAATGTTTAGGGCCCAATCCTGCAGCCTTGGCTCATGCAAAGAATTCTATTTAAATAAAGTATTCCAGCTAGAGTTGGGTTTTCTGTTCATTTGGGTTTTGGTTTTGTTTTTTGCTAAAAACCCCTTATGATGCAAGTCCAGATCTACACATGGTACTTACTTTAGTGCATTGACATTTGTCCATGTTGGGTTTTTAATAGAACAAAAACATTATTTAGAATTCATTTATTTCAGTTCTGTTGATACAGAGGCTTGATAAAAGATAATCCAACTGCGTCATGGTTGGGTGGTGATGACTTGCCTCTCTATATAGGGAGTACATAGTACATAGGGAATACTGAGAAGATTAAACAATGTTATCCATCTCTTGTGAGATTCTAAGCAACTCCTCCCTTTACTGTAACCTTTTCTACTTTAAAAATCTTTTGAAACAGGTTGTCTGTGAGATGGGGGAAGTGCAAATGAAACTTGGCTATTGTTAATTTACCTCTTTCTTCCTAGCTGCTGCAGTGGGCTGTACCTGTCTTACCCTGACAGTGAATGCTCTTTTGTGGTCTGAAGGTGGGCTCTTAGCACACTTTCATCTAGAAAGACCAGTCAGACTGAGTAGAAGCAGCTCACATCCCCTTCCTTAAGTTAAAGGGGTTGGGGCTGTGAAGCAAAGGGCCATTCCTAAGCAGTCATCACCACAGAGATGAGATAGGCCCTGCTGGAAATAATGCAGAAACTCAGGAGCCACCACAGTGGCTCATTTCAAAGACCTGTCTGCTGGTAGGATGTTCTGAGGAGACTGGTTAAGGGACATTTCTCAGTCTCAAATACAAAAAGCAAATTCCAGTATCCTCAGACATGTGAGAAAGCAGCTTCTTGTGCTCTTAGATGTCTCTTTAATAATACATACAAACATTGTGACAATTCACATCTTATATGTGTCTTTGAATGCCATGTGAGTGCTAGCAAGCTACAGAATTTCTTGCCTTGAAAGAAAGTGAAGACCTCCACAGATATCCTCCAGACAGGATGCGATTACCTCAAAACATCTGAACAACTGAAGTCCAGGCTCCCGAATCTCACAGGCACATTGAAAAGGTCCCATTCAGAAGTGTTAATGTGATGCAGTTTATGTGCCCTCTGTACAACTGTCATATTTCACTAAGGACTAAAGAGACGCCCGGATGGTGACAGCTGAACAAAGTGGGGAAGAGCAGTTCCATAAATAAGAGCGTAGTCTAAATCTCACCTATGCTGAAAGTTAAAAATATGAGTTAAAATTGTTCTCTTTTTAGACACTAGGAATTGAAACCATCAGCACTGTCCCTTTTTTTTTTAATAAGATTTGTAAGGTTTAAGCCCCCTCCCCAATATAACAAGTTTAAAAGGGTAAGAGTCGGTTATATTGTCTTGTAGTGAACAGAAGGCATTCTGAAATCTCAAATGAAGCATTCTGAAGTCAAGTGATACTTACATACCTTATATATAATCTAAGCCGATTGTTGCATTATCATAAACTGTAAGAAATAACTGCTTTCTAAAAAAAAAAAAATCATTTTGTACTTTCTGTACAAATACATGCTAGTTAAAATTAGCCAAAGAATTTGCAAAGACAAAACCCTTGTAGGACTGTGCTATTATAACAATAAATGAATACCACAAATGAAAGACAGTATTTAGGGATGTGTATGGCAAGAGAGGACCACATACAGTAGTCAAGTGGCTGTGCAGTAACAGTGAGCATCTTTACCTTTACAGAAACATCCATATTTTTAGGCACTTTGTTATCATATTTGTAGTGACTGTCCTTCTGGCCAGTTTAAAACTGAAGGCCTCCAGAAACAAAACCTTGCAGCTTGTAAAAACAGAACTGTAAGATTTATATTACCCATGGACTGGGCACAGACCAATGGGTATATAATGCAAAGATAATCTGTGCATTTCTATGGAAATTGGGGTGCTGGAGCTAAAATATATCTACATTGTGTAGACACTCTTGCTGACCTTTGGATTATATGTAAATTAAGTTTTCGCAATTAATCAATGGGAACCTTGTATTACAAATAAGTTGTCATCTTTCTGCTGTTCAGAAGAAAAGAACAGAGCCTACTGTATGTGATATCCTAATGCACTCCTGGAAAATCACCACATAGGCAATTAATTTGTTTAATGCATTTTGTAAGCCTGGGATATTTTAGGCTGATCAACCAAGGGGGTTCTCTCTCCTTGAAGAAAGAGAACCCTGTACTTTTAGCTCTGTGATGTTCCATTCACAGCATTTATCTTTGACATAATCCTGAACACATGTTGCTTGCCAGCAAGGGATATATATTATACATATATATTTTCTTTTCTGAGGCTGAGATCTGCTTTGGCAATGACTTCAGCTGCCGCCATCCCAGAAGAGATGCTACAAATCAACTTCAGCACCAGGGTATGAAATCATATTAACAGTAATTATGTTCCCTGCTCCCAGGAAGAGACCTGCCCTTGAAAGCCTTTAGCACACCACCAAAGGAGCATCTGTCAGGTTAAGCATCTTTCTGCATCCTTCTGTTTTGCAGCAGACTACTACACCAAATTACTAGTGAGGTACTTAAAAGCCTTATTCAGGCATACTCCAACCTCAAAAAATAAAACTCATTTGAAATAAATGGTTATTTGCCTAAGAGCAAAAGTCCCTCACTGGAGTGTGGTCCAAATTAAAATGTTTGTTGCAGAAATAGATTTCTTACAGTCACATGGTAAACAAATGTACTTGCACAATAGGAGACAGAAAAAAAGTCCTTTAGCTGGGCTATGATGTTTCAAGTCCCACAGTGCACAGCTGAGGGTCATGTCTCTAGCTGCTTCCAAGCCAAGCTGCCTGGCCTGAATAGCTGCTTTTAAACACCTGTGTCCCAGCCTAGGCAGGCCTGTCACACGTGGTGACTCCACTCTGGCTGTGGCAAGATGAACAAGAGACAGGGCAGCACTGTCAGTAGTAGTCAAGAGTAGCACAGTTAATGCTAAGTTCTGTGATGCAGAACTTATTTAAATACCAGAGAGAGCACTCCGTGTCACAGCTTTACACGTCAGCTTTCAGAAAGCACATGCAAACCATTTATCCAGCATCTTATAAAAGCACCATTGGAAGGTTGAACAGAGAGCACCGCGTATACAGAATTGTGTTCAAAACAGCAGACAGGAGCTGTTCATGGAGGAGCATGCAGCCTAGAAGCATCCCTGCAGGATGGATTCCTTGAAGGCACGATAGATGAGGGTTTGGAGAACAAGGCAGCTGGTCATCAGCCAGTTGAAACTATGGGGATGACCACTGGGTTACTCATGAATATGAATCCCCACACTTACTCATCTCTCACTCCATGGATCCTGCTACATGTAAGCAAGCCTGCAATTTATATTAATAGAAAGACTGAAGCAACAAATAGTTCACATGGTGACATGAACACCACCTCCCTGAATGCTCACTATTGTAAAACCTAGGTTCTTCAAAAGAAGGCTGATAATTCTTATTGCAAAGCTTAGTCATCATAGCTACATTACTAGGCTTTTTAGTGGGTGTTTGTGAGTGACTATTGCTATTGTAGGGTTAACTGAGGTCTAGTACATTAAAAGTGTATCTATAAAAATGTTTCCAACTTGAGACTAGTAAACGTTGGGGTTGTCCCTTTGTACTTTTGAGTTAAACACATGCAGTATGGAAAAGAGTATGGAAATACTAGCTACTTTGTAGAAAAGGCACTATAACTGATATAACTGTGGTAATTAGGTACATGCCTGTGCTACAGGTATCTGCAAAGAATTTCTTTTTCTCTGTGAATGAGAAAGTTATTCTACACTCATGGTAGAAAAGGATGACAGATGACTGGTTTACATAGTGGATTAGCATTGGTTTAGGTATGTGGTAAGAACAACTCTCATGGGAGACAAAGATTCATGGAAGAGATGCCTGAACTGCATTTCCTATTTTCTACCAGTTCCCAGAGGGAAATAAAAAAGACCTTTTCACTAGTGCAGTTATATACACATTACAGCTTCTCTTGGCCTTACTGTGGCAATTTGATGTGAGATCTTATTGTATAGTTGTGCCAAAAAAAGGAGGCAAAGAAATGGACTGTGAAGCTTCCCCAGAAAACATCACCAGGTAACAAATACTTCATTTTAGATGTTGACATTTTATTTAGGGATATGGTGAAAGAGTTAAAAAGAGCAGTAAAGAGACAAGTAGAAGAGACTCCCTTTTCTTTACAGTT
This sequence comes from Rhabdornis inornatus, assembly GCA_013397075.1. NCBI lineage: Eukaryota > Metazoa > Chordata > Aves > Passeriformes > Rhabdornithidae > Rhabdornis > Rhabdornis inornatus. Next base: position 776,745 of record VWZS01006101.1, read on the forward strand.
CGATTAATCTCTGTATGGATTAATGCTGGAAAAATCTTTCTATAAAATAAATGAATTCCTTATATAAATCCTTAATGAAAAGGAAGCATTGACAACAGCCATAAAGGAACAGGTGTTACTTCTGGGAAGAGGGAACTAAACCAGAGCCTTGATTCTTTGTCAAGAAATGTAAATACTCACCAACCTCAGGCTGAATTCTAAAACATTTTCCTTTAGCATCAGACTACATAATGGAGATTTCAGGGGAGTTACAGACTCCCCTGTACATCCTTGTTCACGAGGGTAATTCTTTTTTTTGCAGCTCTTAAGTCCAGTGTGTGTGGGTCTCAAGGCTGAGGGCAGGTACACATCCCAAAAGCAGCAATCCAAAATGTGAACTGCTTCTCCATGAGACGGAGGTCTGATGGACCATTAAAAGGTTGTTATCAGCCTGAAAGTCATTTAAACAGGAAGGAATGTGCCACTGCCACAGGACTGCAGACATGGTACCAGCTCCCAGTGCAAGGCTGTATGAGACAGGTTAAAAACAGAAACCATAGAAAGAAGAGAGGGGGAGGAGAATTTTTCTTTTACTGTGAAAAAGGGAAGACTAGGAGTCTCAGGAGCAGTTGTCAGAACAGAGGAAAGAAAGGACAGAAGGACTTGTGTCCCTTCCTACAAAGCAACATTTCTGATCTGGCTATGAAAGACAACAGAATGACTGGACAGTACTCCACCATCCTTTGACCTGCTGGTCTCAATGGGTGTACTTCTAGAGTGATGTTTGCTTTTCTTCTTTTGCACCTTAAAATTTTACAATCAAGAATTCAGTGCTATTCTTTGCTGTCAACTGACATTATCTCAAGATATCTTTGAATTGGTTTTGAAATTTAATCTAGTGAACCTGGCAAACCTCATGTTCCTACTATTTCTCCAAAAGCAGTCATCCACGTAAAGGGATAACTGCATCTTGAGATGTATTTGGGAATTTCAGGAGTTGAGGTATGCATGCCACTAAGCTGCAGGAGTCAGACTGAGGACTACATATATAAATTGGTACCCCTGAGCAAGGAATAGACAGCAAACACATAGTTAAAGACTAAAAAAATTCTCCAGACTTAGCACAACAAATCTTCTGAAACATGGTATATCTTATCTTTGGCCTTAAACAGTGTGAAGTAGAAGGAGAGAACATTCAAAGGTGAACTTTAAGAATTCACATTCGAGGAAACAGAAACAAAAATTTATAAAGGAAAAACTCCAGAAAGCAAAGCCACAGTCATCCTTAAAAAGCGTGAAGTGGAAGCAAAGGGTTTGCTGCAGCTGTCAAAACATGGTAGCATGGTCAAGACCAGGATGGATGTAGAGTGGTCTGAACTGCTTCTCCTCCAAGGAAAAGAGTCGTAGATCGAGCGTGCTGCACTGTTGCACAAGGTCAGGATCACAAAGTTTGACCCACCCTGTGGGCAGAGGCTGACTGCACAATTGCACTGCTCCTCAGAGCTGTACTACTTACAGACAAAGCCTGTAAATCAGCACGCTTCTTTCAGTTATGAAGCTATTTCTAATAAATGTGTGTAACCAAATCTGTGTTTGCTCTTCATACCAAGTCATGTGGAGCACTGACCAAGGATCCGAGAAGGGCTCAACCATCAAAACCGAGTACCCCTTGAGCTGAAAGTAAACCTGTTTTGTTTACCACAGAATAAGCCAACCTCAGTTTATGCACTGTTTATTTTGAATTAAAAATAAACTGCTCTTCAAGCACATGCCAGATATTACGTATGTGAATGTTGCCAAGCTTGAACTATAACTCACACTTGTGTCCCAATTACAAGTGTATGCTTATATACATGGGGCTATGTGCACATGCATGTCACACAATGCTAGTTCTTTACTATTGGACTATTCTTGTACCATTGTACTATTTATTGTATTATTCTTGAAGAAAAAAAGTACCAGTCCAGTACCTGCTTATTTCATCCAAGCACTGTACTTTGTTTTTCACAGTAAGAGAGTAACTCAGCATTTTTGAAAAGCCAGTGGCTTTGAAACTGCTTGTCAGAGGCCCAAGAAGGTCTTGGTTGCCCTCCTGCTCCTTCTGGCAGAAGAACAAGGAGGACCAGTGGCTATACCTGACTAAATCCCTATCTCTTTTGTCTCTTTTTTGCCCTTTGGCAGTTTTATATAGACTCCATGATTTTAGCTTAGAAACAACAAGGCATGTTCCATATCCCTGCTCAAGGAGACAGAAAAAGCAAACAAAACAACCCCAAAGAAATTTTCATTTATCTACTTTTGAAATTGGAAAACAATTAAAAAAACAAAACCAAATAGAGCCCAAATAAAGAATGGGATTCCTCCTGTTACAAACCCCCGTAAGTTAATCTATAAAAACTTTGAAGATGAAAAATATGTTGTAAAAAATAAAAATATTATCCACTCAACACAGTACATAATTTTTCCTATATAAGAAACTAGACAAACATATTAAAATATTTAAGTCTTTAAAAAGGGAAAAATTCTGCAAGAAAATTACGCAACACTACTAAGGTTAGACTACACATTATGCCAATGCATTCATTTGCACAACTTTTTGCAACATGACAATGGTCTGGGGTGTGTATATGTAGGTGTTTATGTCCATTTGAGGGAAACAGTGCAAGAATGCTAAGGGTGACCATTGCCATTTTAAAGGGATATTTCACAAATAATGAAACAAAACCCCTACAAATACCAGTACACATCTGAAATACTGCAAGTCACATTTTACAGCCCTTGACAATAAAAAAAACCAAAAAAACCCGAAAAAGCCAGCAGAATTAATTCAAGTACATTTGGAGTCAGTCCCTTGTGAACTACTGTTGTTTGCACTTTAGTTGCAGTGAATGTGGACAGAGCTCCCCAAGCTCCCCAAAAATGCAGGAGTGCATCTTCCCCAGCCCTGCAAAGTAAGTCTGAGTTGAGGTACAATTATCCGTTGTTTGCTCAACATTGCAGATGCAAAAACTTGAATGAAAAATTATGCTCGAAAAACACTTTGAAGAAAATTACATAAAATAATCTCTTAAAATGAGAAGCTAGTTTTGTGTAAAGGTAGTCTTTTTGGTACATAATCCTATCAGGATGACAAGCATGGCGCTCCTTCCCAAATTATGTTTCCTTTGGAGCTAATAATAATAAAGAAACCTTTACGTTGTCCTGGTCATCTTTCTGACCTGACGTACCCTTTCCCATGAGCCTTGATCCACCGCCCAGAAAAACCAGTGGGTGTCACACCCTGGCTGAAATGTACGTTGCTTCTTCACAACTTGTGTTTCATACTTAGCTTTGTTCCTTCAAAGGAAAAGCACTTCCCTCTCCATGTTTCACTTGTCCTTTGAAAATAACAGCAGGGGAAATCTGCTGCCGAAGTGGTTAAAGTCTGGTGAATTCCCTGTGGTGCTGCAAGTCCCCTATGCTCTCATAGTCATTCTCTCCTGAAAGAGCAGTGTGGTTTGTGTTAGGCATGGACAAGGTCCTGTCTTCTTCCTGGCTCACTGACTGGATAGCTTCATAGTCCGGCTCCAGCTCCCCGTTTGGTTTGTCTGCTGGCTGAGGCACACTGGTAGAATTTAGGGTGTTTTCAAAGTCCTTCACACTTGCATAGAGGCCACTGCAAACAGACGGGGACCTCTGAGATGCAATTTCTTGGATGCAGGTGTAAGGAGAATCCAGTGCCTTGATGGCCTGTCCCGGCTTACTCACTGATGAGTACATTGCTGAGATCTAGGAAAAGGAGACACTTGCTGAGTACGAAGCATGGCATAAAGCTTGTGCACCAGTCTGTACCTTTGTACTGCTAGGATGTTGGTTATTTAAGAAAAGACAGGTTCTTCTGATATAAAGATATCCTTTCTAAAAGGATATGATTTCTTCCTTGAAAAAAATACAAAAATTATTTCTTACAAATCCTTCCTTTTCTGGCATGCATTTATAAATCGATTTTCTTTCAAAAAAAGAATGCTTTATAAAATAAGTTTATAAATGTAAAACTTCCTTGAATATAAAACCCTGGTGAGAAAATTAGAACTGGGCAAAAGGGAATGGCTCTGTGAGCAGGAGCTCTTGCAAGTTTTGCTGTGGTCCTGGAGTCAGTTTGGACTCAACAGGAAGAGAGGAATCAAAGGGAGGATCAGACTGAACCACTGTAATGTAGTAGAAGGATGTTGTCTGATACTTAGGGCATTTAAAATTATAATTGTTACTATTTTTAATGATAGTGGCTACTTTTCTGCTTTTAGAGACACTGCAATAGAAGAATAGTTAACTGTTTTTATAGACAGGACTAAATAGGCACATGTGAAGACAACATTAAAAATCTGAAGATAAATTACTCACACCAGATAACAGCAAATAGTGCCAATACTGATATGCTCTGTTGATTACACTCTGCCTACAAAGAAGAGCTGCTTCTCAGGCATTGAGTATGTGAACTTTAGACTGAAGACTGAAACCTCTCAGCTGTAAACAGCAGTAAGGGAGCCAGCATTTCATTCCTAACTAAAAATTCCCTCTGGTGTGGTGGTACACTTCAACAAGTGCATGAAAGTGGCCTTTCATGAAAAAGTGAAGAGAAGTCCACGTCCACACATGTCCCTCTGCTCTGGGATTACCTGGGCTGATGCCAATTACAGGAATCAGTCTTAATTCCCTCTCCCAGGCCAAATGGATGCTAGCCCTTGCACATGACAGATGGCTGAATTTCCCTGCAGGGCTTCTCTGGTACCCAACATCACAGTGCAACATTGCTCTTCTATTACAATAAAGTCTTTTCCAAGCATGCAAGGCCACTCTGAGTTTGTATAAATCCAGTTTAAAAAGTAAATTGACATGAAAATGTCCATTACCATTAGGCAACACAGACTGAAGCACATGAACCAAATCACTTCTGATAATTCTGGGATTTTTTGTGTGGGTGTGTGGGTGGGGGTCGGTTTGGTTGGTTGGTTAGTTGCATGGTTGGGGGTTTTTTTTGTTTTGTTTTGTTTTGGGGTTTTTTGGGGCTGGTTGGTTTTTGTTTATTTGTTTGTTTTAGAGGGACATCGACTTGGAGATGTCAATACTTCTTACTTTTTACTGATTTCAGCTAACCAAAGAAAAAATGTCTTTTCTGCTCATCTACACTTCAACTCTTCTCCGTATTAGATTACATTAACCCAGTTCAAGATCAGGTTATTCATTAATGTCTGGGAATGCTTCTCCCAGAAGAAGGCATTAGCTCACTTACCTCAGTGCCAAATTTGTGTTTACTTTTAGATCCAGAGAACACATAAATGGCACAGGTGTATGCAGATGATCACAAATAGCCTTATTTATCTTTAACTTTTCTCTTTGTTTAACTCTCCTCCATTTATCTGACCAACAGACATTTTAAAAAACAGTTTATGTTCCAGTGCTTTTATTGTGCTTCAGTTTACTTCCCAGAGCCCCAAACACTTTGCATGGGAGGGTGAAGCATACCTTCAAAAGGCTGCTGGTTATTCTTATTGAGAAGGTCTTATCATCCAAATCAAGAAATTACCTTAACAATCAATTAATTGTGGTCTCCTATTATTTTCTGACACAATTTTTAACCTATGGGCCTGATACAGCCATATGTTAGAATACTTCTGATTTTAGGAGTGTGGCAATAGAAACTCTGTGCAGCGAATCTTGGGCTTTCACTTTCCCTTCACACAAGTTTCACCTTTCTTAGATTCTACTTAATCACGCAGATCTTATGCTAATTTCTGCCTAAAAATTGGTCTCCAGCTAGTTACTGAATTTCATGCAAGAAACCTACCTCATCTTCTGTAAGAGATGGATCTTCCTCTCGAGACTTGTAAGACACTGAACTAAGCCTCTGTAAAACAGGAATAAAGAAAGAAAAGAAAAGGCTCATTACCCATCAACAGTGTGAAATCTATAACAAAACCCTCCCATTATAATCAATACATTACATTTTATGGTCATTTGCTCTCAAGTTCCATTATACATAGCTAATATCCCCCTTATTCAGAGTACTTCTCTGGAGATAACAGCCTCGAGGTTAGTAAAGCTTTTTAATATATCTGCTCTTGTCCTGACCTGAAAAGGGTAAAAATATTGTAATGGTTAGAACAAACTCTGCACCACTGTATCCCTGCCTTTACACTTCTTATGAAGTGTCTGCAGAAGCTTCTGAACAATTAGCAGTCAGCTGTTGTGATACACCAGTTGCACTTTCACAGGATTTTCAGATACACTTTTAGATGACAAAAGAACAATACTCAGCTGACACCTTCTGGATGATTGTTATCTTTCATTCTGTAGATCCTGGACATGCTGCACGGGAGAGCTGTGTCCTCCACCCCTGGAATGCAGTCCCTGTGCAGAGGTGCTCAGCAGCCTGGCCTCACAACCACTTAGACCTGCTGCAGGCCCACCCTGAGATGCAGCCAGGTGACACAGCAGAGTCACTAAAGGATGGAGGGCTTGGTTTGGTATCAAGTCTAATTTCAAGCATCTAAAGTGCTCTGTGTAAAACAGGTCATGAAACATCAGGGGAAAAGTATTTTGCTCTAATGAAAAATGCCTGTGGACCTTTACAACAACAAAGATCCTGCTGCTACACAGCAGCTGTGGGACGCCTCCTCCCTGTGGCAAGAAGGCTTTGCTGGACTCCTGCTCCACAGGGATTCAGAGGGAGCCTTCTAGCACTGTAAAAGGCTGTATTTTGGACTTTCACACTTCTCCAACTAAAATACTTCATACCACCTCCAGTGCAAGCCAACATGGAGGACTAGAGCTATTTTTAGCACAGTCAATAAAATATCACTTCCAGGCACACAGAATTTGTTTTCTATTTTTTTTCTCAGAGGCTCATTGTGATAGATTCTTTCCTCCTTCCATTTTCTTGTTGTTTTTACGTCTGGTAAATACCAAACTTCAGGTTCCTGGGCACTGCTGACAGACCCTGGCCCAAAGCACACTGAAGTTCTGCCTGTGCTCCTGAAGAGCTTTCCTCACACTGACAGACTCTCTCACTTCTTTCTCACAGACTGGAGAACACTGCTCTTTAACCTGTGGTTTGTTTACTTAAAAAAAAAAAAAAAGAAGAAAAGAAAGAAAAAGGAAAAGTTCAAATATATTTTGGCTTTGTTAGATTTTCTTCATTACAGCAACTTAGTTTAGTCTTTCCTATCTGCAGCATTATTTTTTGTGCTGGAGAGTAAGCTACTAATTTCATCCTCACACATTAAAACAAGCATGTACTCATAAAATTCTTCAGTGACTTTTCTGTCATCAGTGTGTCTATAAGCACCATGTGTCAGGACCCCTTCTACTTGAGTGGGAAACTTTAAAGTTTCCCACTCAAGTACTGATAAATACCCCAGGGTGTCTGCCATCCTGTGCTGTTCCCCTGGATACAGCATTCTTTCTTCTAAATGTGAAGTTTGTGGCGCATCAGTTTTGGGGGATATTGTTATTGTGGAAACTTTAAAAAATCCCACTTGCCCCTAAACATTTTGTACCTAACAACATTTTATACTATGCTGAAACTTCAACAGTAGCAACACAAACATGTATCCTTATTTGCCTTCCACTTTCCTTTCCTTCCTGGACAGCACTTGATTTTTTTGCTCTTTGGCTCAGCTTCTGCTCCTGACTTGGGCACAAGAACAAGAAGAACATTCTCCTCTGGTGCATTTGAAAGAGATGCTTTGCCCATCCTCAGGCTGAACAAGGCTGAAATCAGATGGCAGCAGCCAGATGGACACACAGAGAGCATTTCTACCATTGCTCACCCTAGAAAGATCTGGGTGAAAAAGGACATACACGCTTCCTTTTTAAATAAAAGAAAGAATTAAAGAAATCTATTCTGCTTTTCCAGTATTATTAGAAATATGCTCAAGGCTTTGCAGGTGATAGAGGCCTGAAAGAGGCCTTGTGCTACTAAAGGTGTCTTTCTTAAGCAAGTCTTTCCAAAGGATTTGGCTGGTTCACAGCCAAAAACCAGTTTAGGTAAATTTTCATCCATTATTGCACTCCTGGCTCTTAAAAGGATGCTTCGTTGTTTTCATGCTGTTATATATGGGAATGGTCTCTGGCTTGGTCCACCTAGTTCTCTCCCAGACTGGAGTGCTTCAGGAACTGGCATGGGCTGGGGATCACCCTGGCTGCCCTCTTTTACACAGTGAAACTGAAACAGCTTGGAGACGGTCTGCACCTTTTGGCAGGTACAAGCCTTGGTTACACAGGTGCCTCCCTGCCTGTCCCTTCTTTGTGCCCTCATTATAGTGAGGGAGACTTGCATGAAGTACATACAACCTCTGTCTTCATCAGGGCCAGGGCAGAAGGTTAAAGAGTTTGGGATACAGATGTCATGCTAAACAAAACAGCTAAGTAGACTCAGAGAAGAGGAAGCAAAGCCAGAAACACCAATGGGGTCTAACTAAAAGGGTTATCAATGTAACATACATTTCCATGAACATCTTGGTTTCAGTTGCCACAATGAAAAAAATAGGCACTGCTCTGTTTTGCTTGAAGCAGCAAAATAAAGGGAAAAATTATCATCATCACAACAGAAAAACAATCCCACAGCCACCTCCCCACACAATGCCAACAATAATGACATTTATATATTCCATCAATTACCATCTCCAGCTCTGCTGCAGCTGTAGCTCTCAAGGACAGGAGAGGCACACACCTCGATGCATAATGCATGTACCCAGCAGCGAGCACGGGAATCATCTGATGCTGCCCAAGATTTAACTCGGGGTGGCTTCAGCTCTGAATACATTTTAATTAGACAAACACCTTTTTTCTGGCACTTAGGGGACTGCATGTGTCATCTCTTGATTAATCCTTCAAAACCTGAACCATTTTAATCAATTCCCATTCCTTGCAGTTACTGACAGTACATTCACGGTGTGCTGGGAAGCTACAGAGCAGCAAAGGCTTTTCCTTTGTATCAGTGCCTGGGAAACACAATTACCTTCTGCTAGTCTTTTCACACCTGGTAGGAAAAATGTCACTGTTACACAAAGCTGTTTATCTAAAAGTTTAATTGGAAATTACTTATGGCTGGAATGTGGGAGGGAGGAATGTTGCTGGATTATTGTTGACAATCACATCCTAATTTTTACTTAACAAGCTCATTATTTGTAAAAATGTGCCCTGAAGAGTCTAGCTAAACAATTTTTATACTGCAAGAAGTTTATTCATTTGGACTATATTTTTCTTAACAAGTTATATGATTAGTTATTTATTTAACAAGATATTCTTCTACCTTCTTCCTGGATTACTGAAATTCTTCAAATAAGAGAACAACCAGAAACAATAACAATCACTCAGCTCTGCTGTGATTTTTCATGTAAATGTTTACATTAAAAAGTCACACTGCATCTTAAGAATTTTTTTGAAATTTTCATCAATACCTACCTAATATTATTTAATGACTCGGACACCAAAAATCTGCTAAAGCTACAGTTCTTTCACTCACAATTAATAAGGCGATATCTAAACATTCTGAAAAATGCAAACTCAGCAGTTTATGAAAAGTCTACGATCTGAAAACATCCTTAAAATACTTCTGATAAAAAACTAGAAATGGGAAAATAAACTGTTGAAAATGTCATAATTCTACTATCAAGGAATTCACCACAACTCATTCCTAAGGAGGAAGAATAAGCTGCTCAGAACACTTAATTTTTGGCTGTGATTTCAGCACTTAAATTCCTTACACTCTGTTTACATGTGACATACAGAATTCGACAACATATAAAAGTGTAGAGCTGCAATCTCTCTTTCTATCCCTCTCTCCTACAGCAAAGGACAAAGTGAGTCACTTTGAGCAGGTGCCTAGCACTTGCTCAGCTAAGGTGATCCAAGGAGAGAGGCACATCTAAAGGACGGACATCCACCAAGGATGGATCCGTCCCTCTCTTTTTGTTAGTTGCAGTTTCATTAGAAAAAAAAAGAAGGGGGGTGTCATGGTTTTGATTTGCCAATTAAAATATACTCTTCAGAACAAGATATACATGCTGACAGAGATACTGGATACTGCCCTTACTAATAGCTTCCACAAGTATAATACCTTCAAACAAAGAAGCAGAGGCCTCCTATGCAATTCCTGGATAATATTTGGGAAAAGGCTTTTGTAGTGCACAGCTGCAACAATCAAAAATACAGGTGGCAACAGAATGAGCACACGCCTCTAATGCAAAGACTATACTATACATTATCATATTTCCATTTACAGTCTTGCTTCATCTTAGGTGGGGTTTTTTCTTGTTATTTTTTGTTAGTGTTACGTCTCTCACCCGTATGGTCTTTATCATTATTTGGCTGTTTGATGAGGACAAATATTTGCAGTCTTTACCTTTTCTGGTTTACTTGCTCCTTCTGTCACTTCTTCTTCCACTTCTTTTTCTTGCACATTCTCATTTTCATCAAGAAGTTTCATGGGTACTGGAGGGGGAAGCTCATCCTCTACATCTGGTATGTTGTCAAGAGGACTTTCTGAATTTGCACTTTGGCGACTCTTCTTGTTTCGGTCAACAGATGCATATTCTGCTGACTCAATTCTGCACTCAGGAATCTGATTCTGACCTTCAGAAACTGTCAGTGAAGCCTTTGATTTGCTGTTAGAGTTCCCTTCTATAATGACTACTGCTCCAACATCTTTAATTTCCTTTACAGTTTCATACAAGCAGTCTTCAACTATGTTCTCCTGAGAGGAGCTGTCTTTCAAGACTTCATAAGGCCCTTCCATACCAAGACCTTGATCAGTTTCTGCATTTCTAGATGAGATGATAGTTTCCATGGGGTTGTTAGGGGGAATACTGGGTAGTTCCCGGCTCTGGTGACATTTTATAGACTTTCCAAGACTATCCTGTTGATCTAGTAGATCAGTAGATGTCTGTACTTCTTCATAAGGCTGGATACAGGCAGCTGTACTGTCCTCAGAAAGAACTAAAGAAAATGACAGAGAAGTATTACAAACAAAGGCATAACTAAAAGGTGTGATTTGGTACTCTCTACATCACTTTGTTTTTGTGACATGCTGGAAAGGATAAATGATACTAATGCCTGGAAATGCCTAGAGATTAGCATGCTTTTTGCTTATCAAAAGGTTTCAGTTACAGACATTTCTGCACTCTACTGGTAAAATATCTTTCTCACTAAAAAAGCATCTAAAATAGTCTGCACACCCCCAAGTCACATTATATGGCAACAGCATTCACTGTCAGAACAGGGGGTGGGAGGTTAGTTGTGCATGGATATTCAGCTGCCTTGTACTCAGTTTCACTGAATGATTACAGAGTGCTCAGTAGTCTCAGATGGGAAACAGATGGGAGGCCGCAAACCAAGTGCCTTAAAAAATCCTTGTTAGATTTCCCTCTTCACAATTCCCCATTCTTTGGAATCAAAAGGAAAGCGTTCCTTCTTCTTCCCTACCATCCCTCAGCTTGTTTAACATGCTGGCCAGATTCTCCTTGGAATTGCACTTCTCTCAGCCCTCCCTGCATGCTACACCAGAAGCTCCTCACCGAAGGCTGAGCCATACTTCTCTTAGTCTCGCAGCACATAATGTAGGTTGACAACCTACTAACAAGCTGGCCATATGCACAAGAGAGAAGACTAGACTTCAGAAGATAGTGTTAGGCAGAACATGTTGTTTTAGGTCCCAGAAGTGGGCCACATGTCATTGTCACTGGAGGGTATTAGGGACTGGAATGTATGGGGCTTCTCATCTTACACCACTTGTGTGACATTTGCCTGTATTCATGGACATATACAAGCATGTTTCAAGCATGGTAGGTTACTTTACCTCACACTATTTCTTTTAAAAATCACTTCTGAACAGCTTTACTTTTCCTAGTACAGTTCCTAAGGCACTATCTCAACAAAAACAACCCATTCTTCTGTGTCCTTCAGTGTGTTTGACATGGTGAGAGAAGCGTTGCCAAAGCAGTCAATGCCCTTGATTTGGTGGTTGCCATGGACATTGCTTTCTCTTGTGTTCAGGGCATGCAGACACAGTCAGCACCTGCAGGGAGACATACCCTGACTGCAAAACTCAGGACAGAACTGGAGGTGTACGATGGTAAACACTGTCTGAACAGGAGATGGGAGTTTTGCCTTTCTGGTCCTTGATTCTAGGGATTTCTGTGCTGTGCTGAGCACCCTAACAGAACCCAGTAAGCACACACCCCATTCAGGCTGGAGGGGATAATCAAAAACAATGAGAGCTCAAGTTTCTGTGCTTCTGTAGTTATGGGTGAGAGCACAGAAGGGGTCGGTGTAGCTGAAGGATTGGCATAGAGAAGACAGTGCTGGCAGGTTGGGTAAAGGAAAAAAACCACAGCATTTGATGGTTCTGCTTCCATAGCCCTGCCTCTGCTCAAAAAGCTAGCAGAAACAGGAATAAAAAGAACTATTAACAAAAAGTGCATAAAGTATAAGTAAGAAATTAAAGCACAGGGGTTCCTACTATTCAGAAGGGCTGTTATGCAGTGTAAGCTGAGTATAGTATCAGACAGTCCGAAAACTGTCTGCTGGTTGACAGCACACCTTTTAGCAGCAGCTCTGACAGCTGCACATGTGGTGACTCATGGCAGAGAGAAATACTTCCATTCTGCAGGGTTTTGCTCTGCACATCAAATCCCTCAGGGAACCACATACCTACATACACAACAAGCCAATGGATGAGAACAGCAATTAGCTGCAAAAACAAAGTTTAAAAATTACTTTGGATACTTGTCTGCAAGGGGTAAAGTCTGAATAGCTTAGCCTCTGGTTGCAGGAGATGAGGAGAGAGCTGTACATTGGAGTGGAGCCCCTGGTGTTGCTGTTAGTGTGAAGAAAACAGTTGGCTCCCAGTGGCTCTGAGCTGAGAGTGTGTTTATTTTTAGTGCAGCTGAGTAAAATATTTTCCAGTGATACTTCAGGGTGGATCATTTTGAGTGTTCAGCAAAGCCAAGACTAAGGAAAAAAAGGAAGCCTATTTATGTTGCCTGTTTTCTAAAATATAAAAATGTAAGTGACAGCACAGCACAGTGATCCAAAGCTGTAATCCCTGGAGGAGGACCTGAAATACTTCCACAGCCTCCTGGAGCACTTTTGAAACTCTGAGATGCAATTTCATTTTCTGGTTTTATCCCAGTTCCATAGCTTACCAAGATTAGGGAAGGTGCCATTCTCTGCCTGATGACCTGGTCAATCTGCAGGTATAGCTTGGTGACCCAAACCTGGTGGCCCAGGAGAGGACCTCAGCACCTCCCAGTGTTGTCTGGCGTGGAGGACTGAAAGCAGGGGTGTAGGGCTGTGCCAGAGCACACCCAGCAGTGAAGTGGAGATGCAGCCTAAACTACCTGAATCTCCATGAGATTATCATCTCCACTGACTTCCCAGCAAGGCAAACGACTTCGTGGCGTTTTTTGACTTGGTTGTAAGTTCTGTGTGATCTGGTGTCAGACCTGCAGAGTATTCTGACAAATGGCTTGCCTGTGTGCTTGGAAAGTTGTTGGCTGGAAACCTGACACCTGAGGGATCACCAGCCCAGGACACCCAGGGGCACCAGGATTACCTGAGGGATCCCAGCTAAGGTGGGAGCTGTGAGCACTGGGACAGTGCTGCTGGCTCATCCCACCCGCAGGGAGGGGCTGCCACTACTCACCATCACCATTGCTGAGGGCCCCGTTCTGTTCACTGTTTGGGGGAGGCTCCGTAGCTGAACTTGTGATGGAATGGCTGAAAACCTCCTTCTCAGAAGGCTGCAACACAAATTGGTGACCATTGGATCAAAATAAATGTTCACATGAATACACATGCAACGAATTTCATTCTCATCTCCAGAGCTCTGGCCCACGGGTATTATTGTCAGGAGAACCAAGCCATGCCAACTAGATCCAAAGAATTAAGTGCCTGTGTTTACAGATGTTAAAAAGAAATAAATGCAAAGATGTCCAGAGTGATGTACTTTTCAAGCTTTATGGTAATAGACATTACTATGGCTTTAACCCATGAGAAGACAGCAGCTGACAAAGGGTACAATGCCCTTGGGCTGCAGATGGAGTGAAGGAAAGGCTGGAGTACAGTGGTGCCAGAAAGGGCACTGAGAAAGTGCAGGTTACCAGGATCTACACAAGTTTTCCTCCTCTTCCTCTTCTGCAACTTTTAAAGTTTCCCATGCTCAACCATCTCAAAATTCCTGACCTATTTTCTAATCTGTTGTATTTTGCAAGGAGCTTGGTACAAACCGACCACAAGACAGACACAAACTGCCAGAAATAAATACTTACCACATTCATCAGATTTTCATGATCTCCATTCTGATTTTTTGCCTTCTTTTCCCTTAATGAAAAAGGAACATGAATTTTTACTAAAAATTATGCTAATATACAAATGCCAATAATTCATAGACCTTATACTCCTGCAGGGAACAGAACTATTATCCAAAATAATATTGAAAATGGAATAACTGAAAATTATTCCAGGAATTGGTATGATCTCTGTGTAAAAACACCATTGAGGCAGAATGGCAATAAACATAACTGAAGAGGTACAACAAACACACAAAACCCTTCTTCTCACTGAGTGTAAGAACACAGTGAGAAGTGACTGATGATAATTACAATATAATGTAAATAATTATGTAGAGACAGGACATGGGGGAATGGCTTCAAACTGAAAGGGAATAGGTTTAGATTAAATATTAGGAAAAAATTCTTTACTGTGAGGGTGATGAGACACTGGAACAAGTTGCTCCAAGAAGCAACTACTTGTGGATGCCCCATCCCTGGCAATATTCAAGGCCAGGCTGGAAGGGGCTCTGAGCAACCTGCTCTAGTGAAATGTGTCCCTGCCCATGACAGGGAACTAGATGATCTTTAAAGTCCCTTCTAACCCAGGCCATTCTATAATTCTATGATAATAAAAATATTATTCTTCAATTTAATTGTATCTGAAATTCTCAGATATACATTCTGGTGACAGACTACTGAGAAGTCCCTTAAACTGTGTCAGTAAAAAGTGTGTATCCTATGAGGAATTAAAAAAGACCAACAAAATCCAGATAACATCCACTAAAAATACCAGCCAAATTAATAATAAGCATGAGCAGTTCAAAAAGGTGTACAAATTTCACAGCAGCAGGGGCCTACATTTTTAAAGGAATCCCTGGGTCCTTCATAGGAGTCTAAGCATGGATCACATTTCCAGTTTTTACCATTTGGGAAATCAGCTCTTATTCAGAAATACTGCAATAAAGTATGAGCTTAAAATAATGTTAGTCCTTCCCCTAGATGAAAAGCCAAATAAAAAGGAGAGAAAATATTGAAAATATGAAATTTTTGCTTCTTCTGAAGTCTGCAGTACTTCCACATTAGCAACTGTTAAAATTCTGTCTAATTGGGAAATAATGAAATAGCAAGTGAGCATGCACCAATGCAGAGCAGAGAAAGTTAAAAGCTGAATTTCCTCTCTGGAAGTTTTTCTGACTCTGATATTTTAGAAAGAGCAAATTTTATTCAGTTTTCTATGTCCTCATCCATTTTTGAAGAGTAAGCCAGGAAGAAATTCTGCATAATTGCATTTATGCACAACCTGCCCTACAGAATGACCTGAAACAAAAAGATACTATGTCCAAACTAGCAACACAAGAATTTATTAAAAAACATCACTAGAATATTTCAGGCAATGTATCTCTGTAACTGCAAAGATTACTCAGTGGTTTGACCCATTCTAGAGATGTTTCAAGGACTGGCGTGTTACAAAACAAAACATAGAGTTATACAATCATTTGGGTTGGAAAAGGCCTCAAAGATGATACACAGTACCTAAATGCAATGTTTGTGTGCTGAAAAATATTTAAAATAGGCTTTCTACTTTTAAATAAATTTTTAAAAATTCTACTATTTTTTACACAGATATCACAGGAAACTTTGACAATAAGAAGATACTGAAGTGTCAACTTACAGTTTACAAAAGTGTTTTTCCTGAATCACATGAAATTGCATGTTCTAACTTAGGCTTTTTAGGATTTCAACCAGTTTTGGGACCTGTTTTTGCCCACAACTGTGTTTTGCATGGTGGGCATTAGATAAATCCTGCTGGAGAACAGGGCCTTCCACCGTAGACACATCTTGTGCCAATACAGTGCATTTTATGGCTGCACAATTCCCTCAATGTTCTCAAAGCTGAAGAGGTGAAAGCCCATGCTCCTTATAGACACAAGCATCCAAACTGCAGACTTTGCTGCTGTACTGTATATTTTTTTCCCCTACAGACTTGGCTGATTCAGCTGTGCTTGCAAAATACAGCAACAGGAATATGGATCACAGCAGCCCCACTCCTCATAGCGAAGAGTCTGACTGGTCTGCCTGTGGAAGGGCACCATGGACAGACTGCAGGCTGCCCAGCTTCCCTGTGCAGTCAGCAGGGCTCAGCTCACCTGTCATGAAGGAGCCTTGAAACATTAATAAACTAAGTCAGTAGAAGTGCCTGTATTGGTGAAATTGAATCCTCTTATAGAGAATAAAATAAGGATAAGGTATAAGGCATTAATTAGTATTTAATTAGTATCACTATTTGACCCTTACTCATTTTTGCTTGAAAGGCATGATCAATGTTATATTCCCTATACTTCAGGAATGGCCACAGCAAAGCTGAAGTACATAATCACTTCCCTTTCCTTTTCACTTATACTTTTTTTTGTCCTGTTTAGCCCACCTAATATTCTCAGTTTCAGCTTAGGGGTGTGATCTGCTAACACTCAGTATCTACCTGTGCTCCAGGGGAAACCACAATTGTGTACTTCCCTCACAGCAAAAGAAAAATATAATTAGATTTCAGAATGAATAGAACTGTTCAAACTGAAGTTTGCTCTGAAAACAGTACCTTTTTCTATTTATTTCTGTACCTCAGTCCTCAGTATTTCCTGCTAACTACTTATACATGAAGCTATGTCCAAAGTGAATCAAGAACCATTAAGCCTTGGAGCCTTACCCATTGCAGCTGGAGCAAAGGAAGATGAGGAAGGTGAGGAACAAGAGCGTTGTCATGGCTGCCAAACTTCCCCAGAGGATTACATGGATCTGTCCACTGCCTAAAAAAACCCCCTCTAGCCCCATGGTCCTAGCACGAGCTGGTATCACTTGGGGTGGAAGAAGTTACTCCTTGAAGAAGTCCGACATCTGTGCTGCAGGCACCTTCTATTTCTGCAGAAGGAATAAACACCATCAGAGGTTAAGAGAAACTTTGAAGATAATGAATCTGACAGCTACAAGTCTGGCAGGAGAGATTTTCAAATCCAGATCTTATGAAAACCAGTTTCAAGTACAAGCCAGCCAGCCAAAGAGATTTTCAGCTACATTTCTGACATAACATAGAACAGATTTGTCAAATATTAACACAAGCTGTTACCTATCTACAATCTCAATGTGAATAAAAGGTAGTACAGCGTCTCTTGTACTTTCAGGAAAAGACGTATAAACCCACTTTGAGGGACAGAGTAATCTATTTTGTGGTTATATTTGTAAATTTCATTGAAAAGTGAGCTTTTGAAACCACTGACAACTTCTGCAAAGTTAACAAGCCAAAAAGGGAGCTGCAGCAAGCATTCACCTCCTTCTCTCTCAGTCTCTTCTGCCTGCATGTGATTCAAGGCTTAAAGTGCAGTGACAAATAAGCTAGGTAAGTCTTTGAAAGGAATACTACAACAACCTTTCTCACAGCAGATAAGATCCAATCTTATTTCTGTGTGACATGCTTATTTTCTTAATGGTATGTCTGGAGAGTAACAATACTGAACTTTCTTTTTTAGCTTCTCCCCACCTGAGTCTGAGAAAATAGCAAAGCAAAGTAAACAGGGTGTTTTTTTAAGAGCTTGAATAAACACAACTTTTGTTACAGCACAGCAGCCCATGGGGAAGACTCCTGGGTAAACCCTATTTGTGACATATAAGTTTTGGTATACAATATATTCTAAAATTCTACATATATTGAATGCAATACATTGTTGACATGGCAAAATTAAAAAGAATTTATTAATTCTTCACTGCTGAAGGTATCAATTCCTCCATAATTTGGTAACAGGTTAGGCAAAAACTATTTACAGGCTTTCAGCCTGACCTGGTTGATAAAAACTGAAATAGAATACAATGGCAAAGAAATGAGCAGATATATTTTGGGAATGAAAAAGTAGCACAAATATAAGATTGACAGTGTCTAAAGCCACTAATTACTTACTTTAATGCATACATTTTCATAGAATTTTTTTTGTATACGAAATATGTATGTACATATGTTTATTTCTTTGCAGCAGAAGCACTCTTTGTAAAAACAAATTCAGTTAGGTACTAATACCATACTTGTATACAAAAACACATCACCATTTTGTTATTAAAGTCTTACAAGAAAAGAAGATTTACTTCCAGAAAAAGACCTTCAGATCAAAGGAAATCTGGTGAATCAGAGAAGATACTTAGTTACACATAACAACTAAGTTATGTGACTGGGTAGATCTTACAAAGCAACATTTCTGTTCTTGCATAAAATGGACTCATTAATTTCAACCATGCAAGATCAGACTTCTGAACACCTTCCAAGAAGAACCTTACTTATTTATCCACAGTGGATAAAAGCTTTTTTGAAATACTTTTTCCTTTAGATAATAATGGGATGGATATAAATTGAAACAGGAAGAAACAAACAAAAGATGGAAAAAGTTGCTGATCTTGAAAAGACCATTTTCAAGGTATAGTTAAATATTTTTAGTTTGGGCAAGAAAGAAAAAAGACAGACATTGTGTAACTTTTCCAAAGGCCTAAATACACAGGAAAACAGGTGCCACAGACCTTGGCAAAGCACATACATCTTACTGGTAGACTTGAGCACTGACACCCAAGAGCCACCACTCTTCAGCAATGACCACTGCCAAGAAGTGAGCCACTCTGGTTACCTTGGCAGAGCCTGAAAAATTAAACATTTAAAAGCAGTGGCATGTCACTCTAAAAATTATGTATTCAGCAGATGATACAGCCCTGCCTCATCCCTATTTTAAAGCCCAAGTTGGGTTATTTCTACACTGAGTCATAGTCAAAGCACTGACTGTGAAATGGAGAGACCTGAAGGGAAACTGAATCAGATTCAGTCAGGAGCAAACTTGGTGTAATGCCCACAAAGACCTCCATGATGTCATGCAAGGGCACTGTGCATTGGTTTGGATTCCTGTAAAGGTGATGGACTGTCCTCATCTAGAAAACATCACAAGGCACACTGTGTTGGCTGCCTTATCTAGCTCCAAACCCTTGTTAAGATGGTTGAATAGAAGTACTTCCCTTTTAAACTTTCCTTTTCTTTTTTGTGAATTTTCAAAAACATTTTCTGCCCCACTAAAACTTAAAAAGAAAAATCTTTTAAAAATATTTTTGTTTCTTTTGTCCAATCCTTTTGCCTTCAAAACCCCATAGTTTTCTTTTTTTCATTGGAAAAAAAAAGATGAAATGAAAATGGAATGTAAAAACAAAGGAAACTGAAAAAAATCTTTTTTTCAGCATTTTTGTTGTCTTTTCTTCCTTGGTTTTCCCAAGAAATAAAAAGAATGCAAATTAAAAAAAACTTTTTTTTTCAAATATTGAAATACAGAAGAAAGAGAGAAAGAGAGAAAGAAAGAAAGAGAGAAAGAAAGAAAGAAAGAAAGATAGATATAAGAAAGAGAATATGGATTTTAAATATTTTTCTTAAAACAGGAACACATTTTTATTTTTTTTAGAGCACACACAGACCTGTATTAAAGATACTTAAATTATTTCTACTACTAAGTTCATAATTTCTGCTTTGAAGAAGGATACTATACTCTCAGAAGACTAAGTAATGTAACAAGCTAATACTGTAAAAAACGTGGGTTTTTTTTTTCTTCTTCTAAATACATATCCTTAAGGTTCCAGGACTTTATTTAAAAATAATATTTGAGCTAAGGAAAGCTAGTGATACATGGGGAGCAGCCCCATGGAAAAGCTGCATCTTTGAAGGCTTCAGTACAGAGTTAGGAAGTGTTGGGATGAGCTGGAGCAGATGGAGTTCAGAATGAACTTCAAAAGGAGTGAGATCAGAAACAGTCAGTCAAAGAAGACCTCTATGTGTGATGTCAGGAGTGAAGCACAAGACTGATGCTACACATGAGGCAGCCCACCAGGCAGAAGTCAAAATAGCAAAGGGAATGACCAAGGCCAGAAGGTGTAGTTAATTTGCAGGAAAACAGCACGAAACGCTTTGACTATATGCTGAGAGAAAGAGGTCAGAAAAGCACAGAAAAGCACAGTGCCACTTGAACCAGGGGAGGTGACTGCTGCAGACACCTGTGCATGCAGAATAGAAATAACTAGGAACAGACTGATGACAGGTGAAACCCTGAGTGAAGGAATCTGAGCAGGCAAAATGTGATCAGTGATTCCTCTTAGCTCTTTGAATGGCAGGAGTTTAGTGCTAAAGGACCTAGAATCTGCCCAGCACACATGACAGCCAGAACTAAATACAATTATAGCACAAAAACATCTCAGCCTTCCAGTACCTTAAGGGGACCTACAAGAAAACTGGTGAGGGACTTTTTTAAAGTGCATGTAGTGGTAGAACAAGGGGGAGTGGGTTTAAACTAAGAGTAGTCTAGATTAGATCTCAGAAGGAAATTTTTTTACAGCGAGGGTAGTGAGGCACTAGAGCAGGTTGCCCAGAGAAGTTGTGGATGCCCCATCCCTGGAAGTGTTCTACATCAGCTTGGATGGAGCTCTGAGCAACCTTGTCTAGTGAAAAGTGTCCCTGCCCTGGCAGGTGGGTTGTAACTGGATGACCCTTCATGTCCCTTCAAACCCAGGCCATTCTATGATTCTATGGTTCTAGATTCATCTTCTGTGAACCTTTATCATGTAGTGACACCAGAGGGCTTACTCCTTCTGTTTAATGCCTCCCAAAAAAATGAGGATGAAATAATATTCACCCAGGCTGGTGCCCTTAACACAGGAGAGTTTCTGGAATGCTTGAAGCTGGGCCAGCACCCATCAGCTGCCCCAACCAGCCCTGGACAGAAACCTGTCAAAGACATACGTTGAAAACACAACTGCCTGAACTCCCTTGGCTTCCCTCTGTGAATGCCTGGACATTACAACATCAATGCCTAATACACTGGATTTAGGAGATTCTCCAGAGACTGACTTTAAAGAGAAACTTTTTTGAAATCATAACGATGGAACAAGCAGCTAATTTCTAAGAGCTCTCTGACAGCAGAAATTATTAACTCCTGCTTTTACAATAGAAAGTGATATCGTGCTGCCCTCTGGTGAATCTCTCCATTCGGGGACTGGGATTTGTGGCTATTACAAGGGTACTTCAGAGCTCGGTGCAAACTCTGCTGCTGCAGATGGAGTTCACATGGGGCCCTTCATCTGTCAGGCTCAAAACAGTCCTACCTGCACCCTTGGAAGTCTGTCTGACTCAAATAGTTCAACCTTGTAGACAGACACTGCTGAGACAGAATAGTGGTCAATGGAACTGTTTGAGGTTTTCAAAATTATTTTCCTGTGTGAAAACCCTTTGAAGATGAAGATTTCTTCCACTGTACCCTTTCCATAGAAATCTCCACACAGGTTGTTGGGGATGCTGAACTTTATAAGAGAAAAACAGGGAAAGGCCTGGAACTCATGGGTAAGAAACCTGGTTATTTCATCTATGGCAAAATTTAAACAACAATCTGCATTCACATTTCAAAGTCAATACCAGTTCAGAAAACTATTCTTTACACTGTATTGGATAAAATTTCTTCTTCTTGTGGGAACTTCTTGCTTTTTAGACATCAATATTTGCCATTATTGAAATCCGTATGATAAATGATGCCTGTAGCCATTCCTCAAAATTGCACTTAAATGCCCAATTATATTTGTGGTTTCAGAATGACAGATATTTTGTTGCATAACCCACACTTTTATGGTGAATAATGTGTTATTTTTGCTTGCGGCTGTTGCCGGGATAAAACAGAGCTGAGGCAGTTCAGCCTGACGTGATGATGAGGAGAATGCAATTTTGGTTCCAAAAAACCTGTATCTGAAGTGAAGCAGATAGACAGGCTGCAACTCTGGGGAGCACACGAAGCATAGATTTTAACTGGTGGGGAAGCTGCTGCAAAAGGTTGGAGTGAGACCTGAACACCTTTGATGACTAGCATCCAAAAGACCCAGCACACTTCAGGTCCAGGATCTGGCCAGGATTTTCTGAGCAAAGTCCTGCCTGAGTTTATGGCAGTACATGTAAAGGATGTGCTTGTGACAGGCAGATGCCATGCTCCAATGTCCCAGCAGGAGATGGCAGCGTGTCCCTCTCCCACCACCTTCCCCTTGGCTTCTGGGCTTAGAGCAGTTTCATTCATGTCCTGCTACAAACAACACTCAGCCCACGCCTTCCAGAGGGAAAAGAGTGGGAATGTCAACAGCTTCACCTCTCTGGGTTTCTTAATGAATTATAGATGGAGCGTAGGCAAGAGACGAAATTGTTCTGACAACTGAGCGACTTTGAATGTGAGAATCCAAACGCGACAGGACAGGAGAGGCTCAGGGAGGCTGTGGGGATTGCGGCTCCTGTCCGGGGCTGTCAGGCTGTGTTGGGCTAACAGGGGCACTGCACTGCCCAGGTGCTTCATGTGCTCACCCCCGAGCTCTGTTACAGGACTCTCTCGTGAACTGCTCAGTCTCCTGCTGCTCTCTCCCCCTGCCGCCCCTCCTGCTCCCAGTGCTTATCCACTGTTAAACTGCAGATCAGGGAGATGGGATGGGTCAGAAGATCCCCTCCACGCACGGAACAGGCCTGGCAAGGAGCGGGGAGAGTGGGAAAGAAGGCTGGAATTTTTACATGAGATTTTTATCACTCTGGTAGCAATTCCCCAGAGAGCTGTATTAAACCAGAAAATGAGGAAGTACAAGATATGTAGACCCACAAACTGAGACAGGAGCTGAGTATGAAGCAGATGTCCTCTTGTCGACATCCAGCTGCCAATTCTGTCATTCAGCCACAAAACCAGACCAGAAACCTGGGCTGCAACAAACAGGCAGCAGCAGAAATTATCCTGCACGTGTGACAAACACCTCTCAATGTAAGAGCCTTTCATCTTCTGTCCTCCAAATCCTGAAAATACACTTTCTCTATGAAAACAGCACGCTACAGGAGACCTGAGGACTAACTTTACTCTTTACTCTCGCTCCAGAAAATTCCCTCTGCAACTCCAGACCCAGCTCAGGCACCAGCAGGCAGAGTGTATCTCCAAGGGCCCAAAGACTGAGCACACCCCTTGCATATGACACGCTCAAGGACACCCTAAAGAAAGCATCTGAAGGCAAGGCAATCCACAACTCCTGTACCCACAACAGCTCACACCAACTACACACCTCATTTAGAGAAGGGGAAGGACATGGCATATGCACTTTGCTCAATCCATAACCATTTCCATGTCAAGACTGTTCTCTGCATGCAGATACCATGGTGCTGGCAGGAAAATGCTGTTTGTGCTCCTGAAACAACCCTTAAGTGTAGCACTATGCTGAACTGTGTTAAAATGAAATCAAAGCACCCTTCCTTCACCCAAACAACCTTCCTTTAAACCTCCTGATTTTAAATTGAATGTGTTTTCTGACCTTTTCCACTATGTGGCCTAACCAGGCTTTAATTGGAGAGTAGCTGGAGGTGACTCCTGAGTGTCTCCTTTCTGTAACTTGCCACAGTTGATGGATTCCTGACAGCATAACCCAATGAAGCATTACACACATATTTTATGACATCATCAGGGCTGCATTTGTTTTTGTGTGGGCAAAGTACTTGGGTCAAACTTTTCATAGGTATCTCCTGCAAATCCTGCTTTGGAGCCTGTCTGCAGAAGCTGGTGGGAGTTATGCTTTGAACATGAAGGTTGGGTCCATTGCAGTAAATGAAACATTTTGGAGATAATTGTCTTGTACAGCCCAAGCCCACAATCTTATACTTTCTTCTTCTCCACAGAATGGTGGTTGTAATTGTCTTCCAGGAGTGGTCCTTCACCAGAGCTATCTCCTGAGAGGTGCATGGGATTGGTTTTGGGAAAGAGCCTTTTGACTGCAGCCAAAATTATGCTTCAGGCTGTTCTAACTTGCTAAAACCCCATCTTTTGTGTTTCAGATTGGGCATCTGATAACAGTGGGTCCTTTGGACCTTAATGCCCCTGTACTAGAGATCCTCCTCTCCTCTCCTCTCCTCTCCTCTCCTCTCCTCGTGCAGTTGTGTTTTAAGCTGCGTGGCTTGGCAGCACCCATTTATGAGCACAGTTCAAGATAGACACATCTTATTCCAAGCAGTGAAGACCAGATGTTCACATAATTAAGGCCTGGTCCTGAAATCCTGATGCTGGAAGGAATTACTGACATGGAGTGAGCTCTCTTGCAGGCTGTCAGATGAGCCTTGCAGAGACTGTGCATGCTGTAAGCCTTCACAATTGTTCATGTTGCTGCTTTGTGAAGCAGCAGAATAATGAGGTTCTGATCTAATGTACCTGTACCTACTTCTTCAGAAATCATGGCTGGTTAATCAAAGGATGTGTATGCTCTATAATGCAAAAACAGATCTAAGACAAAACCAAACCACTGGTCACTTTTAAGCCTTTACATCTTCTAGAGAGAAACCAAGTCTCTCTGAACCCATCTATCTGTGGCACTGCAGAAAAATTAAAAAGCCTCTTGCAGCAGTAAAGGCTGATCTATGTCTCAATCTGCATTCACTGTCCAAGCAACTCATTCATGCCTTGTCAGACCATGTCACCTCAAGGTTAATGTATCCAAAATTGACCTGACTTCTCCTGCCACTCTTTCATTTCTGTTACTACTAGAATTCTAGTAAGTCCACACAAGTGCCTGCAGTGCAGGCAGTCTCTCCTCGGAAAGAAGGAAATTTGGGGAAGTGGAAAGAGTCAGGAAAGTTGTATGAACAATTAAGCATGTGAATTCAAGAGTTTGCTTCAAGACAGTGGAATAGTTTTCTTAAAATGGTGGAGGATTTCAGAAGATAAGAGATGTCACCAGCAAGGTTTCATAGCAGGCTGTAAAACTAGATTTTCAAAGGAAGGTGAGCATAATTGCCTGTGATTGTGATTATGTCCCCGTGAAACACAGTCTGCATCCTGGGGTTAATACACGTGCATAATTATGCACCTAACCTGTCACAGAGCTACCACCTTTATTCCCCACATTCACAAGGTCTTTCTGTGTATAAACCATACACTCACAAATCTCTGCCAAATGCAGCCTCCATTATAAATCAGGCCCTGAGCAAAGAGGTTTGTAAAGCTCACAAATTCATTCCACAGTGCCAAATAAGGTTCCCCCCACTACCCTGCCAGCAGTACAAACCTCCCCAAGCACAAACAGGGACAAGGGGAGTGCCGAGGCCACAGCTCTGAAATGCAGAGAGCACTGGCTGGGCTTGGCCAGCTGCTGAGGAAGAAACCCATAATGAAGCCTCTGTGCAACAGCTCCCAGGAACAGCATCACATATTTTCCCCAGGCTTTAGCAGCCAAATAATGACTGTCTCGAATGCAACAGCAGAAAAGCTTTATCTGCTGAGTGACCATGCCAAAGATTACAGCTTAATTGCTGCATTATTATGTTCTTTCCCACACCCCCACAATATCCCATATTGCTTTCTGGCTGCAGTGAGGTAATTAGACCACGATTACTGCGTACTTTAGAGAATATAGAAATGAAAGCTGTCTTTGTGTTTTCCAGCTCTGACACAACTACTCCTGATAGCTTTGCTTTTCCTAGAACTAGATGCTCTTTCGTATTAAACAAGGCCTGTTTATAATTGCACTTTGCCATTTATGTAATTCTACTATGCCAAATCCCATTTCAGTTTTTGCAGTGCAACCACATTTCGAGCAACTCTTTTGCGAACTCAGGTAATAAAAATGGAAACGGAGAAATTCCCCCTAGCCTGGGAAGTAGGCACACACAGTTTGCCTCAGTCATCTGACCTAAAAGACCTCTAAAATCCATGGCAATTGTTCTCAAACTAGTGTTTGAGAACAGGCCCATGAAACACAACAAATAGATGGTACTTTTCCAGAGGCTACTTCCAATTTCCAAAGGACCTCAACCATATAAAATTACAAAAGATTGCAAAATATGCAGCAGCAAAACACAACGCTTTGATGTCCCCAATGAAATATAGCTTTTTTTTTTTTTTAAAAAAAAAAAAAAAAGAGAAAATCCTACTTAGAATGAGATTCCATTTCTGTATGTTTACATTTCTAAAACCAGAGTTAGGTTTACTCAGATGCTATCTACAGGATCTCACCTGTGAGATCTCACCTCTGTGCCTATCACAGGAGAAGACTAAATGACATCTACTAATACTAAACTTTCAGATTGCTCAAATTTTACTACTTTTAGTGATAATAACTCTACCTGAAATGAGAAATTTAAAAAATGTCTTGTATCCAACTGTCAGGATGCTACAGCCTTTTAATGTGCCTTGAGTGAAATGCACCCCCAAAATGAAGCACATGAAGATCATCCCAATTTTTAAAAAAATTAATCAAAATAATTTTAAATGTAATCAGTCCAGATTACTGAGTGCCAATGCTATCATAAAATCTATGGATATAAATGTCTGCAAGATACGAGTATTTCAGGGAAGCTAAGTGATAATCCTTGGAGGTAGAATACAAATTAAATCAGAAGGGCCTGTTATATTTAACATTAAGTAATCTTGAAACAAAAGGAATTAGTGAGGATTGAGGTGTGATATCCCACAGCAAGAGAGGCAGCAGTGATTGAACTTGGTGACAGATCAATTTGAAGAAAACAGTGTTCACCATACAATGTGTTTTGTATAGGTGTAGAGCTACTTCAGGCTCAAATTTTATTTCACTTTAATTGATTCAATAAAATAATTTTTAACTTCTTAGCATTTGTATCTCATTAGGAATGCCAGCTTTTCTTAAGTATTTAGTGCATATATGCAGAGCCTTCTTCATTGCTGGAGATGGTCCCTGTCTTGAACAGTTTACTCTTTGTCAAGGTAAGACCAAGATAGCACATGAGAGAATTCCTGTCTAAATAACTTCCTTTTCATGAAAAACTGTCCAAGAAAAAGAAGGATTTGGTGAGTTTTGAAGAGTTCTTGCTTATCTTATCTAGATACCTGGTGTCCCCATCAGTGCCACCTCTCCATGATCTTTGTTTTCTCTGAGTTGGAAATACAGCCATGTGTTCCTTGAGGGAAGGTGCCACCTTAACTTCAACCTTGTAAAAATAATCTAAACTGGCTGCCTGTATGCTCTGCATGATCAGTAAAGACTCACTTCTTCCTGTGGAGAGAGGGGTACCTTCAAAGTTAGCTGTGAAGGTCATTCCTCATCTCCTCTGACAGACCAGTGAACTTTCAGACACCTAGAATTAGGAAAGGAGATATCTATAAATCACGGACAAAACCAGGAGAGGTTAATGTGTGCTGACCCACGGGAAGAGCCTCAGCTGCACTCCTCTGAGCTGACCTCCTTGGCTGACCCATCAGACCAGACAATGTGGATAACTAAGCCTTTTGGCAGCGAGAGCAGCCCTGACAGAACACACCACACCTTTTCACAGCCTCACGCTGCGGCACAGTTTCATTGCAATTTCTCCCTGAGACCACCATAATTACATCATTATGCCCTTTCAATTGGAAGCAGAGCTGGGGTAAATGAAAACATCACTTGCTTTTGACAGTTCAGAATATCCTGTAGATTCACCTTCCCACTGAGCCACAGGCAGGGTCCTGCTTGGCACCTGCAGCAGCGTGGAGCAGGGAGGCAAAATAAACCCAACTCTGTCCTGCCCCCCACACCAACATGGTGACACGGGGTGCATTTTATCCACCTTCTCTCCTGGAGAAGGGAAATATAAAACCCTGAGCTTGATCCCAACAGACCTAGGCAGCAGAAATTAAACATGAATCCTGCAGGAGTGATCTATGAGCTGGGTACCACCCCCCTCAACACACCCAAACCCCTTACTGCCTCATCCTGACACACAGCAAATACAATTATAAGATCTAATCAACTGCAACTAATGTAATTCTGAAAGTCTTCACAGCTAATGAAAAACAGGTCTTTCCCTTCTCAATTTAATTGAGTTGTTTGGTTCACACACCGTGGAAAAGAAACCCTCCATAAAGCTGTGTATGAATATTGCATTTACATATCCAGCCTGTCACAGTACTGGGCTCTTTTTCCCGACTGTTGGATATTACATGGTAGGAAACTATCTGTGAAGGGAAATGGACTTCAGAAAATAAATACTTTCTCCCGTTGTTTCAAGGGAAATCTCCAGTCTGAATGTCATCTACTAACTACCACTTTGTAGTCTGAGCTTGGCATAAAAAAAAAGCATTTCCTTAACATGAATAAATCATGATCCCTAGTAAAAATACCCTCCTCTTGCATTAAAGCAAGAATCAGAAGACAGAATTTGGCCTATAGCTTGTAAACTCAAATTTGTTGAATAACAAACAACTAAAGAAAATCCCTTTTCCCCCCTTCCTCCAGTGTGTTCTTGTTGCCTGTTGGCATCAGTTTTTCTGCAGTTTAAGCATCATTAATGCTTCAAGACTTTCCCTGCCTCTGTGCTTTCCTGTGTTATCATTGGCATTATTTTCACAGGAAGCTCTACAATATGGGCAGCACTGCAGAGAGAAAGATAAATACATCATGCCTCCTGCAAAAAGTTTTGCTACTACCTTGAGTTACGAGCTGCCAAAGCATGATGACAGAGAAGCAATGGCTGGTAGGCAGGATAAGCAGAGCATTGCATCACTTCATGCAATCAATAATCAGCTGGGCTTTGCTTCTTCCAGGTTTCTCTGCTGTGCTGACCCAAACCATTACTTTTCCCCCATACAACATAGTCTTGTTAAGGTTTTGAAAGAGAAGACTGAGATTTGATGAAAGCCTGCCAGGATACAGGATAACTGCTCTCCAGGGACAAGAGAGACAGTCAAGACAGACCAGGTAAGAACAGTCTTTCACCAGTGATGTATGAGGGAAGAGCAGACAGCAAGCTCAGAACCTCTGTATGACTGATCAGCAGTAAGCACTTGCCATTCCCACAGCAGCTGAGAAGAGTGTTCCAGCTGTGCAGGTGTGACCACAGCTGGCACATGCACACACACGGGAGGCCTGGGCCCACATCCACATGCACATTCACCACAAAAGTAGGTGCTGCCTCCACTCCTGCCTGGCCAGGAAGCCTCCATCTCTGTTATCCTGCCTCCTCTTGGCACCTTCACCCACCCTCTGGAGCGCACTGAACCTTGTTATCCCTTCCACAACTGCCTTCTCCTCCTTCCCAAAGGCCACACCAGTATTGCCACAGTGCCACAGCTCTGTGAGCTGCCATCATCTCTGCACCCACCTTGAGGCCCGGTGCTTCCAGCAGAGAGCACAGTCACCCTGACTATTTACTGAGTATTTCCAAACCTGAGAACCTTTTTGGTTTATCACTTCTCCTTTGAATTATTTTTCTGGAATAATGTACCCATCAAACACCCACACAAACGCTTTATAAAACTACCAGTACTGATAACATAAATTGATTACTTTGGTTATGGCTTATTAGTATCAGGATGCCCAAGTGGTGAAAAAAGGGCATGTCAGAAACACAAAGAGCAAATGCTGAGAAATACATGAAAAAACTCTGTCAGAGAATGGAATGATAGGAGTTAGGCAATAGAAGAGCTCACCTAAAAAGTGTTAAACAGCCTTAAGCACTATAACAGACAAAAACATACACGATAATGAGCTGAAGAATGTATAAAGCTACAATACACCACATCCCACCCAGTAATTTCAACAATTTACCATTACACCACTGTTCTAACACCCTGTTCAGGTTCCATTTTCCTGAACCAAGAAGTCTGGATTTCATCTGCTTTATTCTTTGAGAAATATGCCATGCTCAGGCCTCTTGTAATACCTCCTGAATATGGTTAATTTTAAAGGATAACCTAATGTTATATGGTGAAAAAAGTATTTTTATCCTTTTTTATCACTTCGGGACACAGTTTTATTGCAAAGCAATCAGATTCTGCAGAAGGAAACAGTTTGCAAAGAAAACATTTATAAGTCAAGAGAGTGACCATTAGTTATTGAAAGCTGAAACATTTACAGGTTGATTTGATGACAGTGACAGTAAATTAATTTTTCCCTTTGTTGAAAGTTTTTCTTGACTGCAATGAACGCCTGGAAAACTGCCTGAAGAACAGAGGTCATCTAGCTCTGCATTTACTTAGATTCAATATCAAATTCATGTGCTACTTTCAGAAAAACAACTATGTCATCCTTTTAGAGGGTCCTTTTTGAATTTTCAGCTGACTTGAAACATACAATTGCAGATGTTAGTTTGGGGCAGCTGCTAAACTACATGCTTTGCTATGTATTTCCATGAGTTATTCAACCAACAGGAGAATTGCAAGACTTAGTTCATCTGGAAGAAAGCAAAAACAACAGAAAGACTCATCACGCTACCCCAGTTTCACAAGTTTAAAAATAGCAGAAGGTGCTAACAGATATTATGTGAGTAAGAATGAGAACTAGACTGGTGTTGGAGAATTTATTCTTAGAAAACCCCTCCTTTTGGAATTGTTACAGGAATGCACTGACCCAAATAGATCATGGCTCCTATCATTCCCTAGTGCGTGTGAACAGAGTGAACAGATAAAATGCTGACATGCACCAAAAAGGTTTGGGGCAAAAAAAAGCAAGCACAATGTGCACAGAAACTGCCAAAAAGAGAAAAAGCACAGCAGCTGGTACACAACTGCTAATAGGCAAAGACAGCACTGCTGGCAAATGCAGGTGAAGCGAAGGAAAGGAAAAGGCAAAATGACGTTGGGAAATGATGTCGGCCCAAAGAGATGGAGAAAACAAGGCAGTTACCATAGGGTGCCTACTGCTGTCTCAGAAGGACAGTCATTCCAGCCATTTCAGGACACACAATTTATTCCACAGGGGTGGTGCTGCCAGTGATCAAGCTTCAGGGCCACTGACATTGCTCTAGTGCAGCTTTCTGACCCAGTGGCTGTTTCGTGGCTATGCAGATAAGGCAGGAGGACTGGGAGACCATAGATCAAATCCACAGTGTGTCTCACCAACTGAGCTACAGAGCACAGCACAGCAGGAACAGTGCAGAACTACAGTTTTCTCTCCTTCCTTCCTCAGTCCTTCCACAGTTTTATTTTCTCCCAACAAAGTCCTGGGCAGCTCTGCAGGCTCAGTGAGGTGTCACACTTGAGACAGGATGTGTGGGAGCCAGCCACCCATCGTGAGCTGAGATGCACAGGCATCTATGTGTCTATGTGTGACTGACATGTCTAAGCTCCTGTGTTTCCAGGGTACCAGGCAATGGAGCCTCACAAAGGATGCAGATAACCAACCCAGGGGGATGCCATTTAGTTGCCTAAACACTGGCAGCTAGAACTACCTGAGTTGCCTAAAGGCATCCAGGATGTCTGGATGTTTATACAGGTATGTCCACAGAGCTTGATGCATGAACTGCAGATTTGTGTCCCTCTGGAGTGGACAGATGGAGGCCAAAGGGCACAGTTTATGGCATCTCAAACACCATTCAATTCCCTCTCTTTAGGCAGATGAAACCTGCACCTGGATGAGGTCAGCAGACATAGCACAGGACCAACTCTCACACTTCTCAAATAGATATTAAGAAACTATGAAAAATGTACCAGGGCTCCTCAAATGGCACCAGCTGCTTCTGCATGAGCAGCTGAAGGGGGCTCTGATTGCCACTGACTATAAAGGGGCCTGAAGGTGCCTCGCAGATACTTACCTAAATTCAAGTTGCACTTGAATCTCACACCAGTAACACCATGCTTTACTATTACACAGGCACAAACATCTTCCTCTAAAATAATTTCCTATTATTTTATTTATTTACTTTCCTATTATTTTCCTATTAAGCTGAGTGCTCTTAGCACTAAATCCTTCTCAAAAAGCCATAAGGATTTATTCAGGGACGAAATGTTTTAGTCTAATATCAGAAAAACACTTTTCTCCAAGTAAAACAATGCCAGAGCATCACACTCCTTCCAGCTGGCAGGACACAAAATTAATGTCCAGACTTTCAGAAACATTCACAGACCCTGTAATGTTTAATTATCTGATGGTGCTTAGGACTTTGGGTAGAAAAGAAGCAAATAAAACAACACAAATCTAGTCATGATATGAATATTTAAGACCCCTCTGCTGGAGCATCAATATGTGGGCTCATACCAACATTGTATTTAATGTCCCTATACAGCTACTGAACACATGTGTAAGCATAAAATTAGCAAACAACTATCAAAAGACCTCTATTCAGGCAAAAAAGAACTTCTTTTCCCTTTATGAACATTTTTAAACCAAGTGTTCTTTTTTCCTGTAATTTTTCCCCATTAAAATTTTATGTTACTGCAAAGAGATAGAAGGCAGGAAACTTCTGGCCCAATTTTGTTCCCAATTGCTCTTGTATAGTAACTGGAGGCAGAATTTTGTTCTCTCTGTAGAATTACGTACAACTGTAGATTTTCTTTTATTTAATACAACATTAACATACAGATATACAGACTCAAATATTAAAACTAAATTACAGGCAACACTTCTCCAATTAGCTCATATAAAAGTAGAATATATAATTAAGCCTCTTACTCTCCAGTTAAAGAGATCAGCAACATTTCTAAAGATACAGAAAAATGCAGAGATGTTAAGAAAAAATAAATAATTTCTGCTGCAACAGAAATTTTCCAGGAATCTCAAAAATTTGAAGTCGAGTCATGGACTTCTTTTGTAGGCTATTGTTGCTTTGTCTTTAATATTGGTGTGCTGTTACTAATGAAACAGCCAAGTGTCCTGCAGTTAGTGCTGAGGACTAGTTAGTATTTTCTGGAAGGAAGTTACAACTGAAAATGTCAGCCTTCAACGTAAATCCGCCAAGATTGAGTCTCTTCCCAGAGTAAATCTATTACATGTCAGTAAATAGATGAGATATAAATAAAGTAGGAGCTCTGTGGAGTGTAAATCAGGCACTGCCACCATATTAAGAGGCTTATGGCAATGTTACTTAGCAGTATTTGTTTTAAAGTCTCAGCAGGCTTGTCCTGCTGAACGTTTTGTGTAAAACCATCTGCCGAACAGACAGAATCGATCTCCGAGTGTGTCCTGCTTGGTTTGTAAATTTACCTACTGTGCCTAAGTACATAACTCATTATTAAAAACAGCCAGACCTGGTCTTTCCTGAGGGTAAACTAATGTTTCTCATCATCCTTAAAAAAACAACACACAATATAAGATAAGGAATCAGCAAGGCATTTAAATAAGAGCTGTTATTTGAAAGACTCACTCCCGTGGCCTGAATCAACATGCAAACGTGGACTCCCAATCATCTTCAGAAGATAATTATAATTCATAATTGGCACTTTAAAGCGTTTTCTCAGAGCTGTGCAAATATTGACTAATTAGC
This sequence comes from Rhabdornis inornatus, assembly GCA_013397075.1. NCBI lineage: Eukaryota > Metazoa > Chordata > Aves > Passeriformes > Rhabdornithidae > Rhabdornis > Rhabdornis inornatus. The sequence goes on from VWZS01006101.1 coordinate 810,288, forward strand.
CACACCAGAATCCTGTGGGGTAGGCAAGCAGGTACCCTAATCCTCTTTTTATCTGAGTGAATTGCTGGGGAATAAAAACCCAACCCTTATCTGCTGCAGGGGATGAGAAGGTGGGGAGGTTTCCAGCCCCATTCCCTTCACCCAGCCCACACTGCTCCCACCACTGACATTTTTTCTCATCTAGAAAGGGGAGATGCATAGAGAGTATATACTATACTACATATAGTATAGAGATGAGCTCTATACTAGCAGAGTTCTGGAAATAATGGACAAACCTCAGTTCCTTAGCTAAAGTCCTGTCAAGCAAAAGATCTAGATATTCAAATGTCAAAATAAAGCCTAAGGATTTGATACAAGTACATGCAGTATTTATATGAGGATGGTAGCGTTTTCTGCCAAGGAATGTTTAAACAATGATGTACTGCACAATTATGGCTTATTCCTGGAAATAAAATATTCCACTGGTACTTGAAACTAAATAGTAGGAAAAAACCTCTCTATGTATGGAGTAAGACACTTCTTTACTTAAAATTCAGGGAAATCTTATTATTCACTATGTGCCTAAGATTAGGCTGAAGAAAGTGTGGCATCCTGTTAGAGCCTCTAGAAGGCTCTACCTTCACCATGCAATAAAATGCACCAGGCAAACAATATCTTCAAGATGGCTCTACAAAATGGACAGAAGATCCTTGGAGGCCACAGCAACTAGAAATGAATACTGAATACATCCTCCATTAATTCCAGCTCTTTAATTAAATTGCCTGTAGGAAAGCAATGATTAGTCATTAGTGTCTCAGGTTTTCTGGTTTAAACCAGCAAACACTAATGATGGCTTTATTCTAGAGCTTTGTTACGAATCACCACATTCAGGGGCACAAACAGGTCTTTTCCAAATAACTGTATTATTGCAAGCTTACAACATACACAAGATATGCAACAAGAGCCATTTTTATTTGGTGTAATCCTGCTTTGTCTATTGAAATAATTGGTCATATGTTGTGTCTAATTTCAGCTACAATCTCTTTAGGGCAAAGATCGTGTCCCTGTGGTTTTGTAAAGCCTCATTCACAGTTATAATGGTGTATAAATTAAATAAGTAACAAGAAATTATGAACTGTGGGAATTTATTCTGCATTTATCAGGAATTCACAAGTGAGGATTTACATATCTTTTTAATTGATTTTTTTTAAAGATCTTCCAGAGATCTGGTTTTTCTCCTCTGTTTTAGAAATTGGAAGATGCCTTTCAACTGCAGCTACTACTTAGGTAAGCATAATAACAGGAAAAACCAGGTTAGTGTGGTGACTGGTTGAATAATAAATCCAGGGTTATTCTGAAGCAAATTCTTCTTCATGGCTCATGTATAACAGCTTCTGAGACAAGCAGGTTTTCATCCATGGTAAAGAACATTAAGATGATGGTATTTTAACTACTGCATTAATTATCAATTCTGAGCAAGGCTAGACAAAACAGATACTAGGAATAGAAAATAACTGGATGCCTTAGTAAGCAAAATTCATTTAAAAATGCCCAAATTAGAAGAGTACAGATTAGGTGGCTTGGGCTGCAATATGATAAAAGGCTTCTGTTCTCAGAAGATTTGGAGAATTGTGAAACAGTTCAACAAAAAATAATATTTTATACATTTGGGACTCCTAGCCAGTCATCCCACGAGTCCCATAAATGCTTGAACAGGGGCTGGGGGATCATGGCCACAGCAAGAAACACACTCTCAGCAGTAACAAGCCAGTCCTAAGCCAAAGCAAGTCTATGCTAAAGCTCTGTGTGCTATGCCATTTTGTGTGTGTGTGTATGTATACTCTTTTTTTCCTTTTCAGGAGGAAGAGAAGGGAGGGGAAGCAAGAATTTTTATCTCAATAAAGAAGAATGTTCATGCAAAGAAGCATTCAGCTTGCTCTGAGGATTCAGTGAGCAGCTCAAAGGACCTCAGGAGTCTGCTGGGCTCCCGCACCTGGACCTGGCAAGTTAGTGGGAACACAGGGTGACCTGGGTCTGTAAGAATAAAAGACAAACACTAGAGTGCCTCTTTCCAGGTACTCCAGTGTATATCTGCAGTAGATAAAACACAGCAATAAAGTAAAATAAGTCAGCTGTGTTATTAGAAATGTTAATTGTCCTGGCTGGCCTTTTGCCCTTAAAGACCTGCAACTTCACAAGCCTATAAGGAGAGAGGTCTGGTTCCCACAGCCTGAGCATGTAATTACAGATGGACATGCCCCATCCTTCAAGATGCCAACCTAGACTCATCAAATGCATAATTTTCCTCATTTTTCTTTTTGGTTAACAGAACTAAAACCTGCAAAGGAAACAGCATGTGAAGTCAACTCTGTACACTAGGATGGAAAATGCACTGATTTGCACAGAGTTAATAACATGCCCTAAAATGGCCATTCACCCTCAAAAGACATTAGCATGTAATAGCAGCTGCTTATCCTCTGAGTGCAGATGAATATTGGAAAGAGGTGCTGAGAGGCTTTGTCCTAGAATTACATGTCACTGGTTTAAACATGATGTGCAGAAATTATTTAAATTGCCCATATTAGTCCGGGGCTGAAATGGTCTGGTATTGTTAGGAGTGGTACAAATGTCTTTTCTCTGGTCAGGGTGTTATTTGAGAAGAACATGTACCTTCCTGAATCTCTAGAAAGCCTCACTACAACATGAAACTAAAAAACAAAAATCACCCCAATAAAATGGCTTTGAAAAATACTAGCTAGTTAATGACAGTTTTTAACTGTCTTACATATGAAGATCCAATTTTTTGCAAGTATGAGCACTGAAAGAGCAAGAACTGTTATTTTTCAGATAAATGTTACAGTTCAAATGTCACTGACTCTATTAAAGACATTCACAATTGGCTCTGAAATTCAGAAAAAAAAAACAACAACTTACACTGTTGTATGAAGGTTGGCAATGATCACACGAATGACCCTGAGAGAAATACAAGTTGTTTTTTTTTTAAGCATCATTATCTAGTGGCATTGAGTGCTAATCAAAACAAGGACTATAATGCCTGCTTTAATGGGGTTTGCCTCAGTAATGCTCTTAAATGGAATAAATATGGAATATATTAAATCCAGACAAGCTACAAAGAGAGACAAATGGCAAAACAATACACTGAAAACTTAAAGATTCTTTTAATCTATTATTAACTGAGTTACCATCCATGACAGTCACACTTAACTGTGGTTTTGTAATCCATTTACTGAATTGTACAACTAAAATAGAAATGTTGTTGTCCTTCTGTTTAAAACAACAGACTAAATAAGGCCCAAATCCACAAAATGGCCTGGAAAAGACTGTACTAGAACAGGCTGCATGTCTATTTTCTTCTTTAAAATTAGGAAAGCAGTTTCTCTGGAGTTTTTTCTCAAAGTATAGGGAATCTGACCCCACTGAGGTAGAGGCAGTCCTGCACATAAACTGAGCACCACAAGAAGGATGCCCTGGGAAGACAAAGGGCCCCACACTCTCCCTCACTGACCCAGTGCTGCAGAGACAGACACTGATACCCACAGGCTTTGGGTCGTCCTCCTAATGTTTGCAGGGAGAGCCAGTGAATGGCAAGAAGATGAATTCATCACCATCCTCCTCCTCCTCTGCCTTGCTCCTTTGGCCTTGCTCATCCCTTCCCTGCATGTGCTGACCAAATGCACAGACATGCTGAGTTTCTACAGCTTGATACCTCAGAGGATCAGTTGCATTTGAATTCCTCAAAAGGATGTAAATGGGTTTTCTGATGCATCTATTTTGGTGTATTTCTCACACTGTGATGGGAGGATGTGTAGCAGCTGAGGGGAATGCAGACTATACCATTTTGGGCAGATCCTTCAGGAAGAGGTGACAATTTACTGATAAAATGACAGCCAAGGTATAGGGGTAGTGACACTTTTATGTTTGTTTAGATGCAAGAGTGAAATATTTCAAGGGGTCCAGTTTTAAAAGAATGGATTAGCTCTTTGTTCGTGATGTACATAAAAAGTAGGATCATGCATCTTATCTTGAAGAAATATTCAATAAGTCTTTACAAACTGAAGCTGTAGCTTAAGGAACATAAGATTCATTCTGTAATTAATGAGTTGCCCCAGTATTACAGAGAAAAAAAACAACCTGTGGTTTTATTGCTTTTGTAAAATGCTTGTTCTCCAGCTCTGAAGGGACTGCAAAAGGTCAGAGGTGTTGCATATACATGATTTATAAACTCCTCTGGGATGAGATGTGCCGTGTAAATATAAAATATTACCAGAGCATACTCTCTTTAATTCACATACACCGAAATGAAATTGGCTGTGCCACAAGAGCAAAACTAAGAAGCCAAGTCAGTCTGATGACAGAGATTGTCCAAGGCTACTGACAGCCCAAACAGCACAAGGATAAATTCATTTCACAGACATATTTACCTAATGCTGAAAGTTACTGCTATTCATCTGGAACTGATTATATGTAGACATGAATGTGAAGACTGTCTTACATAGAAACGACAGATAATTTCTACAGCAGATAGCGTTCAGCATGCAGATTGTGGACTGCTCTGTACCATGATGAAAAGGGGCTTCTGACAAAGCTGTAGGCACAGAAGCAGCCCATGTAGCCCATCCACCTTCTGCAGAAACTCTGCCTTACACAAGTCTGTTCTCAAGTGTATGCCAGAGATGCCTGGGATGCCGTGGTCCTCACGTGCTATGTAAAGTCACACTCAGATGGCACTTTCAATCTCAAAATATGCATCCTGTTTACCCCTGGCTTTGATGGAGTCTTCCAAGTTTCCCTTCCTCGCAGGTTTGAGCCTTGAGATTTGTTCACCTCCAGCTGTACCTATCCAAAGAGGCTTCCTAAAAAAACAGTCTCTCAGAGAACTGGGTTGGAATGAGCTGAACTGGACTAGCAGTCCATTCCATCTCAGGGAAGCATAAATTATACTTTCAGCCCACTTTTTGGGATTGATTCAAATTTCTCTTTTTCTTCTGTCCACAACAGTCTATACTTCAACACTGCAATAAATCAGTTTGAAGTAGATTTCAAAATATTTTAACAGCTGGAGCAATGACATTCTTACTTGACTTTACTGTAAATGGAAAAATTCCCATTCCCCCCTCCAAGACAGAGATTGCAGATCATATTCTAAATTCTTTTCAAAACCTTGGCCAAAAGATATCACCAGTACAGTCTGTTCCTCTTCACATTATTATTCCCACTCTCACAGATTCTTTTATCTAACTCCCTTCTGCCCTGAAGTTTACAATCTCCTTCCAAAAATTTTTCAACTGTACTTCCATTCTCTTAAATTCCCTCTCTCATCAGCTTTCAAATAATGTGACTTTATTGTAGAAAAATGATGCTGTAAATTCAGCACTACAGAGCAATCTGTTCCTACCTTTTTCCCTGTGCTAAAACACAGAACCTAATTTTAGTTTTTTTCAATATAAAAGGCACAATACAGCCCTTTAGCAAAAGTATATGATCTTCTCGCTCATAAAGAAAAAAATTAAGTTCTTACTTTTGACTGTATTAATGCTTTCCCATGAAAATTGATACATCTGTCTGGGAGACAAAGAAGATTTGGATTATCTGTATTCAAGAGAATAATTAAAAGAAGTTATTGCACAAAGTTATTAGATTTTCTAGTACCACAAGTTTGATTCTGTGATAATGTTAAGTTATTCCCATCTATGCAGAACACTTCTCATCCACACAAGAGGGGCTCTTAATTTCCTCTGTACTGAAAAAAAGCCACTGTATTTTCTCTTCACTGATGATGTTTAATATTTGATTTCTTCTACTTTCTTTAGATAATTTAATAGATTTGCTCACTTGGCTATAGCTAAATTGCTGTAGTAGTGGCAGACAATGGCACTTTTAAGGCTACACTATACATGATTAATCTTTGCTCCAACTGAGAGCATTTATTATCTGGGGGCTACCCTTCCTGTTTGTCTTTTCCTCGTCTTTTCAGTTCTCCTTTCCTATCAAGGAGAACAACAAAAATCATTATGGGTTTTTAACCTAAGGAATGACATTTTTAGCTCTGAGGCCTATGTGCAAATGTAAATTTCCAGCTGTTAGAACAAAGAAATAGCAAATGTGAGGCAGATGTTAATATATTATCTGTTGTTGGTAATACAAGCAAAAAATCAACCTTGAGAAATTCCCCAGCTATTCCAGTAATGAAAGTTTACTCGTTTGGGCATTTACATGTACCTGTGCCTTCAGAAATAAGATCTAACTAGTTTCTTGCAATCCATGGAGTCTAGAGAAATCCTCTGTGTCATTTCTTCCTCTTCTGATGTTAACAATTCAAGGGATAGAACATACAGCCAGTGAAATCATCTCCAGATGTTTCTTCTGCTTAGCAGTCTGATGAATGCCCTAAGACCATTTACTGCACAACACAGTCAAGTGGAACCTGGGAGGATTCTGGATCCTATGCTGTTTTTCAGGACCACATTCAGTACCAAAAGTTAAACCATGTGTTTGGTTTCTATCAAGCACCACTTGAATATAAATCTTCACACACTCATGAAGCTAGCTCAGGCAGAACTGATGAGCAACTACTCCAAGCTCCCTAAGAATTCTGCTTTCCTCTGAACCCACTGGCTGAAAAACCACAGCACAGCTGTGAATACAATAAGGTGCTTCCTGCTGAATCTAGCGTATTTGTTACTTCTACCATCTTCTAACCCTTGAAAACTTCTGAATTGACTGTCCTGGCACAGTGAACACAACTCATAGTCAGTGGCATGAAGGACATTCAGAGCATACTTACAAGTTTAGTTTTCCCTCCAGAAAGTGTCCAGCCTTTGTTTAACCCTCACCATTGCACATCTCTCATCATCTTATCTCTCTCATTTCCCATCATCCTCCCCATAGACCTTGGGTCCCCATGAATCCTGAAAAGTCCTTCATTCATAGCATTAATACAGCAGCAACTTCAAAATGCCTAGTGTCAGGCACATTTGTGTTTGTAATTCCTTTCACACTAGGCAATTCATTAAGGGCTCTGTTTTGATTACCAAAATGTGTGAACACAATTTTGTATCTCATCTATACAGGGTCACTTTAATGTCAGCTCGTTTCTGACTGTGACAGTCTTTTCCCATCCTAAAGGCAAAACAGTGTTTACATTTGGTTAGTTAAAATATTTACATTACACATTCAAATGATGCATTTTCCCAGTGACAGGGCTCTCCCTGGTATTTCCTCCTGTACATAATATGCAGTGGAAATGATTGAGATGAATATTCTGGATGTCTCTAAACAAGCAGATTAAGGAAACATGCAGCACAGCTGTACTATACTAACACTGCTAGACTTTCTAATATGCATGCAGGCTGCGTGAACTGCCTGACATGAAAGCCTGTCTTTTAGGACCCCAAATCAGAAGAGTTACACATTTCCTCATCGATTTAGTTCAAATAGATTATTCATTTATTGACAAATTATTTGGTCACTCAGTGCATGAGGTAGAGTAAAACAGGCCCTGGGAGAGGAAGTGAGAATGGTAATGTTTGTTGATCATCAGTCTGCCTGCCTGATCATCATAAAAGCCTCTGTGCACTGTGTCTGCAGGGGAATAGAGATGATGGGGACTGCTACCCAGAGAGAGAAGAGTGTAGAAGGGAAGGTGGCACTAAAGCTGGCAGGGGAAGGCCACGAAGTGGCGGTATTTCTGGGAATCAGAAAACACACTGCACACTCCTGTTTTAATGTAACATTATCGAGTTGAATAAAACACTGCGAGTGATGCTGCACCAAGAGGTCCTCCAGACACACAGCATGAGCCTCTCCCCAAAGGGACAGTCTGAGGCTCGTAGGAGAGAAATTGAAATTCAACATCATTTAAGACATATCATCATCTACACTGCAAACCCTTAGTTTGGCTCATTTATTTGTTACTACCAAACAATGGAGAACCACGTGCAAGTCTCCCTGAGAAGAAATTAGATAGAGTGTAGCAACTTCTCACACAGAAACTCTGTAACAATGCAAAATTAAGAACTTAAAGAACACATTTAAGGTGTATTCCTTACCTTACAACAAAATCCACACAGGTCTTCATACAGGCTCTCCCAGTGAGGAAGCAGAAGCTTCTGGGCTGAAAAAACGATGAAGCACCAGTTAAGATGTTGTCTCAAAACCCCTCCCTGTGCTTATATTCATCCCAAACTGCTGCATCTTTTTGTTTACAGAAACATATACAATAGACTGAAGTCGAATATGTAAGCAAGAGCTATTTATTTCAAATTGACCCTGCCCATTTAGTGTGATATACTCTGAAGGAAATGGGTTATAAAAATCTCTGTATAAGTGAGGCACACAACATCTAGCAAACAAATATTATGCGGGATTACTTTGTGTGGGACATGTATTTACTCCACTTTTTTAAACTAACAGCAAATGCAACTTTGTTTGCCGGTTAAAACCAAACAGTAAAAGAAAAGTAACAGGTTTTACAACAGTATAAGGCAGTGTATTCAAAATAAAAACAACCAATTTTGATTTAAGCTAAAAGCCTGCATGGAGGGAGTGAGCAGGCTCATTACCTGCCTGCCTGATGCCCAACCAGCCCCACTGCCAAGCAGCCTAGGGGTGTGTAGGGATTAGTGGGCAGGACACTCCTGCAGAAAGGGGATGCCAGCAATCCCCCGGCTGAGGGGGCCAGGATAAACACAGATTCTGCATTTTGAGCCAGCAGCCTCGCAGTTTTAATTCAGCACTTTGAAACGTGGTTTCCTTTGGCCATCCTCGTGAATACAGAGTTTGCAGCCCCCAGCCTTTGGCTGGCCAGCTCACAAAGCCCTGCCGGTTTTGGCAGAGGAACGTCCAGGATGATGGGCAGCGGCTGCCGCTGTCACTAGCAGGATGTTTTCTGGAGTTTCTCCGACGAGGCAATGTGTTTATTCTTTGAAACAGTTGCTCCCAAAAGATTAAAACTGAACAGAAGCACAGAAGCAGCGTGTGTCCTCTGGGGCTGCTACGTGCCATTGGGCAAACAGGAGGTACAAGCTGTGTTCTCCCAAATTACACAGAACAAACGATGCTGCACTGGCAGAACTGAGTAAAGTTCCTCAGTACACAAACTGCACTCTCCTCATTTTAACCTCTTCTTAGAAAAAAACCTTTCAAACATCACTTGTATTATTAAGAGCTCCAGATTTAGAGTTGGGGGGGGTCTTCAATGCAGCTGAGCCTGTTCATCCCAAAAGCATGTCAGCCTGGGCACAAAAAATGAGCAACAGCCACACGGCTTGTGCTTTTAAGACCATGTTTGTTATCATCCCCAAATAGCAGTACACACTCTCAAAAACAGACTTAACAACCACAAAGAAAAGACAGCAATATGAACAGCAAGCACTCGGACAAAATAAATCTTTACCTAGAAACTAAAAAAAATACAGTAATTTAAAATCCACTAAAATACGATTGAAGCAGTAAGAGCACATGAGAAATACTGGCACAACAATGAAAAATCTGTTTGGCACAGTCTGTGTAATCATAGTTATTACAAAGTGGCTGGAAAAATAAATGCAACAATGATTTTTCTTTCTGCTAATGTTATTATTTTACCACTGTACAGGATGCATTGTACTCCAGGGAGTACCTTGAAGGGTGAGGACCTGTCTCTTGTAATAAGAAGTATTTCCCTTGCCTAATGGCCATATGTCAATGTATTTCTACTAGCAGAAGTAATTTAATATTACATGTAGTAAATTTTGGCTTTAAAAGTAAGATGAAGAAGGAAACTAAATAGTCTTTTCTTCCTCTGATGGGAACACATACAGATTTTCTTATTCCTGGTAATGCAAACTAAGCCCACATAAAGGACAATAGACAAACTTCAATAACCCTCAGCATGATGCCACCATGAAGCTTTATTCTCCCGCAGAGTATAGAGGACTTCTTAACTTTCCTCCCTGTTGTATCACTCTCATTTCAATAAACAACCAAACAGCAGCAATGGCCATTATCTTACGCTACTCTAAAGATAAAAACATTACCTTTGATCAACAAGGACTCCTCATGCTAGACCCTCTTTGCCTTGTGCAGAAGGCACCAGGAGCAGCTGTTTCAGCAGTGCTCTCCAGCTCCCTCCGGGCGTTAATGCAGAGCTGCTGAGCCCGGTCCCTGGGCTCTCACCGATTCCGTATGCAGGGCGCAGATCCCACTGCCAAGCGGGATTCCGGCTGCCAAGCGGGCACAGCCTGCGAACAATGCCGCCTCTGTCAGCCCCAACAGCCAGCAGTGCCACAAAGACACGCTCATCCGCAGCCCCAGACCTCTCTCTTCTCCTTCTTGGAGTGCAGGGTGATGAGAATGACTGGGAGAGAAACGCTTATGTGTTTATGAGGAGCCGAAGCTCCGCTGTGTCCGGGAGTGAGCCAGCAGCATCAGTGCAGGACGGGCACCCGGGCGCCTGGAGAGGAGATGGAATCTGCACTGGCAAGAGCACTCCCTGCCTCGCTTCACACATTTTTGTTTCGGATCCGTGGGTGGTTGCATGAGCAAGCAGCCGGAATAGGGGAGGAGTTAGACAAAATGCAGTTTAGGATTTGGAAGCCTTGTCCGCCTTTTCTAGAGGAGGACGAAGAGGCAAATGGCAGCGCACCAAGAGAGCACCGTGCCCTTCCCACCCCGCCTGCTGCACCTGCCTCTCCAAACTTCCCGGGAAAGCGCCTGTCCCTGCCCGGCCGGGATCCCTGGGACACAGCACAGACACAGCTCTCGACCCCCGCTAGCCACACTCAGGAGCCTCAGCACGCTGGCTATTACCTCCCGCCCCACAGCATTACCAGTTTAATTTTCAACGAGGCACGATGCTTCATGATCTCCATGAGCAGCTAGAGGATGAAACAAGCGACATCCTCAGCAGATATTTCCAGCTGCCACTAGGCAGAGGAGCTTAAATCTCAGTTACTGCAAAGCTTTCCTTGGAAATCAGAGAGGCAAAGCCAAAAGCCCTTTTAAAATCAGATGTCCATAGTTTTCTTGTTCTGAAAGGATTATCATGTGCATCTATTTCATTCAACTTCAACTTTGTTTGCCTTCCTATGAGCAAATGAGAAGCAATGTCTGGCTCAAGATGAGACAGTGATGATTCCTGCTGAAACCAAATACAGTATTACAGCTGTATATCAAATATTCCCAAGCCAAGCTCTGTGATAGATGTGAGATGTTTCATGTTCCTCCACATTAATTATAGATCAGATCTTAAAACATAGCAAGTGAATGGAGCAGCAAGCAACATTTTCTTCTTGAAGTAAATACCAAGAACACACAGCTCTTGGGTGCAGCACAGCTATGAACACATTCCAGTCCCTGATGAAGCACTGCAGCCTTACAGTATTTTCCCATGCAATTAGTATTAATTGGTGACTTGCTGGCAATCTCCCAAGGGTCCTATCTCACCCTTTTAGCCAGCCCTGAGATGATCATCAGGGCTAGGCAGCCATCCTGCTGCCCCACCTCTCAGGGCTCTTTATGGCTTTTATATTTTCGGGGACTTGGCAAGGGTTATCTTGAGCAACAATCAAAGATATGCCTCTTTCAAATAATTATATTTGAGTTTGTAACATGAGACAGCAAAGTAAGAGAGTGACTTCTAGAGAGAATTTATAAGCACTTTAAAAAAATATGTAGTTTGGAGGTATTTCACTGAAGCTAAACTCCAAAATAATTTTCAGGAGAACTGAGAAGCAGTGCTCAGTTCACTGTCTGGATAGTAACAGACCTGTAAAACTCTGCATCTTGTACTCAAAATAAAGCTGATACAGCTGTAAATGAGCAATCATCTCTTCTCATTTTATTATTCAATAACAATTCTTAAGGATTTCCTTTTATCTATTAATTAGATAAAATTTGTCTTAAGCATCTTGTCAAATGGACTTAAGCAGGTTCAAGAGTGCTTTTTATAAAAGCAGAGCCCCACAACTCCATAGCAATAAATAAAATCAGATGTTCTTTGACTGAACATCCAGGGTCATTTTCACAGTATGAATCTCTTTTTGCAGAATTATGTAACTAATCTCAAAACTTTAAAAACTGGTACTGAGGTGGTTATTCAGAGTAAAAAAGATGCCTGAAAAGAGAACTGTGCAGGGGTCAGCCTACACACACCACTCAAGATCTAGTAAAGGATGCAACATCTAATGGTAAAATACATTAGGAAATGCTTGTGGCCAGAGGCAAGCAGAACTACTTCAACTAAAACAGGTCAAGTATAATCAAGAGCAATGTCCAACAGGCCAGCTTTATTCCTTCTCCTAAATTTCCAGTCCACATAAATCAGTGGTCCTTGGATTTACTCTTCTCATATCACTTCTGTCTTTTACTGTACAACATTTAGAAACCACAACATGACATAAATAGATGCCTAAAAATGGTGTATTTTGGCTTGAAGGTAGTTATGAACCCTAAAGATTATTATTTCTCTTGGAAATCTTGAGTCTGGAGTGGAGGAGCCTGCCTGTGCCACCTCACTTCATCTCTAAAAAGCTGTACCTTTAGATTTTACTTAGTATACACAAACTCAAATGTGAAAGCCAAAACTCAGTCTTTACACTGGTCAACAGATGTAGAGAGATTTATCACTTACATGTAAGTTGTTTATTTGACATAGTTTATTGATGTTTTTTCTTTGGAGATACTTCTCTTTCGGAATGTTTGTGATCCCACCTGATTTTCATTTTTTAAAGACCCTACTGTCTTTTTTTCCCCACCTATGGCAAGTAAAGATCCAGATATTATTTGTCAGGGTCCCATGAAAAATTAATACTTTCAGACTATTCTAACAAATACTTTAGAAGTACAGAAGAAAACCTCCCTTTCACTGGTGTAATTTCTCAGCAATTCCATTAACTTGCAGTATCTTTGGATGTACACCATCAATCTGAGATAGCCCTCACCTCTATGTCACACATCCTTAACTCTCCAAGTGTATCAAAACCACAAGGATATTACTCAGGGCAATTTACGTGGTAGAAGAATTCTGTCACTCTATGGAGGGACGGATTAAGGAATCACAGAATAAAAGTTTCAGAGTTTTCATAAAAGTTTTCATAAAATCATGCAAGAGGAAGGAGCACAGCACACATCCTCTGGCAGGGACAGGAAGGTGCCATACGTGTCTCTGGAGGTGTAGAAAACGATTAGATTTCTTAGTATGATGCTGTTCTGAAAAATCTGGTTTGCTTACAGGATTTTAAAATACACACATGTTAAGACTCCCATTTTACATCTACAACTAAGAGAATGAGGGACTCAAAATTCAGTTTTCTGAAAACACGAGGCCAAGAGATTCTTTCTCCAAAGATGTATGCCAAGACTTAGTCACTGCCACTCTAATACCCTGATAGCAAATTCAATCTTTACAAATAGAAAGCAAACATCTTTAAACAAATTATGAACATCTCTGCCCATAGAGATAAGACTTACACTTGTAAATTACTCCTCTAAATAGGTGTTATATCAAATCTCCAATGAGTCCAGGATAGATGTGTTCAGCCTGCATTAGGTGATAATGAAGCCTGAACCCAAGAGATCTTAGTTAAATTTGGATTAGCTGTTGATGAAAACCAATTTGATAACACTGCTTATTCTAGACTTCCCTCAATTACAGTTTTCCCAGCCAAACTTGTCATTGCTATTCCTTTACTTTTAGTGACTTTTATTTGTGGTGTTATGTGGCATTGCTACATGCACCTCATCAGGTCCTTCTACTTGCCTGAGACAAATGCTGGATCATACCAGGTCCTCTCCCCCTATGGGAGACTAAACACAAAATTACACTTATTCAAGCATCACCTCTGGCTCTGGCTGGGAGCCTGTCAGAGATGGGAAGTGCAGATCTCCTACACATGCTGAAGGCAAATACACACCAGACTGCCCCCACTGCTAAGAGGTCTGTATTTCATTTTGAGCTATTGATCAAATGGAAGTGTTTTTCCTGGGCACAGATCATTTGGGTCTATGCTCTGTTGTCTGCTAAAAGCTCTTTAACTCTTGACTAACTCATGTAATGTGAATTTTCAGTTGGGCACAACTTGCACGTGTCCAAAGCCTGTTCTCAGAGCAGTCAAGTCAAAGCCTTACAAAGATCTGACGTCTACCAATATAATCTAAGTCTAACATTCTGTACTACAAGAATGAAAATAATTTTCTTAAATAATTTTTCTTATGGAAGTTGGTTTGCAACATTACAGCACTTATGAACTACTACACATCCAGCAAACTATTTAAGAATAACTGATGTAATTTGCAAATTTATTTCTCACCTGTCTGATAAGCACTGATAGTGGAACTGAAACTTTCACCTCATCTGAGGTGAAAGCATTTGGGCATAGGTCTTTGGTTTCCCTTTGTAGTAACCAGAATTTCCAACTGTTTTTCACCCATGTACTTGATAAATTTGGGCTTGTTTCCTCTAGACAAGACCAAATGTATTCAATTTGTTATAGTCAAGACTAAATACTTACATATGGCTTCCTAATGTTACTCATTAGGACATAGATGGCTACAAATGTGCTTCCTTTGACTTTAGCTGTCTTTTATTCTTCCCTGCAGCTTGCTCATTTTTGTTAAAAATGAAGAAAGGAATGAAATTACTAAGTTTTCATTTTCCACTCTTCCTAATTTTCAAATGTATGCCATTTATAAGCCCCGACTATTCTATTACAAGATTTTTTTTACACCATTTAACAGGACCAAAATTTTGAAGGAACAGATTTTTTTTTTTGTTTAATCCTCTCCTGCATCCACCCACTCTCCTGCATCCATCCATCCACTTTTCCTATTTTCCACTCCTTAATTGAATTTCAGGTCAAAGATCTTGCTGACTCAAGATATCCAAATATTTTCAGATTTGGCTAAAAAATTATGCAACTCCATTATTCTGTACTGTCATATCTAACCAGGAGAAACTCCTGAATTACTTGAATATATGGACAAGATCTGATTATCTAAATGAAATTGCTAAACTCTAATGCACAAGGGAATATAATTTAAAGAAAAAAAAAGTCAAATATGATTAGAGTATGCTCAAAATAATTGATCAGACTATAAGATACTAATGGGCAGAGGTTCTGGAAATGGAAGTGACACCACTCTAATCAGGAAAACAGCCACCAGAAGATATAAATCTATTTACAAGGGTTTAATTTTGAGATTTTAAGTGCAAGAGACAAAAAATGACATCTTCCTGTCATTTGTTGACAAGCTGTGATAGAGAGAAGCTTTGTCACTACTTCATCACCATCCAGGACTGCTCTGCATCTCGCCTCCAAGGGCTGACTTGCATTTCTGAGTCCCAATCTTGTCAGACCTGTTCAAATTATCCCAGTTTTTCTGCCATGAGTGGTGGCATCCTACTCAGCAAAAGCACACCAGATAAAACTGTTTGTGCTCAGGAAATTGCCGTATATGAAAAGTAATTATTAAGATATGATTTTTCTCTGTACAAGCATTTACACAAACTATTTAAGTCCTCTTACCACAGCCACTGCCACATAGAAACTGCAGAAGCACACTTAAGTATTGCATCAGTGATAAAGGTGTCCACAGAACTTATTTATTCATAAAACAAGGAACATAAAAAACAAAAAAACACCCCAAAACCACACAAACAAACAAGAAACCCCCCCCTTCTTAGGAAGATTTATTCAACCACAGTGAATAGAGATAGTGTTAATACTCATTTAATTTCAGGAAAAACAGGATGGGGTGTAGACTGTCAGCTAACTGTTCTTGCTCTCTTTGATTGTCACTGTATCTTTCCGAGTGAAAACTGGTTTAAAAATCAGGAAAAACAAGATGGACAACCTCAGACCCAACCCAAACAAAAAGCTGGTTAATTACATCAAACATTTCTTAATGCAACTAAAGCTCTTTGTGCTGTCCTCCTAAGTACCCACAGGACAGAACAGTGAGCTGGCTGCCCCTGCACCTGCTTCATGTGACACTAGACTGAATCTACGAGTGATGCCCAGAGTTTGACCTATGTTTCTGGTACGAGAGAAAAAAAATCCTAAAGGATCTGCTGACCCCTCAAACAGCTTTTGAAGCAGATGAACGACAGATCAGTAAGAGATGGTGTTTCTACCTCCTTTCTGCTATTGTGAGGTTTTATGCTTTTTGCCTGGACTCCACACTACCTGGCTTTTTTATCTAATATTGTCCTTCAGTGCTTTGTTCTCCCTTGGAGATACCTGTCATGGATGGACGGACACATATCTGAAAGCCTCACCCAAGCTTGGTTCACAAGACTGAACTGAAAGAATTTAGAGACTAATTAAAAAGGAATTTAAAAGAGCAAATCTTTCAAGTGTCTGATAAAGCGAGTCTTATGCAAGGGTGCTGAGAAGCTGGGCCCTGCCCTGACTTTAAAGTACACTTGAAACAATCACTTCTGAGAGTGAAGTGGCCCAATAAGCCAGAGGTATCTGTCCATCAGGGAAGTTCCATAAAAGCTCTCAAAATATCTGCTAGCAAAGGCTTTGCCCTGGTCACACAGCAAGGCTGTGACAGAAGCTGATTGGCTTAAGTTTTTTTAAATAATTAATATCAACATAATGAAAGCTATCCTAGGCATCAAGAATACACTCCAGCTAGCAAGCAGAGGCCCAGCTTTTGGCATGCTCCTGATCCAGCAGCCCTTGGTACATGAAAGCCACCTGCAAGGGAGACTTGACCCTCTAACATCATGGCTCTACAGGAGCATGGCTCAACAAAGCAGGTGCTGCCAAATGGGAGGTGCTGGGGCAGAGCACCCCTGGCCAGCCTTCCCCTCCATTTCAGTGGGTGAGTTTTGCAGACAGCTGTCTTTTGGGTGCCACCACCTACCATCCTCCTCCCGTGCACGGGAGGTGACACGTGGAGTGGACTGATGGATGGAGAGTGCAGAGCACCACTGCTCTGACCAGGGTCCCAACAAGCAGGACTCCCCAGAACATTTGTATGTCTCTCTCTTTTGAAAATGACCTTCTAAATCACTCTGACAGCGAGAATGGAATACGATGTTTAAAGGAAACCTGCAGTAACTTGTGGATGATAAGATTTTTTAAAAAACTCTTTGGATGTGACTTCTTCATTTACATGAGTGGCTGAGACAGCCAGTGTTAGTGTGCATATTCACCACCTCCAGACTCCATGCTGGACTAAATGCACTGGAGAAGACAGTAAACAGAATTTCCTATGCCAACTCATTGAACTAGGAGAGATACTAGCATAAAACCCTAAATCCCAGAAATGGGATTTGCTTAATCAAGCAAGCTTTGCCAAAAGATGTAATCACACACCACATAAGATTACATTAGCCTTTTAGAAAAAAAACCCACACTTAACCAACTCCTGAAATTCTGCTTTGGTATTTGCATTAAATCCATGCAAATTGTATGGGCTTCAGCATGTGTTTTCTCCCACACCAAAGCAGCCAGATGGACAGCCAGGGATGTGAGAAAAATATTTTCTGCTAAGCCTGAGGGGAGATGAACAAGAAAAGAAGCCCCCCCGTGTGCTTCTCCCAAGTCCAGCACATACATCCCACCCCCACCCCCCCATACTGTGAGCCTTCTTTTCACAGAGATCCCTTCCTTTGACCATGGAGAAAGCAGTGGCCTGGGCAGCCAGTGTGCAGTACTCCTGCCAGCACCTCAACCACAGCCAGGAAGGGCACCTGGGGTGCTCTGTGCTGTGTCAGAGCAGGAAAAAGTCTGGGGGTCCCCACCTTCACTGCCCTGCCATCCAGCAAGGCCCTGGGAAAAGGGGTCACACATAGCCATGAGTTACTGTAACACGTAAGGTGGCTTTGTATAAATAGCTTTTGTTCCACCAAAATTCATCTGCATGAGCTTGCTTCCTTCCTAACAGTTGTTAATGGATTTCATTACAGTTTTTCTCCTTTTTCATGTGCATTCCTCCCTCCACAAGGAAGGCATGGGAGCAGCTGCAGCCAGCTGTGATCCTCCCCACTGGGACCCTGAGTGCTGCCTCTGAGTCACCAGTGACAGTCCCATGATGACAGAGAGCATCTTAACTGCAGACAAGATTGCTTGCTGCTGCCGTGGGAATCCTGGCAGCAAAGTGCTGCTCACATTCCAGCCAGGGACAAGATGAGTGGGCCTTACACACTGAAAGAAGGAGAAGCACTTCATTTGAATTCAGTGGGGCAGAAGAAACAAATTCATCATGTAGAATGTTTAGGAAAGCCTCACCCCCTCTGAATTGTTTCAGGAATAATGTTCAACAAATGGTAATTGTGCCCTCCCCACCT
The DNA here is from genome assembly GCA_013397075.1 of Rhabdornis inornatus. NCBI lineage: Eukaryota > Metazoa > Chordata > Aves > Passeriformes > Rhabdornithidae > Rhabdornis > Rhabdornis inornatus. The sequence continues at coordinate 828,568 of VWZS01006101.1, forward strand.
TTGTTTTTAATAACTGAGGAAGGGAAAGAGAAAACATTGATTCTCTTTTTCCATCATTTTTAAAATCCAATTTTTGGGGGCTGTTAGCATCCTCTCTGCATTAGATACCAAAATTCACCATGAGTCAAAGCCTGAATACCTTTGCTTGGACAAATCTCCTAGGAACATCAGCTTGGAAAGCATGCCCTGGGAAACAAATCAGTACTTCCTGACATGGGAAGCATCTCAGCCAATAATCCCAACTAAAGTGGATCTCCTCATTGTTTTACTTTCCTAATTTTATAGAACACAAAGAAAGTACACTCAAATAAGGGTATTTCACATGTGCATGGTCTGGTATTTCACATGTGCAGCCATTTCAATTAAGAACGTGAAATACCAAACATATACAGATATTCTCCAAGTGATCCTATTAGGACAGAGATATAACTGGGCTGGCAGATACACTTTCAAAAGTTACAGGTCTTATACACACAGAGAAATCTCCTTGCCCCTCTCCATCAAGCAGCTTTTACTGCTTGTTTAGTTGGTTTTTTTAAGTTCAGTCTTTCAATTAATTCCAAACCCTGATAAAATAAAACTTATTTTGCTTGATCATAAGCTCATATAACACAAGAAGAGTTTAATGCATAAATGTGAGTAAGTTAAGCAGTCATTTAGATATTTGCTCATTTAAACAGGGGGCATTCTTTGCAGTAATTTAATGTTGTCAAGCAAGCACAGGAGGCATCAGATGTTTTGGATTTTATGTTGCTCCTTACTGATACAATTGCCAATAGATCCTTTAAAAAAAACCACAACACAAAACCACTTACTATGCTATTTTGGGGTTTTATAACAATATTTAACAGAGGGGAGGGCATAAAAGGGCCTGAAGTCATGCTTCTAGGCAAAGAACATATTTAACACCCACTGTAAACTATGTGCAAAACCACTGTTCATGGGTACAAAGACAAGACCAGTCAAGGTCTGCTGTTACCTGCAACCTACCTTGTCTGAATTCTGCTCCTTGCCCCTGTTCTTCAGCCACCCCTTTGCTGCAGCTGCATCCCTATCCCTCCCCTGCCTCCTGCTCCAGCCCCTTTCCTCTAACAGTGTTAGCAGTGTGTGTCACAGAACTGCATATTGCCTACTTGATTCATCACTGAATCAACACAACATAAATCCCTCAGGCACACCAAAGCACTGCTACATTAATGCTTCACCTGTGGTGCAAGAGCATCTTTTAAAATGCCTAGGAAATTGTTTTAGAAGACCATGGTTTTGTTCTTGCAGCACTCTAGCCAGGAAGTGGTTAAAACAAAGGCAAAAAACCACAAGAAATAATCTGAAAGACTGTATTCCCATCATGTTTGCCATTCCAATCCTATTTTCTCCTATACAAGTCTTTGTAGAGTTGCTCTGTTGAAATCATTAGGAAGGCTCTGGCTTTCTACAGGTGGGAAAGGCCAGAACCTGATCCTGTGTGCAGGACCAACACCTCACCCACCATGAGCCTGCAGTGCTACATCAGTCCTTTATTTCTCCCGACATGTCAGCTTAGGAAGAAGCTTTTACAGGAATTGTTTTAAATACATTCTGTCCCACGCAAGCATGCAGCCAAAAAAGCTTAAACCCTGCTCTTGACATAGTCTTTTTCAATACAGATGGGAGTTCACGGGAACCATTTGTCTTTCACATTTGTGTTTTCAGCTTTACAATTTCCATTTGCTCAAGACCTCTTGTCACATCTCATTCTTATTTTAGCGCTAGCCCTAAAAGAGTTACAGAGATGATCATTTTGACTCAGCACCATCCTCCTATCCTTCACATAAAAAAGACAAAAGAAACAGCCCTATCCCTCCATATATTATTTTCTCACTAATAGTGTCTGAAGGGCGGATAAATGTGTGAAAACCAAACAGAGCTGCACATGTGAGAGAGGAAGGATTCCTAGCACTGCTAAGAGCCCATCTCCTGCATTTTCCTGACTCAGCAGAAAACTAGAGACACTCCCACCCAAACGCTGACAAAGAGCAAGGAAGTTTGCTTTGCAAACAATTTCCCTTAAAAAAGCCTTGCAAGGAACAATTTGATAGTGTTAAAGTTTTGGTCTCTTAAACATGCAATTCTCTACTGAAAGAAGATAATAAGTACTGGAAAATCAAGTGGCTTAGGATTATACACAGTCAGTTGGGCTTTCTCTAAAGAAACATTACACAGACCCTTTATAGCCTGTGAAGCTGAGTTTCTAGAAGTCAAAAGAAGCAGCACTGAAGGCTTAGTGTCAAAGGACAGCAGCAGGCAGGACCCCACACAATGGGTCTGCACTGCAACCACACTAATACCCTCCTATAAAAGGGCAGGAGAAATAAATAGGAATTAAAGTGAAGATTAATTCCCAGTGGATTTATAACTAAGAGGTATATTACTGGGACAGCAACAGCAGCCAGGAAGCTTGGATCCCAATGGCTACCTTGGTCACCACTCCAAACCAGACCCTGTGTGACATCTCAAGCAGGACACCCAGTGAACGCTACAGATGAGGAGGCTTCAGAGAGCCAATGTGGAAAACATATAACAGAGCATGCCTCGTTCAAATAACCTCATTCGTGGCTTTAGATTTTAAAAGGGACAAAAATAAAACCAAAGAAATGACACCAGCCATCACTGTCAAGAAGTGGAATCTACTATATAAGCTGAGAAACTAAAAATACAAGAGTTTAGAAGTGTAGAAAGAGCTAAATGAAATCAGAGCAATGTGTCCTGCAACAAAGCTATGAAGAGAGTAACAAACAGAACTGGCAAAAATACTGGTACATTAAAAAAAAAATAAAGCTACATAAATCATCAAGCTCAAATCAAAACTACTTAGCTACAGGTATGAAAAGAAATACACCTACCAGGAAGAAAATAACGCAAAATGGACTTAACAAGAAATGTAGCTATGCTAAAATAAATTCTGTGCAAGTTGTGAAAGATTCTTTGCCTCCTTTTAAAAATTAAATAGAAGAGCTAGCCATCTGTTTGTGGACAGCACACAACAAGAGTCCTGAAGCCCTGAAAAAATCTGTACCAGAAACCTCCATGCTCACTGTGGTATCCCATAGCCAAGCCACACCAAGTTCAGCTCTCTGTGTGTCATTGACAGTGTTTCCACACAAACCAAGCAGCTCTGCGTGTAGAGCCATGGGATCCTTGAAGAGCTCACATGTCTCCACTGGCACTGGGCTCCTCCCAAATCCCAGCACCCAAGGAACAAATCCTTTTGGCACTTAGCTCACCTATGGCCTTAATAAAACCATCCACTCTATCCCCTAGCAATGGATGTCCCCTTGGGTGAGACCCCATGGCATGGTATCTCATGGTCAGACCTACCTCGTGGGGCTGACTGCCTGGGAGGGGAAATGCCAGAACACACAAAGAAACTGAGAAGGAACAAAAGCTCCTTCCTAATTCTACCCTGTGCAAGGATCTGACTCTTCAGCTTTTGTGGCAAATCATTACCTTTCAACATGTTATCCTCTCCACCCCAAGCACTGCTCCTGTGAGCAATTCCAGGCTGAGGAGACTGCCACCACATCAATATTCATCAAGGAGATCCTGAAGAAAGTTCATTTATTTTTCAGAATTATTACAGTTAATTGGAAACATCTGCTACAACTATCAGTATGCCAGAAGCATCCCAATCTACTAGGCAGTCTCTGCAGGAATACCCATTCTGTCCTTTCTGGATAGGTTTTGCCAGCGGCATCTTTATTGTCAAAGAAAAGACACCATAAGACTAATTGGCCAAATGCAGAGTTTAAATTGTCTCTGCTCATTTTCACACAAAGTAGTAACATATGTTGTGCTGTCACAGCTGTGAAAGATATTTTCATCTCCATGTTGGCTTTAAACTGCTTTCTTGCAGTGAACCAGGTCAAAGGGTTTTGGGAACAGAGCTCCCCTCTTATACCCAGTAGCATCCTTAACCTAATAGAGTGCTGCAGAGAGAATATCCAGGCACAAGCAATCAGCATTTTACATTTGTATTGAGATTAATGTCAATATATTACATGAATGTAAGTACACTGTTTAATGTAATGTGGATGTTGAACATTTGTTGAAGTATTTATGTGAATAAAGGATAACTATTTCAATGTCCAGTGGAAAAATGTTCCTGTGGGGATAGAACGCAGACTAACTATGAACTATTTGCAAATTCCAATAAATATTCACTGAGACCTAGTGAAAGTCTGGGCTGGAACTTACAAACATAGAATTTCTAAACAGGTTGTCAATCATAATGAAAAATGCATGTGCAGACTGGACTTCCTAAGCCTTCTGTCTAAACCCATTGTAATGTTGGTTTTTAATAGGCTGAAATGTGAGGCATGATCATTTTTAGAAAAAGAGACTGTCAAAATTGTGAATTATTAATGGAAATCACAATGTAAATTTTTTTTTTTTAAGGAAAAAGATGAACAAGACATTAATATTAAGGAGTAAAGCATGGCTGTATCTCTGATGAAGTGAGATGAATGTTTATACGATAGACCTTGCCCATAACAGCTGGAGGCTTTTTATTGTATGTCTGTATGAGGCAGCATGATGGAAAAATTTGTTTAAAAGGTAAGGAGTAATAACTCAGAACCTCCAAAGACATCTTTGAAGCAGATGCTCTTCCCTGAGATGCCAGACCAGAAAACCTTACTCAAGGAGAGGAGAAAAAAAAAAAGGCAAAAAACCTCTGGTATTTTAAGCCAATTTTTTTTAAAAATTAAATTGCTATGGGTAAAATTTTCACACAGATGGTCACTATGAATTCTCATCTCAAACCAGATTAGAAATAGATTTTCTTTTTACATGAAGAACAGAAATCAATCTTCTGTAATGTAATCTTCCTAGGGTATGAAGAACCACAAATTTCTTGTTTAACAGTGTGGGAATGTACAATTGTTTGTCGACACCATTAAGAAGTTTCAAATCACAGTGAAAGAACTTGCACACATCAACAGACAGAAAAAAATGAACTGTGAAAAGCAAGAGGATCATGTAATGTCTGGATATGTATTTGCATTTGGCAGAATTGTGATGCTGATAGTAATAATGCAAAAATAATAAGGCCTCTGACTGAAAGAGCAAGTATTCCCTTACTGCCTAGAACACAATACTTCCCACACTATATTATAACTGCAGCAATAATTAGGATGTGAACTTCTGGTCCAGTTTTCGTTTTCCTCCTTTTATGTAATAAGGGTATAAGGACCTTAATCACTTCATCTCATGAGTTTGACCAAACTGGTTTGTATTTTTTCTGCCTTCTTCAAGAAGAGATTGTGATAAGGCAGTCAGTGATTATCAGTGAATATCAAGAGATATTAAATGAATAAACCCATAGATCTCAGTGTTCAGGTTAAAGTTCAGTGCCAGTTAAGAAGTATTCTTGAACCCTCATGATACTGCTATATAAAAATAATACAACTGCTCTGCAATTTTAAGGCATAATCAAATAGAAAATTACAGAGTGAAGCATATAGTCCCTGAGCACGTTTATAGGTCTTTATGCCATGAAAAATAAAATCCTTTCACTCATTTGGACTGTGAAGCAGCTTCTTCTCAGACAAACAGTGGGCAGTGCCACAGCTTCCTCTGTCCCCCTGGGGAAAGCCCTGATCAAACTTTTCTGGATTCACTGCAGAAATGCAGAAGCTGTACTCACAGGGAAGTGAGAGAGGTGCCATTTCTGTTGCTATTAAACAGAACTAGATGACGGAAAGAAAATCACACATTCTTGTCTGTAGCATCAAGTCACTCTTGATTCTCACGTTTGTTGGCTTGCCATGCTGCATGTCTGACACAAAAGACAATCTTACTCTCAAAGCACAGTAAATCAGCAAGTAAAATTCTTGGAATAACAACACTGAAATCTGTCCAATACTTTCCTAAAAATGCATATTAAATCTGCTTCAGCCATGAAAACTTGATTAATGTGTTTAATATATTTAGAAGAAATAATCATTCATGTCAAGGGTAAACAATGCAAGCATGGAAACTGTGTGAGAATAATATGAAGAGACAAAAAACAAACAAAAAAAAAGAAGCAGATGCTTCAGGATACAATCCCACTACCAATAACCATTGTCATAGCTAATCCAAAAAGCAATATACCCTAAGTGAAGTAAACTGTCATCTCTACTGCATGATAGTTAAGGCTAAATGAGCATTAGAATATAAATAAATTAAACTAATGGCTGGATTTTCTGTGAAATCTTAAATTCTGCTTTTTCACGATTAGGGAGAACAGAAATAGTGACACATGCCTTGTCCTGAAACCCACAGAGCCCAACAAACCTCAAAGGAACATGTGCAAGGAGGGAAGATGAGCAGCCGCAAGAGTAGGGAAGAAGCAGCACCTGCTTCAACCCAAGTAAGCACCACAAGCTCAGCTGCAGGCTGATCCTGGGGCCCAGCAAACCCCCACCACATCCTCCTCTGACACTCAAGCTCCCTCCCCAGTGCACCAAGGTCCCCTTTCAATGGCAGTGTCCAAGCAGAAGAGAAACCATGCTTTGGCCAGAGCACAGTGATGGTACCCAAGGGTACCTGTACATGCCTGCCCTTGGCATCATGTGCTGCTGGAAGGTGGCACAGCAGAGATCATACTTACCCACAGTGTAAGTATGGAAATGGAAAGCCTGACATGGAAAGTCAATTCGACCAAACAACCAATTTAAGAGCTCCAGCCTGCCTTTGGGAACTGCAAAAACATGGGACATGGCTCTTATCATCAGGACACGGCTCTCTCTTGTCTTCCGAGAGCAAAACTTATGTGCTGTAAAAAGGGATTTTTTTCCATTTCTCTGCAGGCAGGCCATTATTTAGGCTGTGCTTATGAGCAGGAATGGATGATCATCCAAAGAGGAGCAGAAACTCAGCACATTCCCACAGCAGCAAAGGGCCTGGGATAAGCGGGTGTGAGTGACAACCATCCCTCCCGGAGCTGCAGAGTTTACTCCCTCTTAAGTCTCCCCCTTTCCTGCTGTGCTGCAGCTGCATGCACAAGAACACATCATCCTTCCTGCTGCTCACAGTGCACAGACACTGACACCACTGGGGAATGCTTCAAACACATGGAAGCAGCTAGCAATTTAATTAAAACATCCACACACAGAGAGGCACATGCACGTCCCATTCCTCAAGAGAAACACCTCAAATAAACACAGGAGCACAGGACTGCAAGGAAACTCATGAGTCCCTTCTATGAACTCCATGATGTTCTCTCATAAAGCTGCTCTTTATTTTTTACCTCTGCTACACCTGGAAAAATGTGTTAACAAACCTCAGGGATAATCAGGGACTGCTTTTTATTGCCTAGCCTCACTTTACCCAGATTAAAAAGCATGGCCTTGCACTTTGCACCATTACACTTCATGCCATATCTATCACACCAGCTCAGAAGAAAGCATCATCCTTGTATGATGCTATGACCCTCTTCTGAAATGCCAGTGACTCTTACCTTTGAGTCACCTATAAATTCATAAGAATTCTGTCACCTGTCAAATACATAAGCGTACTACTGCTTATTTATGACAATAATAGGAAAATATTAAACATGTTTCATCTCCTTTGAGGAATTTAATTAGCAGATTTTCTTTGGCCCAACACTCCCATCTTAAGATAATTATTGATATCTCCTCTTTATTAAATTCTCTACATATTTAAAATTTCATTTGTGAATCTTCTTTTTCTCTTGCCATGTTCTCTCTCCATGTGGGTACCATATACAAATTCTTTATCAAGACTGAGATGAAGCACATCTATTGCTTTTATTTAGCAACAGAACTGAAGAAGATGAAACAGCTAACCTTGGCACAAAAATATTTATCAATAATTTTTAATTTTATCCCATTTTCCATTAGCTTCCCTGACTTTCTTATTTGTTCCAAAATACTATGTATTCTAGAGATTGGCCTAACAGGCTGTTATTTTCCCAAATCCACTTCCCCTGGCACCACATCAAAATCTGAAGTTTACATTTTGTATTTCTCATTCTCATGCTCTATGAGTGTTCAATATATTCTTTAGAAAGTCTGCAATCTCATGTAACAAAAAATGGCTTTCCAGGGAGGAACAAAAATGCTTTTTAGAAGTAAAATCTGACAACCCCTCACTGCAAGCCTCTGGAAAAGAAGTGATGGATATAATTTCTCTGCCTTGTCCCTGAAACTGTATTGCTGTTTTAGTGTTGCACTACACTGGTTTTCTTCAATAGCTAATATGGGAAACGTGATTCCTTTTAAAGAGGCCTCCCAAATCAAACATAAAATCAAATATCTCCCCATAACTTAATAGGTTAAAAGGGTTAAAAGTCTCTTCACCACCCAAGTACTTGTCCAATTCTCAATAGGAAATTTAATTTCTGTCATCTGGAGCAAACCTGTATAATGCAAATGGCATGCAGAAACTATACTGTACTTTGAAACTAAACCCACTTTTTGCAGCTGCTGCTTTAAACACCATCAGAGTCTGGAAATGAAACAAAGCCTTGTCTCACTGACATATTCCTGCATTAACATGAACTCCAACAAGTGAGTTTAAGTGGGTCTGGCCACCAACTGTGGAACTCTGCTGTACGTTCCACTGTACACTATTCTAACCTAATTAACACCCCTGCAAATATTCCAGATATCTGCTAATATTATGCACAAAGACATAATTAGAAGTGTGTGTGAACACAGATATGTTTGAAAAAAAGAGAACAAATGTGCAGCTCCAACTGATATCATTACTAACTCGTTCTCAGTGGCAGTATCATACACTGGGTTAGTGTAAGGTTAATGCATACCCCACACTGTGACCTTTCAGACTGAATTTAATTGCATCCCTACCAACGATACAGCAAAATGATAAGGTACATCCTGATTGATTTTCTTCCTTGCAGACTACAAGAGCTCATTTCAACCAAATCCTGCCATTAGATTTACAGCACAACTGAAAATGAGTTTTAAATTATATACACCCTAATCTAATATTTGAAACTGTTATATCAAAGACTCTCTTCAATATAAGCTGCAAAATCCCTATTTGCTCTTCTGTAAACCCGCTATACATTGTACAGCATTATCCTTCAATTGTTAGCTTGCTTAAAATGTGTGTCTAACACTGTCAGAGCCATGCTGTCAAGCATTAAAGAGCACTTTTAGGCATTCTGCCCCTGTAATCCTTGGGGACTTCAGTAACTACAAGTCAGGGGAAAATCAAAGTAAAGAGAAAAGACAGGTCATCATGAGCCTAAGTGCAATGTAATCTTGTGATAGACATTTCTACTCTACATGCACAACACATTTAGGTTCTACAAGAACTTTACTATCCCTACTTCAGTAAAGCTGGGACGAGTATCTTTGTTAACATACCAGTGTACGGTGAACTACCTGAACTGCAATATTTTGTCAGAATATTTTGTACACTGTGATTACTGCACAAAATATTATATGCCTCATTACAGCAGGGTTTATTCAAGACTTAGTGTCTTTTGTTTCATAACAACTTAGATTTTTTGTGAATTTTTCATTATTCTTTCAAATAAATTTTCGGTGATATTTTCAGATATTCAGTACTAAGATTATATTCTACATTAAAAATGCCCACATGAAACTTTGAGATATGTCTATTTTAAGCAGTTTCCACTTGCAGTGGATGAAAGTGACAGCCAACCACATTGGGATTTGAGGGTTTTTTTTAAGGAGGTGATGGCAGGCATATTCTGATTAGGAGTTTTAGCTATTGCACTCGTCATCACAGTCAGAATGGCTCATCTGCATTAAAGTTCTGAAGAGCACTGTGCAGAGCTGAACCATCACTTTGATCACTTACATTTAGAGGAACAGAAACTTGGATGAGCCCCAAATTATGGCAGACCTAACGTCTCATGTGCCAGCAAATCATCTGTATCAGAAATTACTTTGAATGACAATACTAAAATTGAATTTGTCCCATGTTTAACATGCCCATTAAAAGGAAATCCTTCAATGCCATTCACTGAGGCTCAGATGCAGGGAGTCAAATATGGTCATGGCCACAGCCCACCCTCAGCAATATCCCTGACTTTGATAATCCTGCAAATGCTCTGGAGTCAAGGAAGAACTTCCCACTCAAAAACTCTCATCTTTACAGGTGTTCTACTTTCACAAGTCTCTGATGCACAGTTACTGAGAGTGCTATGACAGTCTTGCTTACAAGAGAATTTGTCACTTTACCATGACTCAACTCTAATTTCACAGCAAGGCCATAACCAAAGCCATGCTGGAGCCTCCTGAAGCCTTCAACCACCCCTAGCTTCCCTTGGATGACCCTCAGGGAAGAGAACACAGTGACAGCAGAAGGTTGGGGTGGACCTGAGGCTGGGTGAGTTTTGCAGAGCTTTGAGCAAAGTCAGTGCTCTAACAAAGCAAAGCAATCTCCTGAGAGCCCACTGTGAACCTAAACACCAAATTTCTCATTCAATTCATCAGAATGCAAGTGCAGTGTGAACAACTCCACCAAGGCAAAGACAGAATTAGCCTCATCAGACATGCAGCAGCATATGTCTCTTTCAACATGCAGTGCAAAATAGATACTGAATGGAAAACAGATGATTTTTAACTTCCTATTCTGTCTACTGGTAAAAAAAAACCTCTCAAAATCCTGCATATCTTCATGTAAATTACCGTATTGCAAAGATAAATATCAAAGTTATGCAAGATGCTAGATAAGTAGAAAGACTTAAAAGAACAAGGAAGAAATAACAACAACTACAAAACCCCCAAAGACAAAAAATAAACAACAGTTTATTTGTGTTCCCAGGAAAGTCCAAAGCCAAATATTAGCATTTTCTTCTGGAGGCAACTTTCTGTGTATTGAGAGCCAGCTTAAATAAATGGCTGTCTTTTCTTCTCAGAGTATTTGGGGAGTCTGCAAATTTTTTTCTCCTTTGAGAAAATAAACATGAAAAACAGTGCAGGAAAAACTTCACACAGGAGTAGTAAAGAAATTCAAATACCTAGTTATAAGCGAAATTTTGGCCATGCAAAATGCAAATCAAACATAAAATCAAATATCTCCCCATAACTTAATAGGTTAAAAGGGTTAAAAGTCTCTTCACCACCCAAGTACTTGTCCAATTCTCAATAGGAAATTTAATTTCTGTCATCTGGAGCAATGAAATGCTGTCAAGTGGAATGTTTGCCAGCCACTCTTCACAGCAGCAACCACAGAAATCTACCTTTACCACCTCCTTGCTGATCTCCTTTCCCCATGCTTCACTTATGCATTTTATGTGTTTTTTTAGTTTTATTCCCATATTTCTCTCTTAGTCTTACCTTAGCCCATTCCCTGCTAGATCCCTGGGTTCTTCTTTGGTATCCCAGAATCTCAGCTAAGGAATTGCTGGTATCTAACATTAGAGGTTCAGGGGAGCTCCAGTCAGCTTTAAGCTGCAGTAATTTTTTCTATTCTCTAAAGCCTGAAGGGATAGTACTTTTCCTTCCTTGCTAAATAGTAAACATTCCCCTTCCAGTGGGCAAACAAATTATCTTCTGTTGTTTGTAAAGACACTCAAACAATACCCTTGTTTACCTTTACACGTCTTTGTGCTACCCCTAGTCTAGCCAGAAGTAAATGCCTGAACACCCAGAGAAATCTCTGCCCAGCAAAGTACAAAAACACTCACTCTGAAGTCTGAGTATGAGCTAAGATAGCAGCAGCAAATTGGATCTCAAGACAATAAGTATCTTTAGTAAGCAAATTAATTTTACTCATCAACTCAGCAGAAACATGGTTTTCTGCCTCCAGGGAAGGGTGCAACTTGTACTCATTAATGACTGTTTATTCAGATCAACACTACTGCTGTATAAATTCTCCACTACCACCTTATATGAGGTATTTCATGATCAAAGTATTGAAATCAACACTGCGAAAGCAACATGATTTGAGCAGTCAAGTTAAGCGCAGGCACGTTTGAAGGATCAGAACTTAATGAGGTTTTTTGGTTGATTTTTTGGCATGAATACAACAAACACTTCAACACAAACATAACTCTGCCCATGCAAAGTACAGAGGTCTGTTCATGCAATTAGCATCTACAAACATAAATCACTATATGTAAGACTCAAACAAGTCATTCAATATTATTAATTTCATAAACAGACTAATTACTTCTGAAATAGCTGCTTTCTTAAACTACATGGCTGATATGTAATCTGTTAACCTTCATTTACCAGTTTTCATTTAAATGAATCCTATGAATCTGACCCAACTTCATTAAAACCAACAAATGTCACACAAATCTTTGCACATGGAACTCAACGCATCCAAATGAAAACCAGCCTACTGCTGACAAAAAGGCTGAGAGCAAACTAGTACTTCTATCTCAGTCATCACAACCTCAACTGTGTGACGTGCATCAGCACACACCTTAGAAAATGTAAAGCCTGTTAACTCATACGGTCCTTCTGAAAATGCGAACACAACCACTGCTCACACTGCTTCGTTTAAAAGCTGGTTCTAAATGTATCAAACACAGTTTGAAACTGAAGGTGACTGAAACGTTTTGCACTGCTATGTCACTTCCTAAGAAAGCTGATGTTAGAAATATTTCCCAGATGTGGGTTAAGATTTCCAGATGAACAGAGAGAGAAGGCGAAAGCAGGAGATGCAGGCTCCTGACCAAAAGCCACTGACAGTCTGCATTAAACAGCTTTTGCCCAGGATGTGTCAGACAAGAGACCCGAGCCTGGGGTCCTGCTGCCACAGAAAAGTGCCTGGCCAAAATACACTTGGCTGCTCTGGCAAGAATTTCTACCCATATTGTTTTGTAATGTTTCCAAAAAGTCCAGTTTTGCTTCTGTATGAAAAAAAACCCAAACCTGCAAGTTTCAGCTCTCTCACTTTGCACCAAAATAAACTGTGGGGTTTGACCAGTCACAGTCACAGACAACCAGACTTCCAGTGCATCTCCTCAACTATCTGCACAACAGAAACTTAATATGAACTTTCCATAGCATTTAATATAATAAATATATCTTCCAAACCCTGATTAGTATCTGCCATAGTTAAGATTATTTTTGTTTTTTCTGTGCATTTTCCACATTCAGAAACATTTTTATGGTTTTAGGATTTTTTATGGCATCAATAAGCTACATGAGAAAAGAGACAGACAAAAACAAAATGTAACACAAAAGGTCTCTAAAATATGCTGCAATGTTGTCATCAACAGACAGTAACTACAGAAACATCACAGAAATAATACAGGCAATAAATTGAAGCTATGTGAATATTTATTTTTATTTTCAAGACAACTCCTGGAATTATGAGATCAATTTGGCCTTGTTTTTCTCTCATCACTTTTCCAACTTGTCAGAAGGAAGTGTAAAAATGCTGAAATCAATACTCTTTCTCTCTCACTAGCCTGGATTCATAGAGTTATGTTAATTGCAGACATCTACATAAAAATACCTCCTAGTATTCTTCCACAGGACCTTTACTGAGGATGAAATTCTGACCACACAAAGTAAAAAAAAATTTTTTACTTTATTTTTTTTTAAAGGGAAAACTTACCTTCTAGCACATTTTCAGCAAATATCATGAAAAGGTCTGATTGCTTCCAAAGACTTTCATCTTGCTATCACGCAGCAGCTCCTGACGGAAACAAGTGACCTCGGGGAGACTCTGGGGGAATGGGGATCACTCATCTTTGAAGCAGCTCCTCACATCAGACATGCTTTTTCATACTCTATTTACTTCCAGGCTGGACTGCATGAAGTCTCCAATGTCTGCAGCTCCAGCTAATGGGATGGGAGCCATCAGCTCCTCCAAGGCTCACCCATCTCAGCTGTGGGCAGGACAGCAGGACCTGCTGAGTCTGGTGCTCAACCTCACCTTGGTTCTCTGAAGAACATCCAACAGTGAAATAACAGAAAGGCAGCTAGCCAGCATCGATCACTGACAGCTTTCAGACAGGGAGAAAACCAGCAGAAAAAGCCTTAGCCAATGTATGGGGATTTTGCAGCATTTGACATTTCTTTCAACAGCATGAACTAAGACCCAGTAAGCATCAAGTGAAGAATGAGTTCCTTGTCCCAGCTAAGCACTGAGCTTAGATAGTGGGATAGAAACTAACAAGAAAAATCATTGAAAATGCAGCATCTGTTGACATTTTCCAGCATGCACTGACCTTTCCAGTACCATTACATTTGGCTTTGCAGCACAATTACAGTTTCAGCTCTACTTATCGATAAGATCCTCATTATCTGAATTCTTTCAAAATCTTTACGCTTCTTGAGAAAGCAGAGAAAAAGGTCTGTCTGAAACAATATTGAGTTCAGTGACACCAACAACACCCCCACTCAGCTGCTGGAGTTAACTGTTCACACCACTGCACTGTAACCTAGCCAGGTAAGTAGGGCGAGGAGGCTGACAACTAACATGAGAATGATTCCTCATGACAGTGACAACAGCAGGTAGCTAAAGAGCACAAAATTCAATATTCAAGGACAGAGCCTAGAACCCTTGCAATCACAAGCTCACCTGCAAACCAGAAATCATTTCATGGTATGTGAGAAGAGTCCAAGTTAATTTGCCATCTGACCTCAGAACCCCATACTATCCCTTGTTTAAGTCAACTTACAAGTTATAATGGCTAGTTTTGTTTCTAATAAACCTACAAACCTGCTTTCCTTCACTTCTCCTCCTCCACTTATTTCATATGCAAAGATAATGCATTTTATTACAGAAATAAGGAAGATCTGCATTAAGTCATGTCTACTTCAGAACTCAGTTTACTCCCCACCAGCTGGAATCTATTATTTGATTAAAAATGTTGTTGTGCCAGCTGCCATGCAGCACGTTTCACTACTCTGATTCCAGGTGGAATTAAATCCATACTGAAAATGAAGTCTAGCATGAATTAGCCTCTTCTTAATACTAACATTGAGAATGCCTGGGAAAAAAAAAAAGCATTAAAAACCACCACAAACCTAGTCTTCCTAGACTGGGCCATCCCAATCTCTAAAGCAGAAGGTGTTCAGTGGGGAAGAACTTCAAATTACATTTATTATAAGGTAGTAATTTCATAAAGCAATGTCCTAATTATATTCTCAGGTTTGTTTTTAAAGTGATCTTTCTTACCATTAAAATAAACCTAACTCCTCTTCCAACAGAACCAATCCTGAAATGAAAGACAGTTGCTGAGTTTAAAAAATTAAAAGCTTTTGCATCTCCCTGGTACAGTGAAGTATTTACTAGTGAAGGGTAATTATTAGAGAATATGCCCAGAGTAAAAAACAATTTACAGTTAAGTCTGTTACTGTTAATTCATTTAGAATGAGAGACTGTATTGGGCAAAAAGCCCATTTAATTTGAGGGGGATTTCTGCCTGTTGTGGACTGCAGGAATACAGGCCAGGAGCACATACTGTGAATAAGCACTGAAAATGTTGCTTAGCCTCTTGCAGTGCAAGAACATTAAAAGCTTTAAGGCAATTATTTGCAATGACATACTTACAAGGCCTCTCAATAGAAAAACAGTGATGGCATATTGATAGGTCTGATTCTTACTATTCTCTTTTTCTGTTACCTCAAAGCAAGTTGCAGACTACAGCTTCAGTAGCTCTGAAAAAAGTCCATTGTTAGCTCTGAGGAAAGTTTATATTCAATGGATGTTTGCAGCTTTCTCTGTTCAATGGATGGTGAGAAAGTTAAAAAGTTAAAAGGTTTTGATGGCTTCAGACAAGATACAGTTTCTTAATGTGCAGACATAAGAACATGCAGAGGTAAGGCTGCAAGCTGAAGCCCACACCCATTCCTGGTCATGTCAAGGCAGAGACAGCGCTCAATACTTTATTGAGAAGAACTAGGTAAATATCATGTGGATATTTCACTGATTAAACTGATGAACAACAGTCAATCTAAATTCCAAGTGGCAGTTATGCCATGTATAAAATAGCTCAAAGAGAATACAGTAGGCTTTAGTCACAGCACTGAACATAACTGAGGGGTCAAATCACTGCTGACCCAAGCTGCTGTGACTTGATGTGTGACTTGTTAAACCGAGCAGAGGCTCTGAGCAGGGCAGAGAGTACCCAGTGTGAGCACTACAGACAGTGCCATCGTGATGGGCAGCCTTGCTGACAGTGTCTGCAGGGAAGTGAGTTCCTGCAGCTGGAGCCCCTCAGGTACTGAACTCCTCTTCAACCCTGAACATGGATACCCAATTCTGACTCTCCAGAGAAACGGAAACAAATGAAATTTGTTCCATCTTAGAGATCTTCCTTTCAAATATATTTTAATTCAGTTTGGGAAAGCTTCTCATTTTGTGGGTTTAAATTATTTCCATTTCCAGACCAACTATATGACTTCCTCAATAAGAAATGTATTCTTTAACCTATTTTTAAAGACTGAGCTTTGTATATTTTAACTTTACATTTGACATCCTCTTTCAGACCAGTACAAAGTCTCATAGTGTAGCCCTTTCCATGCTTGTTCAAGCACCAATTAGAAATGCAGTATATGTGCACATAGTGACAAACACCCCATAAATACAGAAGACATGAAAATAATGTTAATGCACTCCTCTCATTCACTAGTTTTCCTGGCAGCATAAGCCAGCAACCTCAATCCACCATCATCAAATGAGTCAACTCACCATGGATACATTCCTCTTGTCTGTCATGCAAAATGGAGATACTGTCCATGCCAAAGACACAAGCTTCCACCAGCACCTGCTTTACTGAATCATCCAGAGATATCACTGAGAGCATTTACACCACTGGAAAGGAACTTTAGTTTCTCCTGGGTATACTTGTTTCAAAAGTATCACAGACAGTGACATTTAAAATCATGATGCTTGTATGTACACTAAAAAGCCATTCATTGAGATTTAGCATGATTTCAGGAAGGGAGCCCTGTATAATAGGAGTACAAGTCCCAGATTTGCTAACAGCAATGCTAAAAAATTGATTAAATGGCAATTACAATATTCCTATCCCAAATAATAGCTAAAATTTTATCCCACCCTACATTGGCTTGTATTGTGTGTAGGCCTTAAATTTCAATAAAAGGAAGCAAATGCTTTTAACAGCACACTACAGAGTATACAATCTACAGGAAGGCATTATACCTCAATAAATATTTGATGACTAAATATACTATTTCATTTAACATAACCCTTATTGAAATAAAAAAAGACACTGAAATTTAACTAAATTTTAAGAAAACTACTGAGTAGTAACATCTGTAAGGTGTTTTATGTAAAAAGAAAAGAATGTATTTCTATATTTCTGTTTATAGTTCGACACCACTGTAAATGTCCCATCCATACTCAAACCTCCATTTCCCAAGCTCCTGATGTGCAGCAGTGCTGAACATACACCTGCAAATGGAAGCTCCAAGAGATCTGAAATACTAAGGAATGTCACAAGCCCTTCTTTTCATAAAAAAAGATATTTGTATTTCAGCTCAGATATTTCATAATTATTAAAAATCTTTAAGAACATTCCTTATTAAGGACATATGCCATCATTTTTCCCCTTTACCATATGATAACATGTTTTCCTCACATGGTGCTGTAAAAAAGTCTGGGTCAGTTCTGAAGCACTGAGCCATCATCACAGTTATATTCTCTTCACTGTGTTTTGCTAACATGGAATCATAGAATGATAGAATGGCCTGGGTTGGAAGGGACCTTAAAGATTATCTAGTTCCAATCCCCTGCCATGGGCAAGAACATCTTTCACTCCACCAGGCTGCTCAGAGCCCCATCCAGCCTGGCCTTGGACACTTCCAGGGATGGGGCATCCACAACTTCTCTGGGCAACCTATTTCAGTGTCTCACCCCCACAGTAAAGAATTTTTTCCTGATATCGATTCTAAACCTATCCTCTTCCAGTTTGAAGCCATTCCCCCTTGTCCTGCCACTACATGCTCTTGTAAAAAATCCCTCTGCATCTTTTTTGCAAGCTCCCTTAAGGTACTGGAAGATCACAATTAAGTCACCCTGAAGCCTTCTCTTTTACAGGCTGAATTATCTCAATTCTCTCAGCTTCTCCTCCTAGGAAAGGTGCTTCATGTCCCTAATGAACTTGGTGGACCTTGGGCTGGGGACCCCATCTAGCAGTCCTAGGCAGGGTAGAAGCACACTGGGGGCTGTGCTCAGAGAGAGCAAAAAAATATAATTCTCACCCAGAAAGCCACATTTGAACATTAAAAAAAAAAAGTTCAGTAAGTGGATATGGATTGCTGACACGGAAGTAGGAGGAAATAAAGAGACCACATCATTCAATACAAGAGGCAGTGGCTGTACACTAACCTTTTTTTTTTACCCAGGGATTATGGCAGAGGAGACTCTAAGAAGGGATTTGAAAGGAGAAAGTGAGGTTAAGTGTGTTGATGTCTGTCCACAGCTCATCCTTAACTTCAGTGAAGCAATGAATAAAGCCTGCAGATGCTGTTTTGAATACACAGCAGGTCACTGACAAAGCTGGTATTGCAAATGAACTGGAGGGCTGTGTGGATGGATGGGCCAGAGGGGCTTTGGATATGAAATCAGACTGCTTCTTTCTACCATTATTATGAGAGAAATACATGAACATTGCAGAAACACTCACAAGAAAACAGATTTCTTTTAACAGCAGGTTTGAACAAGGTAAAAGTTACATAAGCTATATGTAGATCATGCTTGACAGTGGACTGAAGGATGGCATTGCTTCAAGGCATCCCCAGGGCTGGCTCCTAAACATATCTCAGTCATAGACATCTCTGGAGGAAAATGAACACCCTATTCAACAACTTTCATTGCTCATTTTTTAAGATCAGGGCATCATTAACTATGCGGGTTGTTATAAGGAGTTATCTTCTAACGACTCCTAAAATATCTGTACATAACAGCTGGAAACCTCTGCATTCCATAACTAATTTGGTCTTTTATAAAGTGATTTACAAATGTACTTGCTATTTAATTCTGTTAGAAAATATTTAAGCTAGTATTTTTTCTGCCATCCTCTTAACTCAGCCATTTACCAAGTTAAAAGAGCAGTGGCTAAGGGGCCCATTTGAGCTCAATAGCAAACCTTGGTTTAAAACACATTTGCCTCTCAGCAGATGGTAGTCTCAAGAGTAGTTCAGCCTTTTATCCAACTGACCCATGAGATGGACTGGCGTTGGCCATCCTCTTAGTACACCTCTCAAAAGACCTGCTTGTTTGGTAAGGCTAGGTGTTGACATTAAGTAAATCACTGTCACATTAGGTAAATTACTGAAGCAAGAAGGTAAAAAAGTAGAAAACTACAGCAGACATCATCTCCCTATACAAGACCTTTTAAACAGTGGTTTACAAATGAACCACTTTTCATCAAAGGTTCCAGGAAAGCATGAGAAGAAAGCAATTTTAGGAACACAACAATATCACAAAGTTAAGAAAATCCTTTCTGCTGTGCTGCACTGTATTCACACAAACCTTAACAATAAAATGCCTGTTAAAAATGTGGACTATCTTCGATTATTTTGCTTAGTGCTCTTCACTGTGTCCTTTCAAATCTAGTAATCAGCACCCAAAAGAAAGCCAGGAGGTGACATACTAGCTAGCTGCTTATCACTGTCACAAATCATTATAGACTGGAAAAGTACACCAACTGGAGTCCCAGCATCCTGATAACAGGAATACAGCCCAGTCTTTCACCCACTGTGAGGAATTACACCAAGCAGAGCCTGGCTCAGCGAGACCAGCAGTGCCTTCCAGGCTCTGCCAGACACAGGGATGACATTCCCACTGACTCCAAGGGAGATGCTAGGCTCACATGAAGACATAGCTGCTCAGAAAGGAACTCAGCATGTGTGTGTCAGCCTGAAACTGAACTCCACCCCACAACTGGGTCCTTACACTCAGACTACAGCATCCTGTATGGTTTTTATAAGACACAACTCATCGTACAATAAAATAAGCCTGCAAAACATGTTAAATGAACCATGTCCTAAGAGCAGCCACTTCCTGCAGTGACTAGAGCAGGACCTTGGGTGAACAGCTCTGGTGCACGCATCCTTTGCCTGAGTGTCCTGAAGAGCACTCCAGGCCAGTGAAGCAGAAAATGCACGTATT
The DNA here is from genome assembly GCA_013397075.1 of Rhabdornis inornatus. NCBI lineage: Eukaryota > Metazoa > Chordata > Aves > Passeriformes > Rhabdornithidae > Rhabdornis > Rhabdornis inornatus. Next base: position 848,656 of record VWZS01006101.1, read on the forward strand.
CATGTTTTAGTGCTTTATCTGGGGTGGGTACTCCTCTCCTGTCAAAAGCCAAGAGTTATGTTCCTGACAAGAGTAACGACAGGACTAAATCAAGAAAAGAGTTCAGAGAGGCAGAGAAATTGCAGTTGAGCTTTTGATGAACAAACCTCATTAACTAACTGGCTATCAGCTATCCAAATAGATTAAAGTAATTATTGTTACAGCTGTAGTTTAACAGTTTGGAAAAGTGACATTTAAAAGTCACTATATAACACTATCACCTGTAATGCTATGCTGTAAATTTGTTATTTAAAACCTACTTGTAAATACATTGTAACTCTTGCAAGTTATTGGCAGCATTCAAAAGCATTGGTAAGAGCAAATAAAAATGCATCCATTTTGGGGAAATTAGGTGTTCTTATGACTTCATGTTCTCATCAAATAGCAAGCATTAAAAATATGCCCATTGCAATGTGTACAATAGCCCAAAAAAATGCTGGGCTTGCTACAGTTTTTTCAGATTGAAACTGAAATTAGGTTTTCAAATTCATGAAAGACAGGCATAGTCAAACACTGTAATGCTTTCCCAATGCCATCATATGTCTGAACACTACATGTGAAAGTTCCTACACCGGATTTCCTAGAAGATATCACTTTCCCCTTCTTTTCAAAACCATACAATTTCCCACGGAAAAAATACAAATGTGTGCATGTTTCAAACACTGTTACTTGTTGTGGATGGACTCAGATTATGCTGTCCCAATTGAGTGATCTAAAATTAGATTTATTGTGATTCTTCATGATTGAAGAGGCCAAAGCCTTCCCCAGGGAAAACAACTATAAGGTATTCTGCAGACCAGTTTAAGGAGTACATGTGAACTTAGCTTCACAAGGTTAATGTGTTTCTTGGTTTCACTGTAAGTAACACAACCTTCTTATTAACTACGAGAAAGACAATAATTTTCATGTCTATAGAGTGGAAATGAATTATTTTCTTACAATTCCCCTCCCCCCTCAAAAAAAGGCAAAGCAAATGTTGAAATTCCCAATTCAATATATATCAAAGAAGAAAAAGGTTCAAAGTCAAGTCCTAGAAAGTCAAGAAATGCCAGAACAAATTTAGTTCAGCTCCCTTGTGCTCATACATCAAGATGAAATATTTAATTACACGATGACATGCTATTTTTGACTGCATTATCTGTGTTTTAAAGAACAAGAAACAAATTCCATAGTGGCCTGATTGGACCAGATGTTTAAAAATGTTCATTGCATTTCAAATATAATACTTCAGTAGTTATTTATCTTGTTGAGGAAGGTATAAGGTCCGATGAAAATTTTCCTAAGATTATCTGACAGTTTGATATTTTTTTCAGCAGAAAAAATATTATTGAAAATAAAATATATCTTCCACCAGCAAATACTGTTTGATAGTATGCTGTGATCTAGTTTTGAATGAACAAAACCAGAACAAATCTCATTTGGCCTGATGTTTTTTTCCAAACAGGTCTATCACAATGACTAACTTATCAAAATATTTCAAATTGCATTCTAAAAATACCAGCTATTTACTATTTTACTCTGCTGTACAGACATCAGTCTAAACTCAGAGTAAGTGGTGATGAATCATGCACATTTTAGGAATGTCTCAGCTCTCTGAACAACGTTTGGGTTCTAAATCTTTATTGATAGAAATATCTTACTTCCAACAGAAATTTACATACAAATGTGCAAACCAGGGCTAGGGCAGCAAGCCTGTGCTATGGCTAAGAGGTCTCTGGGCTTGGCTAGCTGCCTTCAGTGCCTACTTCCACCTTGGCTCGGATAATTGGAATACAGATGAATGAAAATTTAGGCCTGCAGTTTTAATAGTAACTATTTGTTATTTAAATTTCCTGTTCCACCCTAAATGATTGCAAGAATGTGTGCTCTGAATTAAAAGGCTGCTCTTTAGCATCAGCACATTGATTTCTTGGGGTCCTTGCAAAGCTTTTCACATTGTTTCTGGACTACAGCTCTACACCCCTCTAACTGCCTGTCAGACATCATTTCTGCTTTATGAATAAATAATATGATGCCCAGGGGAAACGTTGGGCTAAGGCAAAAAAAATCAATATGTGTCTAGCACATATTAGGCAGTTGTTCAGCTGAAGTCTGTCTCAAATATGTGGAGTAATTTTAATAACAAAACAAATTCTTTCTACACTGGGCTTAAAAGAGGGTTATTAAGAAAGCACTACAACTATATCACTCTGTATCCTATTTGAAGATTAATAACACTGTTCTCCTAAAATGTGAATAAACATTCTGATTGCAAAGTATTTGGTGATTATTTGTCTACAAATTTCAAATATTCATGCTAGAGAAAAATAACAGTAGCAAGTGATTTTTTTTATTCTGTTCCTCTTGGAGTAATGCTGGTGCACATCTGCGTAGTAAAGCTGTTATTACAACTGACTTGCTTGTTATTTTAAAACCATCTTCTAAAATCACCTTTTTTTTTTTTCCAGAGGACCCGGGATCAAAAGTGAAACAAAAGCAGGGTAAATTAATCATTCATGCAGCTCTGTAATCATCTTAGTCGTTCCTGCAATGTAAGCCTATTTCCACAGTCAGCGCAGTTCCTGGTTCAGTCCCCCAACACGCCCAGATGCAAACCCGTCACAGGAATATTTGAATCACCCCACTTCTATAGGACCTGTCATAATAAACAGGCCTAACTCCTGCCACGGGGCAGTTCTTAAATTCCTTTGCATTATGCCCGAGAAGGGCTGGTTATGTTAACTGTACCATATGTCAATTACCATAGTGGAAAAAGCAGCACTGTAAGAACCACTGCTCACTCGCTCTCCTACAGCATATTGAAGGTGGACAAGCTTGACTCCTACACTCCTTCCTCCCTTCCATGTGCCCTCCAAACCCAGGAAAGCTTGGGCTGTGCCAGGCAGCGGCACTCAGCCCCTGCTGACAACATATCACTCCCCCTCCCAGTTCACTAATGGCCAGCAGGACAGAAGTGTCACCCATCCTCACCTCCTCAAAAACGTGGCCTTCCCTCTGTGGTCCTTGAAAACATAGATCTCATGCTGGAAAACCATGAGGAGATGCATGGGCTATTCTGGGACAAGGGGCAAGCTGCTAGTGCTCCTAGGAGCCCTCATGAAAGCCACAGGTTCAGCAGCATGGCCAGACAAACAGCAAAAACAAAGAGGTGAAGACAGACTAGCAAACTGCAGTCAGACCCATGGATGACCTCTGAGATCCCTGACTCCAAGTCACCAACATTCAGCTCAGGGACATGGCTCTCAAGGGGGGTTTTTGACCCCCCTGCTGTTATGCAAACCTTTCAGTGCAGATCCTCCCCATGGGAGCTTGCTGACAAGACAGCTCCTCTTGTTATGTTCATGATAATGAAAAGCACAAACTTCATGCATTTATGGCCCTTTCAGACTGAGGAGCTGCAGCTGAGTGCCCTTGCCTGGGGGTGCTTACTCCTGCAGGAGAGCTGGCCATCTGGAAGGACAATCTAAAGAAAGCAGGGTGAGAACCTGACATCTCAGGCAAAGAAAGCTGCAGACATGCAGGAGCTACTACTGAGAGTGGTGGAGGTACAAGGTACCTTGAGGCTCACACCAGCCAACACGGTGGAGCCCATTAATATCAACACTGATAGAAAATGCTTTTGCCAGCTCAAAGGAATGATAAAGACAAGAAGAGGAGCAAGAGTTCTTGTTCTAAGAACAAACAAAAAAGGAGTAAATAAAAGCCCCCCAACAAACTCAACCTAAAAAAAACCCATTAACAAACAACACCCCATACCCACTCCTAAAAACGCACACAGGCAAAAGGAAGAGCCTGAAGCTGATGCTTGTATGGATTTCTATTGATTCTGAATAGCTACAAACCCCAATCCCCGAGTGCTTGGTGCAAAACAGCCAGAAAGGAAACTAAAAGCAGAACAGTAATTTCCAACACAGACAAGCTGTCAGCTGTAAACACCAAACCATGTATGCTGTGCAAAGTCACTCTGAGAGAAGCACCCCTTCACCCTTCTCACTGCCCTTCTGGCAAGGGCCATGGCCAACGCTCTGGCAGTGCTCCCATGCCAGCAAGCCCTCTTCAGCTGGCACCTGGCTCACACATTGTCCTTCAGTCACTGGCCTTGCACCTCTGCCATGTCAACACCAGGGCAGACAGCCCAGAGCAGAGATACTGGGAACCTGGGCAGAGTAGTGTGATGCCCAGCCATGTCCACCACAAATGGCCACAAACCAGTCCTGCATGTTCTTTTCAAGATGTAAGTTACAGGGGATGACCTGCCAACACCTCTGCTGTCCTGCTGTGGAGACCTACCCAAGAAACCCCACCATGCTCTTCAACCCTCACATGTCCCTCAGCCCCCTGTCACAGTCTCTCTGTGTTAGAAGCAATTCCTGCCTGCACAACATGTATTTCTGCCAGCTCCCAGGAGACAGGACCACTTGACCTTGGACACTTGACTCATGACCACTCAACTCACACATTTTTATCCATTCAATGCTATTTAAATGAATAATTAAGCTTCCTAAAACTGACACTGGCTGTAACCTCTTGATGTTGCTTTTGAAAGCCATGGGAACCTCAGGGAGGAACCTCTGTGAAACACCAGACTTGTCTGCGCAGGCAGTGCCTGGGGATGTGGTTCCTGTCTGGCTGAACAAAGTCCTCACTTCAGCAACTTCCTTTATCACCTTCACACTCGTCTTGGAAGGTACTCCAAACCATACCCATCAAGTGACACATGGAGGGGTAATTTGTTTTTTTACACAGCCCAAAATCTGCCAGACTAAAGATTGACGCTCTTTTACCACCAACACAGCTGGTTGAAAAAGGATCACTCACAGCCAAACAGCTGTTTCTGGACTATACTATAAATCAGAAAAGTACATCCAGATTTCTGAAAGACCCTAGAACCAAAATAAACCTTTTTTTTTTTCCCAGCTCTAAGGTTTCCAGCTTTTAACTGAAATGATAATGCTCTGGACCTACAGTTGCCCTCAGATGGCACTGTGTGGCTGTCTAATGCTGATGAAGGATTACACGGCATGATAATATCTGTTCACAAGTTCTGATTTCCTCTGCAAGAGTTCAGATTGTACAGGTCCGTCAGACATGCAGACAGGCTTCAGAGTCATCAACACATTTTTATTGCAAACAGAATTTGCAAAATGATAAGCTACTCAGAGAAGAGAGAGAAAACCCTCAGCTGTCAGATGTGTTTCATTTCCTGATCTGAGTATCTTTCACAGAAAATGAGAGTTCAGAAGTAAAATGCTTCATCTTCAACAGATTTAAAGGCAACTATCACAGACCTCTCTCTAGCTTCCACAAGGTAAGACACCAGAAGCATGACTAGTAATAAACTGATTTTACATTAATTTTATCTCTAAGATGTCTGTACAAGCTCATGGATGTCTATGTTCATTTTATAGACAACTATTCCCAAGAAGCAATGATTCTATGAACCATATTTATGTTGTATTTATCTATGCCTTTCTCATGAGCTCAAAACCTGGAACTGAAGCATCTCTGTCCTACATAGAGGTAACAAAAAGAGACAGAGAGGGACTCAGAGTATTCACACAAACTCACACAACCAGTCACTGTAGCTTAGGTCACACAAGTTTTGGTAACCAAGTATGTTATCAGAGAAGTGCACTCCATTTTGTAAAGGAAAAGTTAAACCTGCCTAGGGTTTAAAAAGTTAAGCTCATCTGAACAATCTGACTTTCCTTAAGGAAAACCTAGGAACATGCAGCAGGTCAGTTAGCACTGTGGGGTTATCCTGAAAGATTTTTTTGCAATACTATCAGTATGCATTAAGTGAAGACCACCTGCTTGGTGTGCAGTAGCAAAGCACTGATTCCTTGTAAAGTTTCAATGCTCTTACTATGTTAAGAAAGGGACTTGAAATTTTCCCAGTATCTCTCAACCCAGGCACAAATTGTGTGCATTACATACAATCACGTCAAGTCCAGTCTGGTACCATCTCACCAATAACAGCCACCCAGAAATGGCTGGGACATTTGGAATTAAAATTAACTTCAGTCCTTGAAATTTACCTTTTCCAGGTGTTGGGAAACGTTATTTAAGAGGCAGCCCAGTATAAATTTGGTATTGCTCAAGTCTCCTCATTCCTCCAGTAAATGAATGTGAGCAGCACCCGCCCTGCCTACTGAAGCTGGATGTTGTTGGTGTCCAGCAGAGGTGCCAGCTCTGCTCTGCAGACTGCACACCCACACCAACTTCCTAACCACAATATTCTTTTCTGCACCCAGTGCAGTGGGAGAGCTTTGTAACTTGAACATGAAATAAGAACCCCCAGCAGTATATTTTGTTCATTTGCTGTCCACACCCATGGTGACCTCATTAGCTGTGCTTCCAAAGGGCTTTGAGAGGAGCAAATCGGTGCATGGATCTGCCACAACTGCAACAGCAGAAACAGCTTTTATCAACTTGGCAAAGTGAGCTAAGACTCTGTTTCCCAATGAGGTGGTCATGGCTTTGCTTGACCAAAACATTTGCACTGACCAAAGCCACCTTCCTGGGGCAGGAAAGCCTGTGTCAGCACTGCAGGACATGTGATGCCTCACACAGCTCCAGGAAGAAAACCAGCTAAAAGACTGGGATGCTGAGGGGTAAGGAACAAGTTTCTGAATGACCACACACAAACCCAAATGCAGCAGATTCTACCTTTCAGCTGGGACTGGCACTGCTGCTTTTTAATACACAAATACAAGAAGTGCATTTTCAAAATGTATCACATCTTTGTTTTATACGCACACAGGGCAATCTCACACAGCTCCCCATGGATGGTGAAGCTGTAAGCAATAGTTTCTGTAAAAGCTACTTGTAACATTGCTGCTAACCAGTTTAGTTGCTTTGCACTGGTACCTTCATAAATTAGAGGGGTCTTCAGAAAATGAGTTAACTGACCACCACAGGAAACAGAAAGCACTTGTATAAACAATTACCTTGTAGTCTCTGTAGGGCTTGATGTTCAAGTGAGATACAGTATTGACAAATGATTCCTGCTAGGCAGGAAAAAAAAAATAAATTCACAAGTCCAAATTCAATTATGCCACACTTTAAGAATATGAAAATACACATTACATTCTCTGATTCATCAAATTTAAAATCATATCCAGAGAAAAGCACCTTAGGAAAAGGTTTTCTTACTATATTTAAAAATACCCAAGAGTAACTAATAGTCTTTAAATTCCTTTTTATTATTTTTGTCTGTGAACTATCTTTTGGCTTTTAAAGGTCTGATAAAATTAGGCTGAGAATTAGGACATTTTTATTCTCTCACCTATGCAATGTTGCCAATAATACAAACTTCATAGACAAATTTCAAATCAGAATTAAAGACTTCTATATGTAAAGTTAGGGTAGTTTATACGCACACAGTGACAGTATCTTCAGAGATATTTCTGTAACTGCTTGGGTTTGATAAGTAGCAACTCATGGTTACTCAGCAGTTATACTGGTTTAACATCTAAAGAAAGAGCATCCAGGTCAGTGATGAGAGACTTACCAGAAACAGAGAGAGATAAAGAGGCTGCAAATTTTCCCTTGGCACCAGCCTTGGAACACATACTTTTGTTTATGGGATAACAGAGGGGTCATATGGCGGCAATTTGTCCTGCAATGCCTACATAATAAAAATTACTATTATTATTTGGACTTCATTCCCCATTGCTTACATGAAAAATTAACTAACTTTGTTTGTAAATTGACTTAGCTAGAAGAAAGTATGTTCCATTCCCTGGACATTTACTTCAGATTTAGAGGGTCTTACACCGTTAACTTTGTAGGGGACTAGCCCACTTGGATATCTAAGACTGGTTTAAACCAAAATTAGAGCAATAAATAAATTAGGCTCTGCAATACCAACCTGTAAGATTAGGAAATATAATTAACATCAAAGTAAGGGGAAACAGATACAAAATAGACTATTTCTGAAGGAATACGCCATTTCTTCTACTCGATTAATTTTCAGAAGAGACTCAAATTATTAAAGCAGCTTAAGAAGTCAGAGATACTGTCAGGCTATCTGCTTGTTCAGACCACAGAAGAATATATTGATTAAATTACCTTCTTTTGATGTAAATCAAAATTAAAATTGGTATAAGCACATATTACAACTCAAACTTTGTGCAATTTTTTTTTTCTTTTTAGTAATCATTAACCAGTTGTTTTGCTCATTCATACCCATGTGTGTGTGTGTCCCACGTCTCCCCACTGTACTGGTGTACTCAACTAAAAATAAAGCAGTGCATGCTCCTGGAGAACTGTTGCTTAGCTACATTCTCAATTATCACAATGCTGGTCTTACCCATTCAGTGACAAGGTCAAAGCAATTGTTTCTTTACTTTAATGATGAAGTATCCTGTTTATAAAAATCTTATCTGTTTCCTACTTGGTAAAATATTGCACATTTCAGTCAATCATTGCTGGCAAGTCCCCCAGAGAGACAGTGTGAGAACATAACTGGCAGTATCCATTTTTGCCCTTCAACAGAGAGGGGTATTTTTCCCCCAACCCAACCCCAAACGTCAGCTACCTCACACTGACACACACAGGCAACCAATTATACCAACATTTGTTTTCCTTCTCTGCTGTGGCCAGGCAAATATGGCAGAAATGCAGCAGTTCTATATTTATTCTTATTCTTCCCCCTATCCAATAACAAGCATAAGTGGCAACCTTTAATTAGCGTGTACCTAGAGTCGGTGTTGTGGGAAAGCTAAAGAAAAGAAGGATTTTCCCCACCACTTGTAAACATGAGAACTTTTTGGTTTTTCTTTGCCTTTGAGGGCAGGTGTTCAGCTGTAAGGACTGCAATTCTCCCTAGGCTAGTCCAGGCTATTGAATATTTCATAGCTCCTGAGAAATGCAGCTGTAATCAACTCACAAATAATGAAATGGGCAGCAATAATAGAGCAGAGGAAAAGTGCACCATTAGAAAGCATCAGTGATTTGACTGCTGCCGCAGTCTTGCTGTACCAATTTATCAGGCTATTTGATAAAATAATAATGCTATCAACTATGAAACAAAAATTAATGTTATGCCAAAAAAAAAGACAACAAAAAACCAACAACCCCAACAAGTGTCTCAGGTGGCCAACATGAATAGCAAACAGAAAAAAGTCAGAAGGTCAGAAAGGAGTCACATTCAAGACTGAAACTCCATTAGATGTATTAATCACATGCCAACTACACACAACCACATTCGGGTATTAATAGAAAAGTAAGTTTACAGAAGTTACTTAATTCAGGAAAAGCTTCATAAATATTAAAAATAAAGCAGAGAAAATATTTTGGAAGTAATAAACATGTTCATCTTAATCATATCTTGCAGAATAACCCATCTGCTCTCTTAAGTTCTTTGTAACAGGATCTTGAGGTTTGACATTCAGAATCTCAACAGTTTACTGTGTCCCACCTCTATTGGTGGTTAACACCAAAACACAGCAAAAACCAGCAGTGGCATATATATATAACAGCATTTATATATATATATATATATATACATATATATATATGCATATGTATAGACATATATATCAGCATTTCCTGAAAATATGATGTGAGCTAAGATTAGGAAGTTCATCCCAAAAAACAGGATCAAGCAAGTAGTAGTGATATAGGTTGTAACTGGGTGGATATCAACATGTACCCATTAATTATGCAGAAAGGCTCCACAGAAAGTAGTTCTTCATCTCATTTCAGAAATCCAGCCCAAAACCTGACTGTTCCTGACCTGCCCCAGGTTTCTGAGGAACAAAGCACAGACTGCTTGTACAAACATAAATGAATGCCACCAATGAGGCTACAGTGGTTACGTGTGAAAAGGGGCAAGTTCATACACAGTGATCCACATGGATGGACAGGGAGACAACCTACCTGAGTATTTTCTATCAAGACCTCTAAACATCTTCATGAATTTGGATGGAGGAGTGACAGATACAGTCTACCCTGACCTGCATTGACAAGCATGGATAGGTTAGGAAATGCATTTCTTACATGCAGGAAAGTGCTCAAATGACCTCATTCAGAGCAAAAGGAGTGGTGACTGAGGGAAGTATGGTCTCAGGCATGGTTTTTGCTAACCTCACAGTCTGCCATATATCATTAGCACAGGTGAATTCCACTGCCAGTGTCCAGATTAGAACAGAACTGAATATTTCAATTGAAAGGACCTACAACAATCACCAAGTCCATCTGCCTGATCAGTTCAGGGCTGACTAAAAGTTAAGGGGATCGTCCAAGTGTCTGTCTCCCAGACACTGACAGGCCTGGGGCATCAACCACCTCTCTAGGAAGCCTGTTCCAGTCTTTGGAAGAACACCCTCTTGGTAAAGAAATGCTTCCTATTGCCTAGTCTGATCCCCCCTTTACATAGCTTTGAGCCATTTCCCATGCATCCTGTAACTGAATACCAGGTAGAAGAAAACACAGCTCATTTTTCACTTCCCCCACTCAGGAAGTTGTAGGGAGCAGTGAGGTAGCCCTACAGCCTCATCTTCTCCCAATCTAGACAAACCCAAAGTCCTTAGCTGCTCCTCATTGGACATTCCTTGCAGCCTTTTCACCAGCAAACAGCTGGTGGGGAAAAGCAGCTGAGAAACAAGCAGAGGCTGAAGAATAAACATAGTGCTCCAGTCTTGCCTTCTGGAAACACAGCAATATCCCAAAAGTGCCATGCAGCAGGTGGATGCTCCTCCTACGGAGCAGAGCATGCTCCAGTGCAGAAGAGGGCAGGCACTGCCTTCCCCAGCCCTCATTTTCCCAGGTACCACAGGACACCCTGCGAAACCACAGCTCCCATGTCTGCACAATCCTTTCTCATCCTCCCTCCAAGCAGGGGCTGACACTCAGAGCTGCCTCCTGAGAGACACACAGGAGTAACACACTCAAATTGTAATTCACAGAAAGCTGTCTTTGCCTCTGTTAGTTAACTGCTGATACCCACAAGACTATGCCAAATGTCATTCCCAGAAGTTAAAGGAAGGTCTGGATGCAGGACTGTTGGTAGGTTCACATGCAACACAGCACCTTGCAAAGAGAAGTCTTGATAGAAATGTGAAGTTGCACAAACACTTGTGCAAGCACAAATCTAACACCAGTGGGAAACAGAAATTGCTACATGCTTTGAGAAAGAATCTCTGTCCATGCAGGAAGTTTTCAATTTATGTCAGTCTAAATCTTTTACATGTTTCAAAAAGTAATTAATAGGAACTCAAAGAATCAAATTGAAAAACACACCCTCTTCCTTCAGTGCCTTTGTACTTGTTATGTTCTCTACAAGGATGTGATGTATTTTCATTTCTTTCCTCACCAGCAACAGATACAGGTTGTGGAAAGGTTTAATACTGCCAGAGAAAATGTGGTGTACACATGTTCAGTGCAGCAGGGAGAAATGAGCTCTCTCTAACATCCCAGAAATACATCACCTGTCACTCTGAAAGAAAGTGGTGTCTCAGAGTGATTCTGCACTGGAGTAATTCCCATGCTTTGATAATTAAAGTACTCCTCCTAATGTTATCTTCCATCTGCTGGAGAAGAGATCACACAGATAGACCTTCCAGCCACACAGAGCCCCCAGAAATTCTATTCAGCTATCAGAAAGCTCAGACATAACTAAGATGCCCTCATTCATATTCTCCTACACTCTCTCCTGCAAATACCCAAAGATAAATTACTCAGACAAACTCCAATTTGGACTTTAAATGTCACAGGCAAATCTTATGTAGCTCATTTTTCCTTTCACTTTTTTACCCTGGGATGAAAGAATTATTATTAACTCCCTGGAGATCATGTCTTCACTCTACTGCGAAAAAGTACATGATAGACAGAGACAGACCTTGAACAATATAAGGCTGGTAGAGCTGCTCTACAAGTTTATCCACTAAAAATTCAAATACCTATTTCAACAGCTGTGTATTTTCTGTCATATCACTAATCCTCTACCTGATAGCAGCATCCCAGTGTAGCCCTTCTATAAAATGGTAAGACTACGGTGATACAGGCTGCTGTAATTTGTGAGGTGTCTTTTTTGTTCTGATTTACAAATCTAGAACTAGTCTTAGAGGAAGGATGATTAAGAGATACACACACACACAATTCTAGCATCAAGGGGCTCACAAACCATGCCCAACTCCTAAGTGGGGCTCTCACTCCTCAACTAACTCTTACAAAGCAGCAAGGCAGGCAGCAGCTCACTGCTCATGCACTGCCTCCTCCTTGGGCAACTCACTCTGCTGGGAGCCTTGTAAAATCTGCAGCATCATATTAACTCTTTCCAAGACTATTATTTGCCAATATGTTGCGGAAAAGGACTTTGAAGACATTCAAACTCAAACTGGCATCACATCATTTTGTGATGATAACTATAGGAGGTGAGGCTAGCAGTGGTGCTGCCTGTTACAGCTGTTGGCCACTTTCCCCTTTCCTGACAATTTTCAATTGTTAAAAAATGCAGCTTCATGCTAAATGCAGTTTTAGGTATCTCCACCAAAACAACGCATATGTTTCTGAAAATAAAGCCAAAGAAAAACACTTTTCACTGCACAAGTTAAAAAGTCTTTTTCTTTGAGAAGCTCAAGTGTCTCTACTCTTTGAAGAAGGGACTTGACAAGACCCAGGAAAAAGCTTTATGTCAGAGAGATGCTTTTAACTGCCTTCTGAAATGAGACAGGTGTATGCCTGTGAGAACAGGAACAAGAGTAAGGAAATTAGAGAAAAGTAAGGAAAAAGGGGGGTAACTGGAATTGAGAGATGTGTGGGCAAGACGATAGATAAGAATAGGCAAGGAAGTTTGGCTGGGGAGTCTGGGAGAAAGGCAGGATGAAAGAAGGCAAGGGAGTAAGGAGGAAAGAGGTGAGTCAGTCAATCTAGGCAAAATCCAAGGAGGAAAAAAATGGGTGAAAAAGGAGAGTGAAATCAGGAGTTACTTGGATGAGAACAGGGTGAGCTGAGACCCATTCAAGATGCAGCTGGTACAAGGGGAGACTGGCACTGGCTGGGCAGAGAAAGGACACAGAGCTAAGGATGCAGCAGCACAGACCTAGAAGGCTGGATGGAGACCGGCAACAAGGGGGCGTCAAGTGAATGACAGGAAAGTAACAAGTCCTTTGGGACAAAAAAGCAAAAATATACAACAGATTAAGATGGGAACAGTGGCTGCAGGGAGAAATACACTTAGGAGAACTGTAAGTTTGAGGAAAACATGCAAGAATAAGGCTTAGGAGAAGACAAGCAATGCAACAGTAGAAAGGAAACAGGTCTAAGTCAAAAGCAGGAGGTCAGAAGAGACCATCTTTTCACAGAATTAGACCAAAGAGTCTGTATCACAAAAGCATATTTCTCTCCAGAGCCAGGCCCATGACTGGGTGCAGCCACACAGTCACAGTAACGCATGCACTTTAGGGGCAATCAGGCTAGAACATAATTTTTGCTTTACCTAATTTCTCATCTCTGCTGGCATCAATACCACAAAGCAGTAGAGCAATAAATGAACAGACATTACAGGATAGTTCTTTCAAAATGTGAAATGGCAACACTGTTAAGCATGTGATACCAATCTACATGAGCTATGGATTTTGTTCAAACCAACTTCTTCAAACGTGCCAACGGCTCAAGAGTCCCATAGGGCCCTGACCATCCTTAGAAAACCAGACTGGCCTGCCCTGTGATCTCTCATACCCAGCATCAGCAGGAGGCTGTGAAGAGCCAGCTGCAGCTCAGCAGGGCACTGATACCTCCCATCCTTGAAGTGCCTCCAGCATACCTAGTGCTTTCCAAGTACCACCACAGGGTTGGAAAAAAAGTGACCCTTAGCTTCTGCTAGACAAGACAGGGACACAGTTGGCAAACTGCGTGAGATGGGTAGCCAGATCTTTTTAGTGCTTGTGATGGAAGGAGAAAAAACACCCATCTAAGTAAACAAATGCCCAAAACTTGCCAGAAATACTGAGGTGCTCTTGTCACTACAGCTCTTCCCAGATTTCCAGAAGCAAAGCAGGGGTGTAGGGGGCTCCCTTGGAACCCCACATCCAGGCACTATTCCTGCAGAAACCATGATGCAATGGATGGAGAGACAAGAAGTGCTGGGATACCTGCCTCAGTTTCATTCTGATGGGTCATACACACTGTACACCCAGATCTGGTACTCATCAGCCCACTGATCTAAGTGTGCTCTTAGTTATTACCACAGCAACTGGTAGGCACACGACCACCCCCTTATGCTGTAGTCTTTGTCCATTTTAATACATAGAACTGATGTGCAGAGCCCTAGAAAAAATGGTGGTGACATTTATTTCTTTATTGAAAGAGCCTGCCTCTTACTCCTAACACTGACCAGTATAACACACCATTAACAGTGGTATCTATGTGTTTTTCAGCAGAAATCAGAATTAGTTTACAAAAGCTTTCTCCCACAATTTCCCCCATTTCCCCCAGAGTACATGCCAGCTCCACACATCATCATGTAATCTGGTTCACAGCTCCTGAACCAAACAGGCAAGGTTCCTGCCTTGTATCTCCAGAAACGTTTCTGTAGCAATATCCCAGTAAATTCACACCACTTGGGGCTACACTTCAGCTTACTTCTGAAACAAAGACACCAACTTCAAAAGATCATTTAATCTCCAGTTAATATGAAACATACCTGAAATTACAGGATTTCCTGCAGATTTAGAAATACTGTTGCTGCAGCTTATACCACTTTTTGTTATTTTTTCCTTTGCCCAAAGGTTATCTGCTACCTCAGACTGCTCCTTTGCTTGCACACCCCCAATGAGATGGTAATAAATATGAAAGACTAAAGGTCTCCATGTTCTTCTGTAATAATCCACCACACTGACTGAATTTTAGAAGAAAATACTGGACAAAACTCTCTTCATCCCAGAGGGATTCGTGTGCTGCAAATTATTCCTTTCAAAGTGAGATACAGCAAGAGGCAACTAACGGAGCAGCCAGTGGCACAACACCCAAAGTGCTCTCTTCCCCATTAGTCTAGACCCAACTGCAAGGCATCAGGGGTATGTGATATATTTAAGAATAGTGCCCTCACAGTTTTCTTTACTGTCCTTCTAAAGGCCCAGCACAGAGCAGTGCTAAGCTGCCTGTGGAACAGACAGCACAGCAGATCACTGTCACATGCTGGGATCTTAGGAGACTTGCCTTTAATCAGGCAGCACAGTCCAGAGTTGGAAAAAGACACTACTGAGAAAATACCCTGCATCTCAGGCACAGAGAGGTTGCTTCAGGAAATCTGTGGACAAGGCTGAAAAGGTAGCAATTTAAAACAGCAAAATGAGACAGTAAGAGCATTTACCTTTTATCTAAACATGATTCATGAGGCAGCCCTGCAAAGTGACAGACAACAACAAAGCAGTTCATCTACTATTGATAACCCAGCATTCCTAAGCCATCAATAGCCATTTGAGTACTCCCAAAGTAAATTTAGCTTCATCTTCATTGCTTTCTATATTGAAAGACCGAGGACATATTCATGGGTGTTTATGCAATGGCAAGAGAGCAGAGTATTGTATGTTTTATTACAGTACCAAAGCAGAATCTCGTTCAGACACTGCTAGCATATAATTTCTGTCTCTCTCAAAGCTGGAAGGCAATCATTAGCATGTTGAATCTGGCAAGTTCCTATTATCTATCTGGTAATTATAGAAAGATGGAGAAGCCTTCAAAAATACCCTCCAACTTCTACATTTACTACACACCTGATCAAAATACTACCCCCATTACTTAAATTAACAGATACTTTCCATAAACCATTATTCAGAACACATTAACATTACTATAAAAAACATGAAATAATTATTAGAGGCCATACAGACTATTAATTTATCTTCCCTTCCAACTTCAGAAGTATAAAACTATGCAATGACAACCTGAATGCAGGAAAACATCTTACTGAAGGTGATGACAAGCAAGGCTACCTGGTCATTTGTCAGGCATTACTAGCCCAAATGAACACTACAACACAGCTCTAGGTTTTCAAAATATGTATACCATTACTCAGTGCTATTCACACTGTGGCAGCGAAAATATGCTAAATACACACTCAAAGATAATCCCATCCTCCAGAGACTGCTGTAGAAAAGGACAGAAGGATGAGAGACAAGGCAGAGGGTGAGGCCATACATATGCATACGTATATAAAGTAATTAGGGAAATTGGCCTGTTTCTCATTATCTCGGTTATTCATGCTTCAGGTAGAGAGGAAAGAGGAGGTGACAGGAAGAGTACAGAAGCTGTACAAGTGGGTACAAAAGGAGCTGGAAGAACAGAAAGAAATCAGAGCAAACAAAGTGAGGCAAGGGATACAAGACCATGAGATCATGAATGAAGAGAGTCAGCCAAAACCAGTGATTGGGGGTAAAAAAACCCAAGCAAATGGGGGACAGTCTGCATGGGGAGCAGAGGAGTGCAGGAAAAAACTGTGGTACGCTTTGGTTGTTATTTTCTCAGGCAGAGGCTTCACACAAAGGTTGCATTAAGCCCCATGTCATGGCCTGAATGACACCAACCAAAGCAGCAGAGCTCCTTATCTCTCTGCCTTATGCACCATTCCAATTACACTGATTGTCCAGGCCCTGGGCAGGCTGTTCCCATGGGGTGGGGGAGGGGGGGGGGGCAGCTTTCTGGCTCAGGACCAGGACAGATAACCAGGGTGTACCCAGGGAGCCCCCAGCTCTTGTCCCAGCCCCTGCCATGNGGGGGGGGGGGGGGGGGGGGGGGCAGCTTTCTGGCTCAGGACCAGGACAGATAACCAGGGTGTACCCAGGGAGCCCCCAGCTCTTGTCCCAGCCCCTGCCATGGCTGCAGCATGGCCAACTCCCATCCCAATGCCTGCCTTGTGTTTTTTGCAAAGAAGCCTCATGATCAGGTAAGGCTATGAAGGCTGCAGCAAAAGTGTGTCAGTACACACACACCTTACTCCCCACTAATTCCCAAAATTATAGCAACAAACAAATAGATTCAATTACTAAGATAGGCACTAGCCCCATTCAAGGGGATTGGTTCATCCATTACAGGAAGATGCTGGAGGTGCAGCCCGACCACATTTACATGAAGAAATCACTTTATGCAAATCTCTCATCCACAGGTGAGGGCTGTACAGGAGAGGAGAAACAGCTCAGTATGGAGATTCACGATGCACAGCAGATAAGCAATTTAAGGTAAATCACACAGCTCAGTCCCACAAGACATATAACCTGGGGAGAAAGTGCATGGCTTCAAAGTCATAAATTATTTACAAATAATACAGCCTTCTCATGAAATATCCAGAAGGCCAAGCACCTATGTTTCACATTCTTTTTCTCCACTTCCACAAATCACAACGAAACTGAAGATTAATATCTTACGAAGAATAAGCTAGATTTGGGGAAGGATGGACTTAGAGTGTGGAGCTAGTTAGGGGCTTGCAGGCAGGACAACAAGAACAGAAGGCACCAGGGCTGCTGTGCTCACCCACCT
The DNA here is from genome assembly GCA_013397075.1 of Rhabdornis inornatus. Classification (NCBI taxonomy): domain Eukaryota; kingdom Metazoa; phylum Chordata; class Aves; order Passeriformes; family Rhabdornithidae; genus Rhabdornis; species Rhabdornis inornatus. The sequence continues at coordinate 866,176 of VWZS01006101.1, forward strand.
GGAAGCGAAGCATCAGAAGTCAAAGGAGCTGGAGCGGGCTGAGGAAAGGCATTGTCTACCTGGTTACTCATAACCTCCCAGGACTGTCATTGCCTGCCTGTTCAAAATCACCACCTAATTTCCATCAAATATTTCAGGGATTTTAAAATTAAATCCATTCCTCATATTCACAAATCACAGCTGCAGCATCGATATGTGTGGTGTGTTTTCTGTCAGCAGTGATGAGTCTTCAAAGCATTGGCCTTGCTCTATACAACACATGGTCACACCTCTGTATTAAATTTTCAATTCTCCAGCTTTCTTCAGCATTTCTGCTGTGACACCTCAGTAGTTTGACACCTTATCTTTGTTACCCAACACAACACCTGCCCAAATTCTCCTGCAATGACCAATTCAACTGAGTTATTTTTTCCAATGCCCTGCCTGGTGACCCCGCATGCCTTCCCAGTGCTCTTACAGTTATCAACCTTTTCATAATATGCACACAGTTCATAATTTTCTTTTACATTGCAGACTCTTTACTGTTCAAAGGCTTTTTCAGATCTTCATGCTCAGCTTGCATCCAATTCAAGACAGTCTGGCTGATTTTTTTTTTTTTTTT
>VWZS01006101.1:866797-881624 GCA_013397075.1 Rhabdornis inornatus
TTTTGTTGGAATCATTAGGGGCAGATACCCATCTGCTCAAGAATATTTCTGTAGTCTGAACAACTCCTAACATTTGTGCTTTCAGAAGACCACTGTCTCTGCTTGCTTACATACACATGCCTTAAGTGACTTTTACAGTGTGTTTAAGCAGCTTCCCATGCTGAGCCTGAGGATACTAATTTTCTCTCTTCTGACTTTCTCTTGTTTTCAACTGATCTGCTCTTATTTGTGTGTGGGACAAGTACTTCAGTATATAAAAAGCCCTTGAGGTTAAAAGATACATTTTTACACACTAATTCAGAATTTTTCTGAAAGTCTTCAAACTCTTGGAGCGCATTTTCTTTGTATTATAGGTTTGCCCAAATGCAACAGCAGTGTTCACTGCTTGTGTCACATGTGCAGCCACACAAGGCAAATAAAATATACAACAGAAAAAAACCCAATTTATTTTCTTACTAGCTGCAGATATTAGCATGTCTTACTTGTATCAATCGGTTGCAATAAAAGACAGAAATACCAAAATATTTCTTCTCAGCCTTAGGACTGCAGCATTTTTACATGACCAAAACTAAAAATAAATGTACCCCTTAATAATAAATAAATTAATAATAAATAATAAAGAGCAAATGTAAAAAAGTGACACCAAGTGTCACTTCATCCATGCAGTTACCTCTCTGCACCAGGGTTCATATGTATAATCCCTCCAAAGCCACCACAGGGCATAAAATGCAAACTAAAAGGTGACATGAAATCCACATTTTCAGTTTCATGGAAATCTTCTCAATCACTACTGCTCATGTACACCTATGCCTGTCAACAACTGAAACCTTGTGGTTAACAAAAAAGTCTGTTTCTGAACATTCCTAAGTATTTTTACATCAACTAAAATACCATATGAACTCCAATCCTCCCAAGCATTTTTCTTCCTATATGACACACTTAAGGTACTAAAGCCAAAGAATAAAATCTCTTTCCTGAAGGAAGGGATGTTTCTCTTGGCTAAACTTGTTCCTATCTAAGTCTACATCCACTTCCTAGGTCAGATATAAAAAGAAGAAATTGTCACTCATTTTGCAGCTCACTGAGGTCTCAGTCACTCTGTCACACATGCCGCTGTTTCTCTTTTGAAGTCTTTGCTATTACAAGTATATTCAAATCCTAAATGGTACATAAGCTCTTGTGAATGCCTTTAACTGAGAAAGACCTGTGTAAATGCTTGGATTTCATACTATCCTAAAACAGTAATGCTCCTTCTCCTTCGAGAGAACCATACAATTTATACTAAGACTGATCTTTTGCCTCAAAAAACTATCCCTGACCTGGAAAGCCTACCACAGTCTCCAAGGATTGCACTAGAGCAATAATGTTTACACTGAGAAGGCAGCACACATGTGTCTAAGATCAGGCTCCCTGTGACTTTTAAAAACCACGAATACAAAATAAATTTATATGCAAAATACTTCAGTCCTAATTTTTCAAACAGAGAGTCAGGAGATAAGGACAAATTGAACAACAGCAGTCAAAGGATAACACTACTGTTGCCATCCTGTTGACAAAGATTAAAGCCATGCCTGTAATTAATACAAAATCAGCTTGCAAGGCAAGGAGAGGAGGCTGAGGTCACTGATAACAGCTCCACTCCTCCCATGTGCATCAAAAGCAGCACATTTGGTGGGGTTTGTTTCCAGGGATGTTAACTCACCAGGAGGAGGGAACATGCAGTGGCACACCTAACCATTGTGGTTTACAAAAGCCTTGCCTTTAGGCTCCTGTTGATAAAAGTCTCCTGCCTTGAGTCGTGGGTATGATACTGCTAAAGGCTAAGCTCAGCACCTCATCTGCTGTGCAGTGGAGACACACATGCCAGCTACAAATCACTTGAAAAGAGAGTTAGTAAGCAACAGGCTTCAAAGGAAAGGATATACTTCAAAAAAACAAGACACAATAAGCATTATTTGTCCAACATTCACAGGCTCAAGTCTCTGCAAAGAATGAGCTTTTCCCTCATTTTTCACCTGCATATTCAAAACAGTGATGAAGTTACAGCTCTTTCGCACACATCCTGCAGGAACAGGAGACATCAGTTACTGCACCTCTGTTTTACAATCCAGGGAACATGTAAAAAGATTTTATATTTTAAAAACTAAAGGTGAAGACATGGGAGCAAACTGAGATATCCTTTTTTCAGTGAGAATGAAGAACCTTTTTCAAATTTTTAAAAAACAAACTATAGAACTGTTATTTTAGACCAGGCTCTCTTAAAAAACCTGTGTCTGCAAAGAAGGAGGTATGGAGGTAGTCCCTACCACCCATTCAGCACAGCTGTTAAAGAGTGCAGTTGGTGCTGTCACAGAATCAGAGTGAGGTGGGAAGGGACCTTTGGAGGTCACTTGATCCAACATCTCTGCTCACCTAGGGCCTCCCAGAGCTGGTTGCCCAGGACCATGTCCAGGTGGGTTTTGAATACGTCCAAGGATGCAGACCCTACAGCCACCCACACAGTGAAAAAAAGTGTTTCTGGGTGTTCAGAAGGAACCTCCTATATTTTTGGTTTTGCCCACTGCCCCTTCTTTTTACTGGGCACCACTGAAAACAGCCTGGCTCTGTCCTGTTAGTGTCCACCCTTCATTTCTATAAATTGACTACATTCTCCCCATGCCTTCTCTTCTCCAGGCTGAACAGTCCCAGTTCTCTCAGCCTCTCCTCATATGAGAGATGCTCCAGTCACTTAATCATCTTCATTGTGGGACTCCCTCCAGTATGTCCATTTCTCTTCAGTACCGGAGATCTCAGAACTGGTGTGTCACAAGTGCCTAGAGGAGGGGCAGGACCACATTCCTCCACTTGCTGTCAGTATTTTGTCTAATGCAGTCCAGGACACAGTTTATCTTCTTTGCCACAAGGGCTCATTTGCTGGCTCACGTTCAACTTGATGCCCACCAGAACCCCTGCACCCTTTCTGCCTTCTGAATGGTCATTCCCCTGCTCACATTGGTGTCTGGGGTTGCTCCTCCCCATGGGAAGGACTTGGCACTTCCCTTGCTCCCAGTATGCAGCACTCAGAAGCTCAGCTCTGGCTGTGGGATAGCTCCTAGCTGCTCTCTGCAGCACAGCAGGGCTGCCATGCCCTGAAGGCAGCATTGCTCAGCTGGGGCCAGCACAGCAAGAAGCCACACTCTGGTCAGCATGTGAATGACTGACCTGTGATCCCAGATCCCACGCTGGCTATAGGCCCCAGCAGAGCCCACTTTACAGTCTGCACTGGATCAGCATCTGCTCATTTAAAGCTCCAGAGGCACTGAATTGCCAGGCTGTGCTTTTGGAAGTTAACCCTTTCCTGTACCAAACTCCATCACTCCCGAGGCTGAGGGACAAAAGCCCTTTGGAGAGGATCAAGCAGGAGGGTGAGAAAACACAAGTTTAAGTTTTAGCCCCAGCACTCCTCTGCTGCTAAACTGAAACATCAGATACAGGAAGGAAGAGAAAGCAGCACTGCCCTTCTCCCTGACACCAAAACCTTGCTCTTTACCATACAACTGACTTAACAGCACTAATTTTTTTTGCAAGAGCTTGCTCCTATCTGCATACAATCAGGCTGGTACACACACTCACCACAGGCACTGAAGTGTTAATAAAATCAGGTAGCTAGGTGTTTAAAAGGTATCAGTCTCACAGCTCTTGTCCTGATCGTTTACCCACAGCAATCTTCACACTTATTTTTTCTGAATTCAGTCTTTTTAAGTGCCAGCTGCTGATGAACTGCAGGGAGCATAATTTTTATTAGATGAAGAACACTAAAACATGAGAGTTATACCTCAGAAAATCAATTTCCTATTGCCTTTGGACAGACAGCTAAAGCCCAGAAATTCCCAAGGGTTTTCTGGTGCACTTTTTTGGTTGGTTTTGGGGGTCTGGATTTTCTTTTTTTGGTTGGTTGGGTTTTTTTCTCATTTCTCTAGAAACCAATAAAAGAAAGCCTTTGCTGTTTAAAGTGGTTGCTTCTTAAAGCACCAGTGTAATTAATTATACAAGCTAATACTTAATATAGGAAATACAGCTGCTCTGTGGAGCAAGGCACGTATCATGCTGGCTGGAACATGGAAACTGCCAAGACTTTGAAATTCTGCTTCTTAGGGAATCACATCACTGCAATGTATAGTTTCTGCCCAGCTCAAAAAACCAAGGGAAAACAAGTTTTCTTGTTTAATATGTTTCTTGTATAAAATATTTACTGCTGATTAACAACTTGTGCTCATCTCACCACTGTCCAAGAACTGATATTTCAGTAATTCCCACAGCTGGGAGAAGCAAAAAGTGACAAAAATCAACGAAGCGTTTCCAGGTTCCCAGATCACCAACCATGAGGTCCAAACCTCCAAGGCTTTGATGTCTCAGGGTAGCTACCACCAGCTTCTTGGGCCATCCCTACAGGAGTTTGGAAGTTCCATCATCCATTTCAGACTGGGCTTCTCCTCCTAGACCAGCTACAGATGTGCCTGTTGAGAACCAACTGCACCATGTTACTTGTGCAGCCTATGCCTGAGTGCTGAGTAAACATGAAACATAGAAATGCTGAGTTATTTGCTGCCTGCCTGCTTTGCCAAGTAAATAATATAGCTAACTATGTCTCATAATAATAATGGCTTCCCCTTTTTGGTGGGAAACCAATCCTCTGCTTCTAGTTTGCTTTCCCCAGTTCTTCTCCAGGGGTGGTTTTAGCCAAACTTGTTGAGGAAAATGACAACAGGATCACCTGGAAACCAGCATCCATTAAATCAGCAAAACTGGTCAGGCCCCACACCAGATCCAGATACCAACACTTCCCGTATCATTCACCTGACCGTTAATGCTATATATAATGTTAACGCTAATCAATTCTTGGTATATTAACTTTCTAGGAATAGACTTGCCAAGCAAAATTAAAGATGGAGTCACAAGTGAGTAAGAGCCTTAGGGTACACTCACACAAATTAAAATATACAATTGATACCAAAATGTAAATCAAGAGTATGAAATTGAATCTTCAAGAATTGAAAAAAAAAAAAAGGGAATTAATTATTTCTTGCACTTCAGTCAATATAATTGACTGGAACAATTTAAAAGACTTGACAGATTGTCTACCAAGATTCCCTGGAAAACCAAACTGTTGTACCTATACATTACTAGCATAAAACCATTTCCCAATGAACTGGCAAATTTTATGTACTAAATTGCCAGGAATATTTTCTTCAAAATTCAGTTATATTTGTAAACATCAAAAGGTGACTAGATGTTTGCATCCCTTTTGATTACCAAGGACATAGTTAAGAAAACAGATAAAACAGATGGGAAAGAAAATCATATTAGACAAGTCAAGGTGCATCAACAGATAATATTTGAAGTACACATTTAGTATAGGTGGTCCATAGGTAACTGTTTACCTCAGGTCCACATGCATAATGTCACATGCTGCTGCTGCCTTGAGTGATTAATTAACTCACAGAGAAAAGCTCTGTGACAAGTCACTTCACAAGTCATGAAATGGAGGTCACTGTGCCAGCCAGCAAATGACACATTAAAAAGGGGGAAAAAAGGCAGGAAATGCTCTTTATGCTTTCCACTTCAGTACAAACATGAGGGATTTATTTCACTAATCCATGGCTGGCAGTGTCAGGGCTACTTGGAGCTGCAGAGACAGAGAGAAATACCCAATTTTCACATCCCCTCCAGCTATATGAAGGTAAGAAAGAAGAGCACGTCTGCCCCCACAGAGTTGTTATTTCACCGCTATGAACACCATCTCTTGAAAAGGCTGAGCTAGGGGAAGGGACAGCCCCTCTTATAACTAGGGGAGTCAATTAAGATGGCCAAAATACTTCCAAAATATAGCTTTTCACAGGGTTCTCATTTGTAGTTTATTTTGCCAGTCTGATTACAACATTACATTCCTATATGTAGAGTGTGAAGGGTACTGCACAAGTGACTTTGCCTACACAAATATGAGCTTACTCACACTATTTGAACATGAGGTCACAATTTACCCTTCTGGGGGCAAAGCAGTGTCCTTTCTTACAAAGTGTACTAAAAATAAGGCAATATTTGACAGCATATCAAAGTATGAGGCAGAATACATACATATCTAGTCTGGCCTTTCTGTATTTTCTTCTTTTTTCCTTAGGCAAGCAAATCTATAAAGCCACTCATTTAATGTGTTAGATTAATAAATGATGAAGCTACAAACATGAGAGCCCCAGCCTTCCATGGTGTGTGTTCAATTATTTTGTATTTAACAAGAGTAAAGGAAAACTAATTTAATCTCTGTAATTGTCAAATTAAATGACACAACCTTGCCTATTATAACAGATCAAAACAATACACGTACATTTACCAAGTTGTTGTAAAAACAGTCATTTTTACTCCGAATAGCTTTTCTTTGAAGCATTAGCTTCCATTTGTGGAAAAGTAGCTACCAAATGTTGCAGTAGAGGCCACAGAGACTGTGCTTTTCCTCACAGCTAGGCTCGGGATCAGAGCCACATTTAAGCTAAGCTCTCTGACAGCATTTCAAAAGAAAGTAAAACAATATTTTGGAATGCGCTCAGTGAATATGCCAAACTCAAGTAAGTCTGCAACCATAGGCGCTCTAGGTTGCAGGCTCTAACAGTCTGAATGTTGGTCTGTGCACTCCACTAGAAGGAAAAGTAGCTGTTATTCATTGAATGAAGAAACTTCTGGAGACAGTGCAGCTTGTTAGGAAATCACCCACAACACCATCAGTAGCAAATTCTTTAGCAACCTCTTCAGCAATGTCTTCCTGTCTCTCCCTCCCACTCCAGTCTCCCCAGCCAGCATGCCTGGGTGGAAGCCTGAGCAGTGGCAGGTGTCAGAGCATGGTGTAGGCACCAGTGCTCCTCTGCACCCTTTATCCCCAAATCTGAAGCCCTCTTCCATGGCTCTTAACTCCTACTCTCACTGACTTCATTAACTCTCCCCCAACCACAGCACGAGCCCTAGAAGAAGGCTTCAGGTTATCCTTCCCTGAATACCTGTGTACCTGGAAATAGCCTGCCTGTGGCAACTGAGCACTTTCCTTTGCCATTTTTTGTGGGCACACCCCAGAGGTGGCTCACAGCTCTGTGGCAACAAGCATATCCAGGGCTTTCTCCCCTTCAGTCACTTCTGAACGATGAGCCTCTAATCCCTTTGGCTTCAGCTGCAAAATTCCCATTGATTGATAATGGATTTTCCACTGATGTAGAATTGGGCACTTCGACTACACCACCACAAATTAATAGAGGAGAGCTCTGTTAATCCTTTATAAGCAAGCTTAATCTTGTGATTTAGAGAAGAAGCGAAGGGTCTGTTCTTTACAGTATCAGCAAGAATGTGATTACCATTTCAGAAAATCTTTCTCATTTTCTTTGATTGATCCAATATTTCTTTGGAAGACACAAATCCAGACACAACCACAAATGCATACTTCTGCCAAGTAAAAAAGAAAGAGTTTGAGCTATGAATCCTGAAGCTCAAAGCTGGGATCAGCGCTCTAGGACTTGCAATTAGTCCATAGAAAGTGTCTGTCATCTAGAAACAGCAGTCTGACAAAGCCTTTATAGCATTCACCTTCCAATTTAAAAGAGTAACATCTGAAACCTCACATTAAAATAGCTGTAAGATTTCTTAGGGTTCTCTCTCGATTATGTGATCTGATCATTTCCTGTGCATTAGCAATAGTTAAGGCTATTAAATGCAAGCAAGTATTAGCACCTATAAAGACTATTACAGAATCTGGCTAATAACTGTGAAGCAATCAAGTCATCAAAAAGATGAACTGAACTTACATTATGACACTTTTTCCATTAAAACAAGATTTTGTTAGCTCAACTCAGACTTTAGGTCAGTGGGCACAGAACAGTTCTTTTTTTGCAGAAAAGGAAATTCATCACTATGCGTCAATGTCTGGTAAATGGGAACTCACTCTTGAGAAAGCACTGCTCACCAAGACTTGTCCCATTTGCAGCAAACAGTCTGAGCAAGGATACTTAATCAATCCTTAGCAGTAAAATCATGAAAGATCAAGCTCAAATATTACAGCTATAATTGTACTGCACAGCAAATGACCCTTAATTTGACATCCTGTCCTGCAGCACACTAGATGCAAACATTTCATTGTTTTAGTAATTCATGGTATGCACTGCTTCTATGTTAGGATGCAAAGAAGTCTTAAATACAGCAGCCTAGTGGCTCCTCTAAAACACTGGAATGCCACATATCTCCATAAAATGTTTATCCTTGTCAAGCATTTCAGTGCCACTGTTTAGCTGGATGACCTTTAGAAGGAGCAGCAGAGGCTGATGTGCACCTTCATTAAAGCAGCGCCTCCTTCTTCCCCGCCTGCGAGAACAATGAGAGCAGGAGGGAAGAGGTGAGCAATCCACAGAGTAATGAAGAGATTTTGTTTCAGAGGGTTATCAATTATTTATGAGCAAATCCCCAGATGAACACATCCGAAGCTGAGCAGTTTTTAATACATTTCACTTCTGTACACATGGCACAACACAACCAGATGCGAGCTAAACTGGACTGGTCTGATTATTCCAGGTGTCAAACAGTGAGTTCAGTCTGGACATTAGTAAATCACCATCATGTTTTTCAAAGTACAGTGATCTAGATTTAAATCTCTTCCACAAAAGGCCTCTAAGGCTCACAGAAATAATTCTTTACAGTATATCCCATTCATCAAGATCTCAGCAAAGAAAAATCTCATCCTGAAGATTTCCTGTAATTATGCCAATTATTAGAATTCGAGAATACTCAAATTCTAATATTGCCCAGCTGCGAATGGGATTTTATTCCACAATGGGATTAAACAGATCTTAACTTTTCCTGTTACGAAAAGACCAAGTAAAGGTTTTTTCCTCCAGAACAGGGTTTATGCTTTTTAAAACTAAGACTTGCTTTTAAAGTAAAATTGTTTTACAACTGTGCTTTTTAAAAAGATGATCTGAAAACTCTTTCCATGATATGGGAAAGACACACACTACACATTCTTTACAAGCAAGGGCAGTGAAACCAAACAGTTGTATGTACAAGACAGGCTTTGCACAAAAAGTCATTAATCTGTTTACAAATGTTATCATTGAAAACAGTCATCCTGCAAGACTTGAAATGAAACCAAATCCACTGGCATGCAGTGAATGCCCAGATCTGCAGAACTGTGCTTTGAGCTCCAGTTTCTCACAGCTTCCAACCAACAAGATGCTGCCAAAGTCACCACCAAGATGCTGCAGTCACACTTCAATGATTGTGTCCATGGCAGCTGTCATGCTGGCCCTGAGGACACCTTTAACACCCAGCTCAGGTACTCAGAGCCAGGACCCCACCTGGGGCACTCCAGGATGTGTCCTGCAGAGCAAGCCCCGCAGTCAGGTGTGCACCTGGCCAAGCAGTGGCACGCCATGCCATGCCATGCACAGGTGGCCCCAGAGGAAGGCAGCCAGTCATCCTGAGCTTGGGGGGCTCTCTTGGTGCCAGAGAGTCAAGAGAGTCATATTGCCACTGAGCGCAGCCCAGGGGGAACAGACAGCATGTCCTGCAGCTCCCCTGCCTCTTGGAGCCTTGTCTGCAAGCTGCCTTCCAAAGGGAAATGTCTGGGGAGACGCTCATCAAATAATACATTTTCAACTACACATGGAATGAGCATTTCCTGCCTTTATTGCACAACAGCCCAGGAGAAGAGCTGGGTCTCTCACAGTCCCACTGCCCTCTCCCCTTTAGTCCAGCATTCACCTCATCATCTGCACAGCTCCAAGAGCAAGCTCCATGCCTGGCCTACCCTAGGTAGGCTAAACTGCTCCAATATTAAGAAAACAAAACAAAAAAAAAGTCACTTAGAAATCTGTTTTAGATGTGTTTGCATTACTTTAAAGGGTTTGCTATATATTTGGATGAAAGAAGCCCATTAAGTACATCTATATTTACTTCATTACAGCGTGGCTCTTGAAGTTAGATAAAAAGATTTACCCTGGCCAAGTTTGTTTATTCATCAGCATCAGCTAGATATATTTTCAAAGGCTCATCCTCATTGCATTTACATGAAAGCATACCGATTTATTTTTTTTCAACAGTTGTAAGGCATTCTGAAAGGTACGAAAGGGCAAAAGAAACTTCAGTGAGAATTACAAAATCAGGGAACAGTAGAGGCACAATTCCTATCATTTCTGCTTATTAATGAGGGTGGAAACCCACTCTTTCCCACCTGGAGTCATTCTTCTCACCCTGCAGATGTATCAACAGCAACAAACTGCAGCTGGATGCTCAGTCACCGACTCAAGCCCCAATAAAGGTACCTGGCACACTGCTTACCCACAAACACCACAAGGGAAGTGTGAAGCTCAAGATCTTAAACAAACATAGCCTCCTAGCCTCTCAAGTTTCTGAAGTTTTGCTCTGCACTTCGACAAGAAAAATTAGATTTTTTGTCCCCACAGGTGGCATTGAAGATGAGCTCTTCCTTACTGCTAGCAAAGTATGAAGCAGAAGCACAGCCTACCAATGATCAAAGCCAACTGTCAAGTCCTAGTTATCTTTGACAGGAACCCAAACATAACTTGGTACTTGCATGCCTTTATTATCAAAATTTTATCCTCAAATTATTTAAATATTTAGATGACATTTATGGGCGCTATCTTTCCTCATGAGTTCACACTTTCCCACGGAAGAGTTCCAGAGTGATTAACAATGCTGATCTTTATCCTTCACACTGACTATTCATTCATCCTTTCTAAAACGAATACTGCTTACATACGACCCAAGAGGGCTGTAACAAGGCAGTATTTATCTACCCTAATAATCTGCTGTGGCTGCTTTAATTAAAACTGGGTTATATCACATCCATGAAGCAAAGGCACACCTCCTGTCACTTGTCATCCACAGCTGTGCCTGGTGCAACTTCTCAGGAGCAAGCTTTGGAGGTCCCACCACCTGCAGCTTGCCCACCCCTGCCCAGGTAACTGAGGGCACACTGTTGCCAAAAAAACCTGCCTCACCACAGAAGAGAAGCAGAATGAAACTGCAGAGGGGTTTGCAGTTTGGGGCCTTGAGTGAGTCACTGAACACCTGCAGGCTGTCATTCACCCCAGTTCACAAGCAGGGCACTCTGCTGGCATGGCACATGGGGATTTTGGGTGGTGAGGGACCAGGGGGAAGGAGTGACTGATGGAGAACCTCTGGCACTACACAGCAATTCAGAGCATGAAGGGTACCAGGATGGAGATGGGGGAACAGCAACCAAGGACATCTGAACTACCTGCAGTAAACTGGCAGCCAAATCAGGATTCAGCTTCCTCATCTGTATTGCAGATTTCACAGGTCCTCCATGAGCCAACATGATTGCATAGTGATTTCAAAACTTAGAGTTTACTTCCAGTAGTATTGCACAAATGAGTGTGCCTTGCTTGCCCTTTCCATCTTTCACTCCATGCAAGCAGTATCTTATCATAAGAACACTTACAAATGGACCATCTTCCCACAGAAGAAATTTGACCTTCTTCCCTCACCAGAAATTTTTTGGCATTATTACACACAGTATAAGACCTGCTACTGATGGCATCCTTGGGATGCTGGGATGGGCAGCAAGCAGCCAGGGCAGCCTGCCTGCAAGCTACAGGTTGTGCAACCCTCATCCAGCACCTCTCCCTGCTGGCTCACAGGGCGTGGGCCAGCAGTTGCCACACATTCAGCAAACCTTCGAGCATGGGAGGGGGCCACTCTCCATCTCAGCTGAGCAGCCTGGTGATAAGGATGAGTGGCAGCACCCTGCACCCCTTCACGCTGCCTGGGCTCCCTCCCAGGCACAGCACAACCACCAGACTACAGGACACCAGCCCCTCCCCACTGCTGCTCCAGGGCTGAGCTCCCCTCCCGTCCTGTGCCTGGAACCTGCCCCGTTCTCAAGACCTGGGAGCAGAGGCATTGCTGTAGGGGCCTGGGTAATGCTATTTGAATGATTTATTGTTTTAATTGTCACATGGTTTTGAGTCTTCTTGGTCTATTAATCTGATTGTTGCATTGTATTTTACAGTTACAAATCATACGGGTTTGGAACTACTTTGAGAAAGCCCCTCAGTTCTCTACGCCCATCTGTACTGGAAGTAAAATAACCGTCCTGTTCCAGCCATTGACCTCTATAGCACTTTACCATGGGCATCAATGAGCTGATAAACTCATTTAGCTCCTCTGTATGTCAATGAAGTTCCCATTGCCTGGGAACCCGGGAAAGAGGGCTCCTTAACTAAATGCCACTGCGCATCCAGCAAAAAACCACTTGATTACTTTTCTTGTGGACTCCTCAAGTGCTCCCTAAAATATAAATTAACTCTCAGATCATCAATAATTCCTTGTTTAGGACTTGGAATTCAGTTGCCATTTTCTGATCAATATAACTTTAATAGTAGAATAAATTCAGAACTTATCTAGTAGTAGTAATTTGTACATAATACATGATCTAAAGCCACATTCACTTTCAAATGCCTGGAAATGAGGCTTATGAGGAGCACTGTGTCTTGAAACACAATGCATTACTCGTTTCTTTTCCTCATTAAATGTCATCTCATAAAAGGAACCAAACAAAAGATAGGTGAGTTTGATGACTGCCATATCCCACAACCTTTACTCATACAAGCAATGTGTTGCCTCCAGACCAGGTTCTCATCTGGAAGTTGCAGATCCTCATGGCTGACCTGAATATCGATTTTATGTTAATAAAAATCTGTGTTGAAATGCTGGTTAAACATAAAATTGCTCAAGTGCTTCAGGCCTGCAAGGTGTTACAGATGCTGTACTATTTTCTTTTTCAACGAGTGCAAAAGACACTCACCCCTTACAGGAGATGCCCCACAGGCTGCAGAATTTGGCCTCTGTTAAATAAGCTAAGACCTGAATTAATCACTTTTCCAAATAGGGGAGGCACTTTTGCTATAATGAAGCTGTGCACCTGAAAATTTTTTAAAGATGTAGAATAAAACTCCCTGGAATTTGAAATGTCTTGTTCTGTATCACCTAAGAGAAACAAATACAATGACAATGTACTTCCATTTACCTACTGGGTATCTCTAGCAATGTTTTCTTCTACAAATTCTCTAAACAGATGCTGCTCCAATCATCACTTATCTGCAACACAGACAGACTTTGAGAGGACTAAGGAGGATTTGCCTCTGGTTTTACACAGCACGCTTGTCTTTTTGAAGTTTAATTTAATAAAGTAAGAACTCTGGATAAATGTTAATCAACCACAGCTGCTAGGCTTCCTAGGGTGCTAGAAGGGAGGAAAATATTTTCTACCAAAATCTTATATTTGCTCTTCCTCTGTCTCACTCTTTTTCTGCATTTATTGCTTAATGGCTTAGTATTATTTCAAAGGCCATTCCTTTCACAAATGTAATCAACTCGTGTATATATCACAGAAAATATACTACTCTCCTTAAAACCAAATCTCTGAAAGATAGATTAAAAAGAAAGGTTAAAGAGCTCTATCGTTCAAAGCACTCTAGTTCAGACACCTATAAATCACTATGTTTGTTTATTCAGCTAATTGGTCCATTAGCGTCCGTAGCATCTCAGGCTGCACAACTTTCTGGTGTGACCGTGGGCCAGTTTCTCCTTTCCCTCGCGGAGCACTGAGAGCCGAAAGCCCCGCGCAGCACACCCAGCACACGATGGTTAGGGACAACCTGCGCTCGCAGCTCCGCTCGACGAGCAGCCCCCGCTCGCCCCAGCGACCCCTTCCTCCTAAAGACTTCCCAAGCCCAAGAGCAGATGCCACAGCGAAACAAACTGGAGCCTGTCACTACGTAATCGGATTTCAATGGAAATGCGGTTACGGGGCTGGCTGGCGGCAGCGGGGAGGCGCGGTAACTCCGCGCCGCTGACCCCGCCGGGCCGGGCCGGGCCGGGCCGTGCCCCGCACCTGGGACCGCTCCTGCCGCTCTCACCGCCCGCAGCAGCGCCTGCCCGAGCCCGCAGCGCGGACCGCGGCCGGCCAGGGGCAGCCCCGCCGCCACTGCGCCAGCACCCCCCAAAACACCGACACGGCAANGGGACTGCGGGGCACGGCTCCCGCCGCCGCAGCGCCTCGCTCCGCTGCCCACCTTGCGGCACTGCCGCGGCCCCGGCGGCTCCTGGCCGCCCCCGAGCAGCGGGGAGCAGCTGCGGCCGGCGCTGCTGTGCTGCGGATGCTGGGGCCGCCGCCCCGATTGCTGCACAGGGGGCTGCGCGGCTGGATGATGCTCCGGTGGCCGGCCTAAAAAGGAGGAATTGAAGCATCCCGGTCTTGTTATTTTTTTTTTTTTTCCTCGTTAAGTGAGCGTGACTAAAGAAGGCAGGTATTTTAGCAAAAGGAACCTCGGCATAGTTACTGGTGGTTTGTTAATGTTGTACCAAGGTCTTTAAGCAAAAAAAAAAAATTGTATTTTTAAATGATGTAGGGAAGCGCAAGGACTGCAAGTGGAAAGCACTGTAAGAGCAAAGGCAGGAAAGGCTGCAAAAGCAAAATACCTAACTGAGATCTCTGGGGATTTTTTTAGGGAAATTGCACAATTACTACAAGTTTCCACCCATATGTAAGGACTGACTTAACACCCAGTGAGCTCTTACTTCCTGAGAATAAGTTTAAACCCCATATGCCATTCTGCAGCAACAGTGCTGTCAGATGCATGGCTGGCTCAAGGTTTGAACCTGGATCTGCATTTGGTGTTTTCCAAGCAAGGATTTGCCTGTGCAGGAAAAGTGCTGGTTTATTGCTTGATTGGTTGCTTGGGTTTTTATTTGAAATCCAAATACAGCAGTACCA
>VWZS01006101.1:1534669-1674846 GCA_013397075.1 Rhabdornis inornatus
AAGGCTACAGTGCTGGAGCTTTGCCAGGATCTCAGAAACCAGCCACGCTGGGGAAGAGGTGGGGGAAGCGGCTGGGATTTTTATATTAGTTTGAGTCTCTCTGGTCACTGTCCATGGCCACCCCCTCTCTCTCTCCCTCTCTGCCAGGACATGCCAGCTCCCCAGACAGGGGGCCCGGCCCGGCCCCTGCCAGGCCCACAGGCCTGCAGCGGAGCCAGGCCAGGGCCCTGTTACCTGCACTGCTGCCGGAAAAGCCAAGAGGGCTCAGTTCCGGATTACCTCCTTCAAAATGTGTGTTCACGGAGCGAACTAACTTTCTTCAATTGGTTTTTCACGCTGTCAATAACCAAACCAGCCTCCAATTGGTCACTATCAACTCCCAGGGGAGTACTCACAGAGAAAACTCCTCTTTGAGTTTTTCCTTTCCAGGTCAAACTACGACATTTCTCCATGGAGGTGCAGGCTAACTGTACATTACCTTTTTGATAAATACCATACAATTTGGATGCATCATATTGAGTACTAATTTAATGTAAAAATCAGTTCATGTGCACTCACCTCAGTGAAGATGTCCAAGAAAAAAGTAAATAGCCACATAGGTGCTAGATTACTACCAGAAACCACATAAATCAGTAGTTGATTATGTGTTAAAAGTAACAAGTGCCAAGTAACAGTGTTAGAGCTTGAAACCTGCAGTGGCAAAATGATCTACAGCAACATAGTGCAATCTGAAATTGTGATATAGCACAGAAACAGATCTTGAATTTCTAAATGCAAGGCATTTTACATAGCAGACTATTCCACCATAGTGTAGGCGATGGTTTGAATGACTTGCCAATACATGAGTATCTAAATAAAATGCCAGACAGAAAAAGTAATTATTAAAAAGCATTACTTTGAACATGGCTTACCCTGTTGTTTGAAACTCTGCTATGTAGTTTTCACTGATTAATTAGTCAGGATTGGAGCCATATTCCATTCATTTTCTCATTAGTCAATCTCGATCCAGCTTTAAATCTCCTCAGGGTTCACCGCTACTAATGATTCATTCCATTTAGCACAATGGCTTATTTTCTGTAAACCAGGTTTTTCTTCTCTGGTGAATTAATCCCGTACCTGTATGGGCAGCAATGTTCTATTTATAATAATAGCAAAGTTCTATTTTTAGCACAGCTTGTTGAATAAACTTCAGTAGAGGCATATGTCAGTAAAAGGAGCAGTTATTTTGAAAACAGTTATTAAAATATAGATTTCATCGAGTTTTTCACTTCCAAAGGTACTTGCTTTGTTATAAAAGCAGAAAAACTGCAACATGCTAAAAATCTATAATTTAGTACCCTTAGGAAGAAATAATTATTAATAAGTATAATTATTTTATAACATTTTTTTCTGTATAAATTATATAATTAATACGTAGACTATAGAAATAACAAAAGAGTTTCTTCAAAATATAATTTAAACATTAAATATTTTTCAGAATGGGACCTGATAAGAATTTAGAACCTTCTTTCGTCTTAATTAAAGCTTAATTTTCAACTTTTCACAAATTTGAGCTTTTGCAAAAACTCTAGGAACCGCTTTGTGCCAATGGAGGAAATTTTTACATAGGAAGAAAGCTGTAGAGTAATGTGAAAGTCTTGTCTCTGTATTCCTGATGAATAGGTACGTAATGGAATTACATGGACTGTGGGATAACTTTTCCTAATGTAGCACATTGCTTTTCCATATGTTAGTTTACAAGAGTGAGAGTGTAAGAAAACCAGACAGATGTTAGTAGTGACTGCATGGGGAAACATCACTGCACCATCACCTCATTACCACCTTCACTTAGCATCAAAGTGGTCGTTCTTGAATAAAAGAGAAGGTGGAGCCAAAGAAACACCAGTAGGACAGCTACTCAGTTCCCTGAAATTGTAAATTTCAAATATTCGGCTCCAGTCTTTATAACTCAAGTTCCTTAAAAATATACCACTTCCCTCTTCCTGCACGAGTCAGGGGAAGACCAAATTCCTCAAATGAATATCAATAAAGGAACATATCATCTTTCAGGTTAAGGAGAGTGATTCACAGAACTATTTGAAGGGATTTACTTCTCTTAAAAGAAAACTTATTTTCCATATTTCGAGAGAATATTGATATTCTTTACACACCATTCAGGGACACTTCTTGTGTATTGGTTCCTCAAACCTGTTAAGATTGGAAATTATTTTTGCCTGACATTTTAGTTTGAAACTACTGCTGTCCTCTCAGGAAGCATATTTATTATTCCTCTAAAGCCTCAAATTTCTACTACAATATAAGTAAGCTTCATAAGAATATCCAAGGAAACTATTTGAATTGCCAGAAAGACAATTAACTTCTCTGCTTTATTCTACCACAGTTTTCACCTTAGTCTTATGAGACATACTCTTCTATAAAGAGGGCTTTTTAAAAAGGTTTTGGTTTCCTGTGGGTCTTTTTATTTTCCTTTTTTTTTCTTACAGATAATGACCTAATATTTCATGGGGCAAACTCTTAACAGAATAATAGCAATATAAATTTTGTGTTTTCTCATGTATCATTCCTGTAACTGCACAGTAAGTGAAAAAAGCAATACAATTCTGCTATGAGTTTGATAAGAATGATCCATTTACTGTAGTTCTGGAGACCTGAAGAGACAGAGAAACTCAATTTAAATATTTTTCTAGATTTATATTTGGCTAATTTGGGCAACACTTTGTAAATTTTCATGTATTGTAAAAACCACATGTTCCAGGAGAAGATGATTAATACAGGAAAGTGGATAAAAGTCCAAGAAAACATCCACATTCACCTCAAGCTTCTCTCTAAACTGCTTTTGGCACAAATCACTATCAGGTGGAGTTGGAGTAAACTGTTGTTTTGTCCTTAGAAAAAGGAGGAATTGAACAGACAGACATGACAACACCAGAAGAACAAAGACACAGCTCTGCCCTGGCTTTAAATGAAGACAGAGAATTAGTCAAGAGGACACATGGGAAAAGAAGCCTTTGCTATGGCTAAGAGACTGATGCACAGCTCTTTGAATTCACTGGGGAAGAAAGCAATTATGATATTTACTAAGCATTGCATTCAGCTCTTGGTGAATATCTGTCTAAATGAATCACAGCAGCATTTAACATCTCCAAGCTTAAATCCCAAATGAACACTTTGTAACTGGTAAGTAAAGACTGGAGTGGATTGCTTAATCTCCCAGCATTTTAAGCCCTAAAATCACACTACCTGAATTCAAACCCTCTATTTTCTAGATGTCTAGCTCTAGAGTAGCAGAACTAATGTTTCCAAATTCTTCAATATTTCACTTCATCATAAGGATAAATCTGTAATACTGATGTTGTCTCCCAGTCAATCTTACTGGAGTATAAGGGAGTGCACACCAGGACAAGGAGGCATAAAAAACTCAATTCACTGCATCACTGAGTCTATATATATAAGTAGTGGTAATGTCACTGCCGCTCTCATAAAAAGTTTTTTTCTGTTTTGTGTTATTTTAAATTGGGGTTATAAATGCATGTATTTTACTAATGTATATCTCATATGCTGATCAACAAAATAATAGGTATTTAAGTATTTTGCTCAGTTTCCTAATATACATAGCTGCCTGTTAAAGTAAACCAGGAGATTTAACTATGGATTCCTACCTCTACAATAATCTGGAAAGTATCTCTATATCTTTTGAGGAGATTAAAATGCCACGCATACTCAACCTCTTTTGAAGATTTCAAAACATTGAAGGAATATTTAGAAGATGACCACTTTACCTTTAATTAAAATAGATCAGAAAAATGTTAGGTAAAAATTTGGACCAAAAAATATTATTTCTGACTACCAGTAGTATTAGTCATTGTGACAAGGAACCTAAATTCCATGTGTATACTATATAAATGAAAGAGTTATTGAAAAATAAAAGGTAAAATGAATGAAATTTAAAAAAAATTACTATTTAGTGGTTTTATATTTGTTGTAGAGATGCAAAGGAAGATTCCCATCTCAGGCATGTATGATATCTACAGAATAAGTGCAATTATTATTATTTTTGACTGTGCTTATGACCCAATAAAGACACAAAAATAGAAAGATATAAAGAATTCAGCTTTACTGCAAACCTACTTTCACTCTTTTTAGAAACAGGTCATCTTCAGAGCCCTCTTGGCTCAGCTAAACAATTAAAAAAAAAAATCAAAGACCTACCATTAAAATCTCTGTGAAATATTCTGTGACAACCGATTGTCTATAAAATCCTCTAATTCACTTGACTGAGAAATACAATGTCATTGTACTCTGAATCACTGCATCTCTCATCTGAATAACTACCCTGATGTTATGAAATCATAGAAGTGACAATGAAATTAGGTCTTTGTAAACAACCACAGTATACTGTATCTCATTTTTTATTTTTTTACTAGATTCACTATACAAGATAAAATTCTAGGCTTCAAATTGTCAGTTTCAAGTTTAAAAAAAAACAACTATACAACAGCACTATTCAGTTTTCATGGAAGAACAGCAGATTTTTGAATTTGCTCAAGAAGACTCCTACACAATTCTTCTGATTCTTTAGAACTATAGGATATTCATGTTACAGTTTAACAAGTCTTTCTTTTTCTTCCAAAAAAGGTGGAGTCTCTCCAGATTATGACTCAAATTTAGATAGAAGTGTGGAAAAAATTACTTTTATTCAGTTTTAAAATCTGCTTTGAAGATTATTTTAGCCGTATCTAGATTTCTGTGCATTTTTCTCAGAGCTGATGATCTTTCCAATAGCTGTGGGTGTCCTTGGACATATACCAGTTAGAATTTACACACCATATGCCAACATAGTAAGACAAAGTAGTGTAAATACATGCCAAGCCATCTGCATTAAACTGCCAATAAAATACATATTTTAGCATGTAAACAAATTGTTGTTATTGCTATACTTTTATTATGTTCTTTACGTAAGGTGTCTTTCGCAAAAACATCTCTATAGAAAACTAGCCAATTACATGTAATTATCTTTAAAATACTAATTTGTTTAAGAGAAAAGTTTCATCACTGCATTTTGTAAAACAATCTTTCAAGGGTTTCATTATAATTATGAAAATTTACTTATTTAGCTTTAAAAATATCAGCATAAGAATATAACTTATCTTTTATCATGAGATGCCACCACAGAAAGAGGAGACTGTCTAATCTTTATGTTTGCATTGTACACTAACTATTATTTGACATGAAAAATGCAACAGCATCATGTGCTTTAACATCCACAGAATGGTCTATTTTTTGAGTGAAACTCTCCTGACTTCTAAACACCATTGTTGATATTTCTGATCCTATGAGTCAGAGTTCTCCAGGCTTTTTTCATCACACATTCCATTAGTAAAAATTTTCTGAGCATCACAAATATTCACATATCTATGTCTATATATTTTTATATTTATGTTTATATATTTATTAATACATTATAGAGATTTACTACTGAAGTTTTAATATTTTCTTCTCACACTCTACTAGATTTTCTTGTACGCCTCTGTCACACATGTCCTTTTGGAGAGTGCTGTTCTAAACAATTGAGTTTTATATCTATATGTGTTTATATATACATGTAGATATATATTTGTATATATACATATATGCACATGTATATGTAAGTGGTTACAATACAAAAAATTTTTTTACAGAAAGATCATTAAGTACTCAAATAGCTATAATTTGTCATAACTATTGGGTATATAGTTCCACAAAATGCTGATAAACCAATCAACCACTGTGAGCACAACTTACAGACAAATATGAGGGATACCACTGAGATGGAAATAAGGAAGCAGCATAACTGGAGCAAGTTCATACAACTTTTCATTTACATAAGGAAAAAGAACTGTTGTTGCTTCAGCTAGAGAAAGTAAATTGTCAGCCAAACTGTTTTCAAGTCAGCATGCATTCTTTTAATATTAAGTGTAAACAGGCTTTGCAGTATTAACATTAAAATTTATCCACAGCTGAATTTGTTAGGAAAGTCAATAATCCCAGTATCCTTACCTGGTATGTAGGACAAAAGCCTGTTAACACTCATCTTCCAATACATGGAAAGGAAAAGTTTTCCTTGCTACAGCTGAGAAATGAAGACCTAACACTGGGCAAAGATTATATCCAGCTATAAAATATAACTATTATTTCACAGTTCACAGATGTGGTTGTCAGGATCTGGTACCACAAAGCTCTTCAAGTCAGCAAATAAGCAGAAGAAATATAAAGAGAAGACTAATTACAGTTAAGAGCAAAAACTTTCAACAAAGCATAGGACCAAGCTCTTTCAGAGGCATGTTTGTTTCCCAGAAAAGGCCAAGATAGGTATGTGCTTAACAACTTCCTCCAGAAAAGAGACTTCCTCACCTCCTTTATTAGAGGCCTCCCAGGAACTGACTATCCCATCCCTCAGCACCCTTTGCAGGCAACAGCCCAGTAGATGGTTCCCCCATCACTATCACAGGGATCACACCTGATGCTGGCTGTGTTTTGTCACAATCTGGGGGAGAGGGTGAAAAAGGGAATAAAAAGAGAGGCACCTGCATTAGACCTTCTCTGCACAATCAACTTTTCTGAACTACTAAAAGAGATCAACATGAAAACAAAAAATCAGCAAAAGACAGGTAAAATATTCTATTCTCTTTGTTCAGCAGCAAAGTAGCAGAAATGTACTCATGGGTGAAAAGGTAAAGGTAAGGCTTATCTTTCCTGCAGTCCTGTAGTCCTGTGTCCTGCTTTTTTTTCTTTTGCTAGACTGTTCCAGGAAAAGGGAACCCGTTAAAAGTGTAACTCAGATATTGCATTTATAAGGGGCCCTTTAAAGTACATAGGAATAAATCCTTATCTTACCCATTCATAGAAGGAAAAGAAAAATGGTCTCTCTTTCCCTTAAAAAATACCTTTTATGTTCCAGTTAAGTATAAAAGGACTGAGTATAATGGCAAGAATTTAATTCTCTTTCATGGTGTGCTATTCATCCAGATGTAGTATTTTAATGAAAGAAAAGAAAAAGAAAAAGAAAAAGAAAAGAGAAGAAAAGAGAAGAAAAGAGAAGAAAAGAAAAGAAAAGAAAAGAAAATAAAAGAAAAGAAAAGAAAAGAAAAGAAAAGAAAAGAAAAGAAAAGAAAAGAAAAGAAAAGAAAAGAAAAGAAAAGAAAAGAAAAGAAAAGAAAAGAAAAGAAAAGAAAAGAAAAGAAAAGAAAAGAAAAGAAAAGAAAAGAAAAGAAAAGAAAAGAAAAGAAAGAAAAAACTGTACAATTGTTTTTTTCGCACTTGGCTTTAGGGACTATTTTATGATGAAGTAATAATCAGGAGATTACATTACAAACAATGTAAAAGAAGATAGCAAAATAAGTGAAAGAAAATACCTACAAAAATATCATCCCTCAACAGAATATTTATATTGACTTCAATAAAAGTATCAAACACCACTTTTCTCTATTTTTTCTGTCTGCTGAAAATAATATTTACAAAATTTGTTTGAAAAGAAATTATTGAACACGTAGAAGTAAACTTCAATAAACTTCTAGACCAAATGAGCACTCGGGAATGTGTTTTTTTTAGGTAATTATATTTCAAGTTAGTTTCAGTTCTAGAAAAGAATCTATTAGTACTTAAAAAAAAAATCAGTTCTTTACCAGTAGAAATGTGCTTTACTCTTGGAGTTATATTCCTGAAATAGTTTGTAATTTCTTTTTGTGAGAGATCAGGTATGCAGGAAAGGAAAAAGTGTTTTCCATAATCATAAATTTTCTTAATTTATTTATGTTTTATTACTGATACCCTTGATTCATCTTGGCAAACTCTCTATCTGTAATGCCTTTAATAAACTTTCTTAGATCAGCATCAGAACTAGATATATTTGAATGTGGTTATTGCAAATATTATAGTATCTCAGCAAGGCATAAATATGCAGAACTTTTCTATATATTTTTCATGTGACTGCAATTTTGAGTTTTATTAAAATAACCTCAGGCTTTTTCTAGGTCTCAGTGGTTCAGGGGAGTTCTATGTAGGAAATGATTCAGAAAAAAAATAGGGTTTTTTAAAATCAGTTGTCTAGAAATTAAGAATTCCCACAGTAATCTGGAAATAGATGGGGAAAAGACCCCACTACAAACCCATTCTTTCAGTGTGTACTCCTTATGTATGTACAAATAAATGAGTTAGATTTTTAACAGGGTGTTCAATTTCTCTACGTCCCTGATTAAAACTCTTAAGTGTACTGGAACTGGATTTTTACAGGCACTGTATTGGATCCACTCAATTAGATTTCTGCATACCACAGTACATATAATCAGCATTGTGACATGATTCCTAAAGGTGTCGCTTTTTTCAGGTATTGTAGTATATACAAATATATTTGTTTCCAATATTTTAGTGAGTTGGCTGTCATATTATATGTAAAGACAAAGAGAAGAGGAAGAAGAGGACCTCTTTTAAATACATGATATTCTATATCTGAGTCCCACTCAATAAAACTGTCTTCTTAATCTACATATTACTCTCATTCAATTTCCAGAAAAATCATGTCTTGGCTGGGTTCTGGTTTCAAAAATGTACTGCAATGAAAACAAACAAACAAACAAACCCAAACCAAATCCTCCAGAACTACATAGCCCTCCAGTATGCATTGTATTGCACTTTTTATAATTTACATAACACTAACTGAAATATTGGGTAAAAGAACTTATTATGCTATTTTCTCACAGTTAATCAAGAAGTCTGCAGTTTTGCAAGCACACAATTCAAAGAAGTGATGTTTGTAACTCAGTGTCTTGCTTTTTAACGTGTACTGTGTCTCTGTATGTGTCTGTGTCTGCTCACATTAAAGTAATGTGGTGAGATTTTTCTCAGTAATATGAATTGTTTTGTTCTGGGTGCAAATAGTTTTATATTGTTCTGGCACATTGTAGAAACATTTACTTGTTCCCAAATTGGTTATTTAAGTAGTGGGAGACAGAGAAGGCAGGCTAATCCCTGGTTTTGCCCTGACAGCTGTGTGCCAGTCCTCGGGCTCTTCAGAGGTGAAGGAAAAGAAGAGAACTTGTGAAGATCAAACACATTTCTTTAGTGTGGAAGACTGTTGTTAAATTTAAGTTAGAGAGAAATTTATAGTTAATGTAGCCCAAATGCAGGATGAGATTTTGCTGAGAGGAACCTGAACCTTTTTTAGTGAGAGATAATCAGTGATAGAGCCCTCTTCCCCCCCCTAAAGATATCAGAGAATCAATAAGTCGGAAAAGACCCCTGAGATCCTAGAGCCCAGCCTTTGAAAGCTAGAAATTGCTGCTACACACTGGACAAAGTAAGATGTTGGGGAAGGAACTGTTCTTCATGTGGTAAATTTGAGTGGACATAGAATGTGAAGATAAGGAAAAGGACCTCTGTTAGCATTGAGTCTAGTGTCAGGCTATGGATTTATTTTCAAACCTTTAGTTTACTTCTGTCTTGATTATCCATTCTTTGTTGTTATTTTTAACAAGTTTCCCTGTTGTTGTTTATTTAATTTCCAAAAAAACCATCATTCAAATGTTTTAATATAATTTTCTTTCTTCAAGTGATTGCTGTTAGAAAAAGAAGCTTGGAAAAATAATTAAAGGTTTGGAAACCCTCAGCCTTTGTTCTGTTTCCCTGTAAAATAAATATCACTAGATTTAGAGGCTGATGTTTCCACAATTATTTCTGTCTCTCTGTGATTTGTAAAAGCACAGATTTATTATCTAAGCTGAAAGAGACGACTGCTGTTAAAGATCTAAGTTGTCTCACTGCTCACATTTGGAATTGGAAACTCTTTCCGCAGCAACGCACAATTGTTTAACATCTAAATTGCATTATTGGTCACATTTGGAAGCTGTTTCTGTCTGTACTGACTCTATTGCCTTCCTGGTAAATAATGTTTTGGCTCCCTTGAAATTGCTTCACTTCTCTCCATTCTCTGTGGAGTTCTTTGGAATTGAACTACACCCTCCCTTACCCTCCTCTCTGCTGCCTTCCTCCCCTGTTTTAATTAAAATGCTGAACTAAGAAGTAACTCTCTTTTTACTTCCAATTCAACTCCTGCCTTTGACTGTTTATATAGCTTGCTTGAAAAAGTTAATGAAACTTCTAATAGCAGAAGCAGAACAAGGCATATGATGAATATTAACTGAGAAAAAGTGACATTTTGACTCTCTCTTTCACCCTGAGCAGGAGAAAGGTGAAAATCATGATGTCCAGAGTTGCAGAGATCACCCAGCTGCCTACAAAGCAGGGAGTGCAAGAGCATGGAAGTGCGAATCGATAATATCTGTCATTGCACTTTATCTGCCATGGTAGGGGAAGGTTTCTGTGTATCTTATTAACTCTAAACAACAAGCCAATATTCCTGGGGCATTGGGCATGCTGGTTGTGCTAAGAATCCCTCAGAATTTCCATAATATTCCTTCTTTTATTACTTGCTTACAGCTTAGGTGTGAAACTTTACTGTGAGCTGTAAATTAACATAAATGCTGGATTGTTCACAAGCTTTTCTTCTTTTTATTTTTACATAAATTATGGATGAACTATTATTCAATTTATACAGCCTTATCTCTAAATACCTTAGGTTCAGAAAGATGCCAAATTCATAAGATTACACATTTCAGGGTGAGAACTTTTCTCCCTGTCTCAGAAAATAAAACGCACCAGTGTATCTCTAAGATATTTCTCTAAAATATACCTAACTTAAATATAGCAAGACATAGTTCTGGTTTTCTGTTTGTTTATTTGTTTGTGTGGGGTTTTTTTGTTTTTTATTTTCTTTTTTTGTTATGAGAATGTGAGGCCTGCTTTACAGAGGCAGACCAAAAATTCAGTGTTACAATGACATTAGTAACACACAGCAGGTGTCCAGGATGCTGTATGGTGGGTGGGGCCTTCTGATTAACTGATATCACTGGACCTATTCTTCATATTTCATATTTTTTCAGCTTTGACTCATATTTTATTTCTAGTCCTCTAAGAATACAAGTCTTGCAATTATAATTTTTTTTATAAATGATTTTTATTTTTTTGTTGTGGTTTTCTTTCTTTTTTTTTCTTTTTTTTTGTTTTTGTTTTATTTCTGTTCATTGACTACTGCTGTTAGAATTTATTAGAGAACTTTATAAGACCTCCATCATATATCACCTGTAGACATCAATATTTTCCCTGGGGAAAACAGGGAGCTGATGGTTCTTTATTGATTTTGTCCAGCAATACATGGCTTGCATCATGATAAATATTAAAAGCTTTTATGATACTGAATTAAATTTAAAATAAAATTCCAAAAGGATAGAATAAACCATTACAAAAAGTGGTGCTAGCTACTTTTTTTTAAGTATTCATTTGCTAAACTTTAGAAGATCTTTAAAGCACGATTTTCTCTTGTCAATATCAAAGCTAGTTCCCTGGAATATACTCTAATAACAGAGGACTTGGATTACAAACAAAGTGTGGACCAGCATCTAATGTCTAAGCGTGCAATACTGCAGCTGAACAACTTATATTTTTCATTTTTTTAAGTTTAAACACTACTTGGCAACAAAATTACTTTGAAATATGACACTAGTGTACTGGAATTTAGTCATTTGCCTCCAAACTAGCTTCTACACTACACAATGTGAGCTACATTGAGGCAAGCTTGCTGTTACCTTTGCTATTTGTTCTGACACTAATCAATGAAATCATAGTGGAGCATTTCATGCCCAGCACTTGCATAAAAATTATTTTCAGGACTCTGAAAGATTTCAGATACTAACTTCAGCTGTGCAGTACAAGTGAGTGAAGTGAGATCCTTCCTAATAGACAGAGTGTTTTGTTATATTCTATTTGTCCAGAGTACTGTTATCAATGCCAACAGATACACATATATATTTGAAATACACATAGCATTTATTTTACCGATGTTAAGAGCAAAAAGATAAACTAGATTTCAAGAAATGCAGTAGTTTAAAATCTGGGACATAACTCTACAAATGCTTGGTATTTGAAGAAAAATTTCTTGGTGAGCAATTTAAAATTTGTTCTGCGCTGTCACTTTGTAGAGCAAAAGTCATGTTCTCATTTGCTACTTGACTTTATTATATGCCTATCTTAAAATAAGTAAAGTGTTTTTTAATCCAAGTTTAAAACTATTTCAAAATTAACAGCGCACTGACAGTAGAGGTTGTAGATGACACAGACCATGATATCAGCATGATGGCTGATCAAGCAAATGCAATATTTTTAGCTGATGACGAAGCTTATATTTTTATTATTATCATGTTATTGTAAATAACACTAATTCTTAAAAGAAAATAAAGTAGTGCAGATACACTAATTGCATCAGTCATCACAACGTGTAGCACTGTGTGCAACATTTCAAAACGTAGCTAATCAGCCCACCAGGTTCTTGTTTTTCCACAGCCATAGGTAGGACTCTGACTCTCCCTAGCATCTTGCTCCTTTGACCAATGAAATACAGAAAAGTACACACAACTGAAGAGAAACCTGATGCAGGGTTCTGCTTTGCTCCATGCAAACCTGGTAAGCAGACAGGGAAAGACTTAACTGAACAACAGTACTGTGGTACAAGCATCTGTCTTAGGTGATTGAATACAGAACTTGTGAATATCCACTTCTTCAGCAAATAGGTGATTATCTGTAAAATTACATACACTGTTTACCTTTGGAGAGAAAAGCTAAATCAAAAGCTAAATCTTCTTGCTTGGAAGAAAGCCAAAATCTGCAAATCAGGTGGTAACTTTAAATTACAAGTACTTTAGAAACAGACATTGCTAATTTCTGTTCTAAATTTCAACTACTTTGTCTCTTGAATGCTGAAGATTTGTGAGCTAATTCCAAAGTTTTAAGCTACATGGAATAGCAGGAACTTTTAATTGTTTTAATTTAAACAAGTGAAGGTAATTTAGGTAATTTTCCCAACGCAATAACCACTTCATCTTCCATGCTACTAAGATATATGGACTTTTTTTTCCCTTCTAATATTTCCAGTCTTTGTACAAAATTGGATTCACTCTGTGCTTGTTTTTCCCTAAGGGAAATTTGTTCTCACGCTCACCTCCCTTGGCCTGGTAGTCACATTTCTTTTGATGCAATGAGATTCTGATATATTGAGATATTATGACAGCAGAGGTATTTCTGTTCCAGTCATCATTTAAAATATTAAATACATATAATTTCAGTGGACCTATGGACACTGAGAAAATTCTATTTTGGTTTACTAGACTGAAGTTGTAATTGTGTGGTTGGTTTTGGTTTTTCACAGAATCATAGAATGTTAAGGAGTTGGAACGGAATGGAAACAAATCCTCTTATACTGAGATGAGCACAGTAAATCTTCAATTTGAAAGTGTGTACACATATATTTTCTGACTTATGTCCTAGACAATATATGGTCCAGTGAGACTTGAAGAGGTCTAATAAACATCAAGATGTTTGCTATGGTATCTTCATCAAGCAGACAGGATAAGTAAATAGAACTATAATTTCTTCATTAATTAATAAGATAGGACATCCCTTTTGCCTCACAAACACACTGGTTTAAAGTACTTTATTACCATAGCCCAGCTCAAAGTCATTGTTACAGAAAATGCTGTTGTGACTGCACCAGATAAATGAAGAAAAGATACTGGAAAAGAGTACTGGATAGTGGTGAAAAATTTTTTGTACAACCATCTCTGCTTTTCTTTTGCTTCCCACAAGGGCTATACACAATCTAAATAAACGGATGGGAGTGTTCATGGTTTTGCTGTTATCTTGCAAAGACAGACAAGTAATGAATTGAAAACCTTCCTCAGTGTATATATATATAAATTAATTACTTGAGTATATTTCATGGAAACTAGGATTGTACTACAAACACCTGGTAAGTATTTTATAGTTACTTCAAATTTCTTTGCTAATAGAAACATACAACAATGGATAAGAACATGATGTAATATTTGAGTAGACTCTCAGAGGTTAAAAGGAACACTGGAGTCAACAAAATTCCTTTGCTGGCCATTCATGTAGTTGTGAAAAAGAAGTATGGGCTTCACTTATTGTCTGAGAGCTAGGAACTCTTCTGAAACTTAATTCTGCTGCAATATCTTTGTTTTGTCTGGCTTGACCTTGAGGGAAAAACCCCCAAACAAAATAGACAAAAACCCCAAACAAACAAAAAACAAACCAACCAAATAAAATACTGAGAAACAAAAAGCCACTTTCCAAAGAACTTGATGTGAATCATAAACTGCAACACAGTGTCATGTAGTGTAAAATAAAAGAAGATTCCAAACTTCAGTGTTTCAGAAAGCATTTGTACTCAGAACCAACACCTTTGAAGCAAGGACTAGGACCTGTGCCATTTGAGAAGATTAACTGGAAAGAACACCCCATCTCATATTTGAGTTTAACGTTAAACCCTAGAAAAGGACATTTTCAGTGATAGAAAGGAAGGGATTGGTTATAAAATAGACTATTGAATTACTTTCCTAACACTTTGTAAATTCACACTGGTTGTATAACATGCACTCTTAAGCATTTAAGAACCATGAAGATAAAATCATGGTCCTTGCTTGCCAAATCTAACATAAATCAGGAAAAACCCTGCAGACTTTTTTTCAAAGCTTCGGGAGAAAAGTAAGATGTAATGGAATTTTCCAGTCTTTACACTGAGTCAGCAGGGGCTTAATCTCATTGGCCTGAGGTACTGAACAAACTATCCCCCATGGACATTTGATGCATGAGAGAACTTCAGAACATATGTGAGGATGCAAGGAAGGTTCTTGGCCTTTTGGTCAAGCAATTGCATTTTTGATGTTTTGGTGTCTCGATAGGGGTTGACATCAAACTAATGCTTAGTAATTAAAACTGACTCAACATGAATAAGAAGAGCAGAACTCTGTGAGCTTAGTCATTTGGAAAATAAAGAATGTTCTCTGCAAAAGCTGTAGGCACACATACTACATAATTATCCTCTTCCTGTCATTACAGGATTGTTTCAAAGAGAACATTTTCCAGCGCTGTGCTTAATCTGTTCTAAAACCATGAGCATGGTTCTTCTACAGCCACAACAGCAGTTTTCTGTGTCAGAAATAAGTGTGCTTACATTGCCTTCTATCACTTCAACAAATTTCTGCCCTTGAGCCTTATAAAGAAAACGTGAAATACACAAAAGGCTGCAAGGAATGCAAGCCACCAAAGGCTACCACTACGTTCTAAAAGAGCTGTCCCCTTGGTTACCACCTGGTGGTCCTCTTCCTTTTGTTCTATTTTAATTCATTAAACACTTTTTTTATCCTTTTTTTTTCCTTCTTTTTTTTTTCTCTGAATTTTCCCTCAATTTTCTGTCTCAGGTGATGATTAGAATCAAATACAGTCTGGCTAGTGACATGCAGAGTGATCACCAATTAGATGTCTAGATAGAATATTTTCAGAACATCTTAATCAGCTCATATTTAAAAATTATATTTGAATATAAATTGCAAGTTTCTGTTGTCTTTTTTTCTCTCCTTTCATGTGTGGAGAAAGCAATTTGTAACACTTCAGAAGTTGAGTGAGTTTTACAACTTTTTAGAAGTAATTGAACTTGTCTGCCATTTTAAAAAAGCTAGGAAAAGAAACTTTCAAACAAAAAAAAAATTTATTCATTGTACTGATGTAACTAGCAAAAATAAAAGAGGAATATTCACTCTGAGGATGAATTAAAATTGCCCTTTTGGTTGAAAATAAAGGACATCCATTTTAGCTGTTATTTTTATAAAGGAGAGGATGTAAATTATTAAAAAATTCATTTACTTTTACAACTTGCTAATAAACTTCTCATCGTGATCTAGAAAAAGAAAAATTAAGTAGAGATCAATTATATTTGCTGTGGAATTTGAGGTATCTGGTGATTTTTTCTGACATAAAAGTAAAAATATAGGCTTCATAAGAGCTTAAAATATTCTCTTTTTTGTTATAATTTGGCAAAGAAAAAAGGGAGAACATTCAATTTCTTTGGTTTGGTTTTAGATAAACAGAGAAATGGAAAAAATATTTTCCTAATTTGAGGGGTCACAAATTTCTGGTATGAAGAAAAAAACCACGACATTCCATTGTGTACAAGACAATAAAATTATTTTAATTGATTATACAATCCATTTTAGAAGCTGATATTGCATTATATTTTGGATTGATTTATTCCATATATTCAGTAAAATTTAGACCTCACCACTAAAGAGGAACTTCAGTTTGCGCTTGATATCCAATGTTGCACCATCTGTTCTGCCTAATGCAGGGAACAGTCATATCCAGTATAATTTGAGGATTGACTCTTTATTCTTTCTTATTCTAAATAAGAATCATGGACCATGGAAATACCTGAATTAAAATTACCAGCCTGAAATGCAAACAGATTGGTCAGTGACCAAACTGTTTTATGGGAATTGTAATGCTATTTTCTGTATAGAAGAATACATAATACCTGGTCTACTCTTTCTTAAATTGATCAAAAACCCCAGAACATAGGACAATAGAGAATTTATTTCTTAAGAACATAAAGAAAGGGATTTTAATAATTTCTCAAAACTTGTAATACAGATGTTTTGGCTTCGTCAATGGAAAATAGTTTACAATGAAATAAAGTACTTGATAAATGGAATGAAACCTCAAAATTAAGATGACTTTTCAGACATCAGTACTTGAACAACCATTACATGCTATTTGCTTCTTGTTTATAAGCCAACCTGTGTGCACAATTAAAAGACTTAAAAGTCACCTGATAAAACATTTCCTCCAAAGAGTTAAAGTCGGGGGGAAATGCATTTGTTTATTCTCAATTCTTTGTGGTGTGTTTTCTCTTTCCAAGAAGCAGCCAGTCTTTGAAAAATGCCCCAAGCTTTTGAAACAATTTTTAGGCTTTTACCTAAGCGGGGGAAAATTTTTGTTTGGAAAGAAAGACTAAAAATGTGTGTGCTCATAGTGATAGGCAGGATACATGTTCCTTTCTAACTTTTGGAAGGATGGAAAATACAGGATAATATAGCAAAATTAAACTGTCATTTAAATTGAAGCATTACTATTATCTCCTTAGGTATGACTTGTGTGGAAATATGGATTTCTGCTTTAAACTCTTAAATAAAGTATTATGTTAAAATTGGTTTGCATTTAGAATGATATCTTCAATTTATTTCAACCAGAACAGATGGCCTGGAATGATGTTAATGTGAACCTGGCTTTAAATTGCAGCACTGATTGGAATTTCAGCAGTAAACTGATTATTACAAAGAGAATACCAGAAAGAAATAGGCAGTGAAGTCTTAAATGGGAAGTCAGGAATGTAAAATTTAATTTCCCAAATATTATAGAAGGCATGATACATATGATATTGTTTTCACTAAATCCATTACTGTCTTTAATCAATAAAATATTAAACAATATATTAGAGAAGAGCTTTTTTTCCCTAGTGTTTCAATCATAAATTAAAATAAAGAATTGTTTGTACAGAACAAGCCTTGAGGGACAGTTTTCTGTATATCCTAGAATAGTAATATCACTAGTATGGCAAAAAACCATAAATTACTGTGATGGTCATTAAGCAAGGTAAAAATTAAGCAAGGTGGCTTCTGACTACAGGTAAACTGCAGTTTTATACTCCACATATTTTTGGATAGGGACTACAGGATATGCGGTAAATACACTTTATGCAAACTCCTTTTTTTTCCTTTTGGAAAGTTTTCATTATATAACAACACAGAATTTCTGCAATTTCTGAGGAAGTGTTTTTTTACTTTAGCACTCTTATTTGTATTAGGCTGTAGTGCATGCCCAGTAGAATGAATAATACAATGACTGCAGTAGCAAAACCTCAAATCTCAGCTTGTCTTCAACTGAGGAAAAATGTTAATTTCCCCTCAACCCTCAACTGCAGTAACTTCTATTAAAGCCCATACTTTTGGACTGCAGCTGATTTGACAGCAAGGGCATATAAACTTTGCCTAAGCACAGGCATCAGGTGCCATCTGAGATTACACTGAGGCACTGAACAGGTAGGTCTGTAGTGACAGAAATCTCTCAGAGATCCTGTGTCACATATCCAGCATCACATGGACACAGAGCAAGTGATGGCAGATGTGTTCAGGCAGCTGAAATGAGACACTGACTAACAGGGATACTGATATGCAGCAATAAAAGGAAAGGACTTTATATTAATGCAAGGAAGGTGAAACAACTAGAAAGTAAAATTTATTGTTGTTTTTCACCAAGCAAGTGCTAACTTTCCACAGAGCAAAAGACCCCTCTTCTTCCTTCAAACTCAGGAATAAAGGGGACAGAGGCTAAAATAAGCCATTGGCCACCTTTGTGTTTCTCTCACAAGTTGGAATGCTTGTGCTCTCTGATAAAAGAGAAATCCAAGGGCAATCAGGAGAGATTTCAGGGCCCGGGAGGACTGGTAGAAGGATCAGGAGCACAGGCAGTGATTTCCTTGATCCTTCTGGTAACAAGGAATAATACTGATAGGAGTAGGAAGATCCAACAGGTCAATGTGTGTCTCTGAGGTTGGTGTAATTGGAAAAATTGGAGGGGGTTTAATCATGATGATCTACTCAGCACTCTGGTCTACTGACACCTGATGAGATGCAGCTATCTCAGAAGGGGAAAAGAGTTCTAGGACAGGGACTAGTGGGGCTTATTCATAAAATTTTAAATTAGTTTGGAAGGGGGTAAGGAACAGGCTTACCAGTAATGAGCAATGAGATGGTGTGCCAAAACTTGAGAAAAGAGGCACTAATGGGATCCCTCCACAATCTGCTTCAAGAGGTGTTGGCTACAACATACCGAATGTGAAATATTTCTACGCTAATGCATGCAGCATATGGAACAAACACACTGAGCTCAAAGTTTTGGTCCAGTCCCAAGTATTTGACATCCTTGGCATGAGTGGGATGATTCCTGTGGCTAGAGTGCCCTGTTGGGTGGCTACAGGCTCTTCAGGAGGGATATGCTGGGCAGAAGGGGGGAGTTGGCATTCTGTATTTATAGAAGGGTTAGAATGTATGGAGCTCACAGCAGTCAGTGGCATAGTTGAGAGCCTCTGGGCGAGGATCAAGGAGCAAACAAGTAATATGGATGTCATCGTGGAATTGTACTAAAAGACCATCTAGCCTCCTAGCTGACACTGATGAACTATTATTTCAGGAACTAAGGTGCACTTCCAAGTCAACTATCCTTGTCCTTAATGGGGGACTTCAATTTGCCAGAAATTAACTGGGAGCATCACATAGCTGGTACAACCTGGGCCAGAAGATTCCTAAAAAGCCTTGATGACAGCTTTCTGCAACAGGTCCCAAGGGACCTAACTCAGAATGACTTCCTCCTTAAACTATTCCTTGTGAACAGAGAAAGTGGAGATTTGTGCCATCTTGGCCACAGCGACCATGAAGAGATTGAGTTTAAAATCCCTGTTGACAGGGGGAAAAGTGCCAGCAGAACCTCAACTCCAAATGTGAGGAGAGCTGAATTCAGTCTGCCTAGGGAATTAGTGAGTAAGGTACCCTCACAAAAAGGTCACTTTAAATATCACATCCTAAGCATACAGAATAGGCAATTCCCAAATATCCAAAGTTAAGCAGGAGAGGCAGAAGTGTTTGGACAATACTCTCAGGCACATTGCATGACTCTTGGGGTGACGTGTGCAGGGCCAAGAGTTGAACTTGATGGTCCTTGTGGCTCCCTTCCAACTCAGCATATTTTTTGATTCTGTGAAATTATACCAAATTTAAATCTAATCATTCTAGCATTTTAGCTTTTATAAAATTTGGATATGTGGAAGTAAACACAAGATATGTCAGAAAAATACTGAAATGCATCAAGATATTTGCCAGAGATTCAAACAAAGTGGACCTTCTAAAACTTTATTGAAAAAGCTTTCAAACTCCTGCCATTTACTTGGGAGGGTCAGTACGAAAAGTAACCTTGAAAGCTGCCACCTTTTATATTTATGATTGTAGAAAGAGGAGTTTCAATGGAAGCTAAGCCTCAGTGAAGGAAAACAAGTTATACTATGTCACTATATTCTACCCTTCTGGTCTGGATTTTTTAAATAATCATATCTATATTTTAATTACATCCTTAAATAAGAGTATGGAAGAGGAGTTGTGAATTTTACTCCTGGTTTATTGATAACATTTTGAGTGGTTATTCCTATAAATACACTCTGAGCTTACTATTTGACTTAACATCTTTTCGCTTCCTCAAAATGAATTGATTTATAAGTCTGATAAAGTCTGATGAACATAGGCAATTAGATTCTAATAACTCTAATGACACTATTATCTGTAATATCAGAACATAGTTTCTTCAACTAGCATGCAGGAAATGGGAGAAATTCATTATAATTGCTACCTCCCTGCATATTCTTTATTTCTCCTCAGATATCCACTATTTAGCATGTAGATCTGTAAGAAGACACAATTTCTCAGTTTGGTACTGAGAGAACTTCTTGTTTTGTAGTTAAACATGTGCATTCTGTGCAGCATTTTGTGAATAGAAAGGAATGGAATTATTTGCTATACATTTAATGTCCAAATGGAATTGATTGATGAGATCCTCACTTGATTTGGGATTTCATCCCACATCCCTCCTGATCTGACTTGAAATGAGACACCAGTAGCTGTATGTGTGGCTATCCACAAAGTCATTGTGCTATACTGGCAGAAAAGTCTTCATCCCACTGCATGTGGACAGTGAACCCTGCAGTCTATTTAAGTACTACACTATATTATACATAAAAATGATGGGAAGAAAAAAGTAAAATTCTCTTCTAAAGTGTGTATTCTATATAAATGGGATGAGTTAACTTTCCCCATAGCAGCCATCATAGTGCTGTACCCTGTATCTGTAGCTAGAAGGGTGTTGAAAACTCACGTGTTTTGACTACTGCTGAGCAGTTCCCCCAGCATCACAATCCTCTCTCCAACACCCCTCACCCCCAAGTCAGGAAGCTGTAAGTGGGCAGAAGGTTGGGAGGGAACACAGCCAGGACAAATGGCCAAAGTGATATTGCATATCATATGGCATTATGGTAATAATAATAATAATAATAATAGTAATAAAAGCTGAGAGAAAAGAGAGTGAGGGGACCATCTGTCATTAAGGTATTTGTCTTCTAGAGCAACTATTAGTTGTCCTAGTGCTGAGGCCCTACTTCCCAGGCAGTGGCTGAATGATGGGAAGTAGAGAATAAAACTTTTTTGTTTACTTTCCTCTTTTCGTGCACGTGATCTTTGCTTTTCCTATTGAACTGCCTTTAACTTGACCTATGAGCTCTTTTTTATCTTATTTTCTTCCCCCCTGTCCTGCTGAGGAGGGAGTGATGGAGCTGCTGGGTGAGTGCCAGGCATTTCCGTCCCTGTTCTTCCGGAGGTTCATTATCCTCACTGAAGCATTTCTTACTGAAATTTTTTATCTTCCTACAATAACATAGGTCTATCTTTCTGGGCCCTAAGGATCAGATATTTCTGTTTGGATTTACATTTGTACATCTTCAAGTATTTAAAATGGAAGAAAACCAGAAAATAACAGAAGATAACAATTACCAGGGAAGAACAATGGCACTCAGAGCTTTTCTGGCACACTTGTTCCTTAGTCTGACTCAGTCTACCTGTTTTAATTCTGGTTTGCCACAAATTAGTCATGCTCCATTTCTGTCTGGAAGGAAGGGAGATAATTCCTAGTTTAGATGTCTTAGCAGGAACTAGAAATATAGACAAGATAAAGAATGTGACCACAGAATTGATCTGCAAATGGTTCATCACTAATACAATCTTCCTGAATTTCCATAAATTTCACTCCATGGAATTATGCATGAGAATAATGTGTACTCATAGACTCATTTACTCATGAATTTGTTTGGAAGACCAAACTTGTGGGAAGACAAAATAGAAACAAAATGAGGAATAGAAATATCATAGTGCACATAATTGCTTTTACTCCCAATTCACTGGCTTAATGTTGGTTTCATAAAAGCAATGATGAACACATTTACTATTATTGTGAATGAGTATTTCTGGAGGATTGTCATTCAGCATTAATTAACTCTGATCATTATTTTAAAGTGTTCATTGTTATTTCTTGCTGTTACAGTTAGCTATTTCTTGCTTTTTCGTCATTTCTGATAGTATACTTTTAAAATATGTCTTTGCCTAATTTTAATATCTTCATCCTAATTGTGAATATTGATTTCTAACTGCTACTGTTCAAGAGAGAAGAATAAATTTCCTTTTTATTAAATGAAAATATTTTAATTTGCCTTTTACATCACTGTCAATGGAATTTATCATATGCATATTTTTTTATAGTATATTGATAAGCATCAATAAACTATAATGCACAAGATGTCCTATTCATGATCAACATCAGAACAAGTTCAACAACTTTCCACATTAATGTGTTAATCAACAGATTAAACCCTTGCCCATGGTGGGAGTAGCTTTTGTAGCAAGGGGTTAACATTCAGGACCTTTATCACTGACCCTGGTCTTTAAATACAAGAATAGTCTGTCTCCTTACAGTTACAGACTTGAAGTTGCAGGAAGAGAAAACCAAGTCATGTTCTTTTAAATTAATGCTTTCATATGGATGTCAGTTGATGAACTCCACCAGGTTTAACAGCTAGTAGTACTAAGTGTCTATGGACTAATGACAAAAAATATTCTCCGTTCTTGATTTTAATAAAAAGTCTCAAGGATGAATAATTTGCAACTGCATTTTTAAGGTAGTGCATCTTGGATCAACAGATATTTACATGGGAATTAAACAGGGTGTAAGGTCACCTAATATCTCAGTTATCTGAAAATATTAATTATATCTGATATTCAAACTCAATTTCTGAGCAGGCTTTTTCACTAACAACATGTGATTAAAGAAATCCTAGAAAACTAGTGCCTCAGAGGTATATGCTTTTTTCCATTTTTTTTTTTAATGAGAAGTGTTTAAATATAAAATGGTGGGAAAGAATACAGTAGTCTTCTAGATGGACTCCAAGTTTAACTGAAAGTCTCACGTCTTACCACTTAGCAACAGGAGAAATTGTATGAATAAAAACAAGAATAGTGTAAAGGAGACTGAGAAACATGCTGTGCACTGCTGAATGATAAAGTGGTGGTTACTTTCAAGAAAATGGTCATATGACTAAATTCTCTGCACGACTCCTGGAAAAAAGGTCAGTGCTCTACAGTAGATTTTTGACTTGATTTAATTTCTTAATTTATGTTTGTTCTAAACAACTTTTTCCTTTGTTTCTAAATATATGCTTTTTGATTAATCAGCTAGGGGTTCTTATTTGATAGAGGACAAGTTCAACTCTTCCACTTACATTATTTTTGATTTTAAATAATGGAATCAACATTCAAAACTCTACTGCCTGAGCTTATTGCTTGCCGTCTATTTTTAATCTCTGTGATTTAATATCTTGCAGATTTTTGGTTTTCTTTTTAATATATATGAAGTTTTCTGTAACTCATATTCCACTAGAGAACCAGGAATTTTTGGACCTGTATAATTGTAGAAAAAGAAATAAGAGTGTAACCCAACTGATTGAACATATTCTTGGCAAACAAATCCTAATATATATTGGGCAAACTGTATCATCAGCTTCCCATAAATTAGTGTGAGGTTTCTCTGAGATCATGTCTTTCATTTATCAGCAGAAAAAAGAGTTCAGGTGTGTTTCTACACATTGAATAGTGTATACTTTATGATAAATAAAATTTATTACAAAATAACTTCTATTCTTTAGAATTTATAATGTCTCTTTTTTTTTCCTGTTTATGAAAGACATAATTGTGACCATATTCTTGAAACCATTAGAAAGTGCCTGAAGTCATGCTTATCTGGTGAAGCTGGATTTCATTGTATTGACCATTTACTAAATATATTGACAAATTATGGATAACAAAAACTAAGAAAATACTCTGAGCCTTTAATATAATACTAAAGGTAAAATATTTAAAACAAAACAAAACAAAACAAAAAAAAGAAAAACCAACCCTCAACCCAACTAATCAAATAAGAATGTGAGTGATAGTTTAAACTTGCAGCTTCAGTCTGCCTGCAGTCAAGATGAAGATATAACCTGCTGGTATAACTACATATGTTAGAATGTACACTTATTTTTGTGAAACACCTTTGAAAATTCTTGTCCTTCCAAATTATATGATCCTACAGTGATATAATGAGTTTAAATAAGTGCTTTGGAAGAAGAAATGTCAGATTATGCACAATTAATGAAATCTTCAAATGAAATTGCGGTGCTCAGTTAATATGCTACTGCAATCCTCCATTTATATAAGATAGCTTCACTTCAGTTTACTAACATTTATGCTCTATATCTCATTCTTAAGGTTCTATTTCATAACACAGATCCCTGAGTAAAACAGTACTCTTTTATTGCCCAAGGTGGTTCTTTAATTTTTCTTTTAGATAACATATGATGGCAGATTATAGCAATTTGAAAGCTCTTCTTACCTTTGCAATGTTTACTGAATTTTAGTTTGGGTAAAAGCACACTGCTTTACCCCATCGGGATTTTTGAATAACTAGATATGGAACTAAGTTTTCAGCTTTTGTCCTTTGTATTCTGACATGCGTCTGATTTTAATAACCAATAGAGTAACATTTCATGTAAATGTTTCAGCAAACTGCAACTATAATAGTTTCCATAGAAACAGGATTGAAAACTAAAAATAACATCAAAGTTTAAAGTGTTCTGTGAAAGAAATTGGTAATACTACAGACAGGACATTGCATTAAAAAAAGACAGAACCATTTTCCTATTTTGTGCCAGATAGCAATAACCAATATAATGGCCTATTTTTTGTAGTATCATCTATATATCAAGCTTCATCTTTATATTTGTGCCATCTTCATCTATTTGTAATTTAAATACATAAACAGAAAACTTCTTTAGTATTTTGCAAAACCAGAAATATGTAGTTGAGTTCCAGGCAAAAACCCTATCAATATATCAGTCAAGGAGGAGGCATAGTATTCTCTGAAATCAAAGTACCTGATTTGTCCCAGTTGGAGGTAAGATTGCTGTGCAAAGAAAAGAGATTTTTGACCTGTGAAAAGAATAACATTAATTTTCTTTTTATATTATAGGCAGAGATACTTCTCCTTGAGAATATGAAAACATTTGGATTATATCTTTACATAATGTATTCCCATACTTGTCTTAAATTTAAAGTTTTGAGTGAGTCTCACATTTTCTAAGGAAAAAAAAGAATGTTTCATATCCTGAGTACAAAAAAGGTCTAGTTATAAAACATTGGTAAATGCTTTGTGGGATTTAATTTTTGGCTTTTAATTAGAGAACATTGTGTTTGAACTGCACAAGGTACATTAGGAAACCTTCAGTCCTCCTAGTTTATTGAAACTGGATACCTGATCTTGCAAATTTGTAGTATTTAACTTTATTCCTATGATTAATTTACTAATTTGCTGAGTGTTATATTAATTAGACATGCATGTAACCTTTTTGGAACACCATAAAACCCTTCTCATCTAAACACGACATTTTTTCAGAGTTAAAATTTTGGGATTATTTAGATTCTTGGACTATTAACAAATGTACTGTGGAATTGTATTGTACCTTTGACCAACACGGAGCTGTATCTTCTCTGTGACTCCCCCAGCTTCCCAGGGGTTCCCTATTGTGCCCTTGCACAATAGATATGGGACTCTGCAGGTGGAACTGCACAATAAAGAGGTTCATCTGTGCTGGAGGTGTCCTGAGGTTATGTCATCCTACATCCTGTATCAAACTGCTCCCATCAGGAAAAACTTACGTGAGATGCCCTTCTGAAAGGAACAGAAGATCTAATATGCAATACTGGACCCACTCTGTAGGGGGTTTTGCAGTCTCCCTGGGGCCTGGGTTAAACAAGGGAAGACAAAAATTCCCACCTTAGTAAAGCCCTCAGATTATCCTGCACTACATCGATTTTCAGGTGGTCAGCGATGAAGTAGTAACAAGAAGTCAGAGGACAAGTGTGAGTGAATTCAGGGGCTTGGGACAGTAGGTTAAGAATTGGGAGCACAAGTAGTGTCCTTCTAGTTACAGGGAATGATGAGGGAAGAAACAGAAGGAGACAGCTAATCAATACCTGGTTCCAGAACTGGTGTTACTGGCAGAATGTGTAATGTGGCACTCAGGGATGTAGTTTAGTGTTGAATTTGGCAGTGTTGGGGTAATGGCTGGGCTTGATGATCTTAGAGGTCTTTTCTAACCTAAATGATCGCATGATTTTACAGTTCTATGGTTTTTAACAGATGCTAAATTTCAAAAACATTCTTTAAGCACAGAAGTCTTAGTGATTTCACATCTGATATGTAATACAAGAGCACAGCCTTATCATAAGCAGAAGAATACAGCATGAGGAATTCAAACTACATTTTTCACAAGACAGTGAGGAATCTCTGATGGTCATGGAACAGAGTTGAGTTGGCTTTTATTCTGGTTTGCATCTCTTGTTCCTCAAGTAAAATGTTTTTGCTTTGAGTTAAATGCATACTTGTGGTGAAATGTTTCTGTGAAAAAGGGCAGTGGTGGGAGATCTACTTTTACCTTTAAAAACAGTTTTACGTGAAAGCCTTCAGATAATCCTACAGTTTTACTGTTTGAGTTCTTACGATCTTTCAATATTTTATTCTGTAATGTGAATTTCTGGCTTCACAGCTGTAAATTTTTCTTTCCAACACAGTGAAAATTTTACATAAGAAACTGAGAGTTTTATGTTAGGGTGGGGGTCTAAATAATCTACCAAAAGATGAAATAGGTCATTTGTATTGAAGAGTGTTTGCCTACCTCCATTTACATAGGCAAATTTAAGATGTGAATAAAACTCAATTAAGAGCACCTTGTCTTTAAGTTAGTTTTACATGGTGTTTATTCTAAAGACCTTCATCCAGTCCAAACTGAGATTTTTTAGAACTTTAATTGAACATCTAAAACATACAAAGAAAAATCCTGGTTTATGGAGCACATAGTATTTTGGTGTCAGCTGAATGTGTGATGTTTACAGCTTTCATTCCATCAGATATTTTTAACAAATATGATTGTTCTTCAGAAGACATTTCTAGGAGCCTTTTTTGTTGTAGAGAATGTTGATGTCAGATGACATCAAGGCTTAATGACCGTGAGATGTACCTTACAGGCAGGATTAGTGTGGTTAAGTATATTCAGCTGCCTTAAATTTAGGATTAGTCTTGGTTACTTTTTGTTTGGGAATATCTGTGGTCCCAATTGTAACTGCCAGTTTGCTGTATTATTATACAGTCTTTTTTCCAAAGGAAATATAAGCATTTTTGGAGAGTTTATGTTCTAGAATCTCACAATACATCCTAACTATAAGAACAGGTTTCACAATTTTTTTTCAACTTGAAAAATGTACCAATCCTTCTCTCTTTTCAAAAGACAGCTGACAGCTGTTTTTGTCTTGTCCCCATGAAAGATAAACAAAATGTTTATTTTCATGTTTCCTGTATTGAAAAAGACAAATATTTGTCTTTATTTTGTAAATTGCATTTAAGTTTTAAATTATCTTCATATTCAGCAATACTGGGGTTTCTTTTCCCCAGTATCATTTGCTGCTTCGCTACATGGATTTTGTTCCACAGAAATTTAATTCTTAGCTCTTTCACACAAGCACCTATGTTGTTTGTTCTTCAGGTCTGTTGTAGATTAATGCTATGGAAAAATTGAAGAGAGGTTTATTTGCTATTGTAAAACATTAATTTATTGAGTATATTGGCACTTTAATCCTCAGAAGGACTGAACAGCTATGTCAGTCTCTCTATTCTAGTCATTATCTAAATACTGATCTTGATGTTTTTAAGGGCATCACCAGCATGACTCATCACCCACCCACCCACCCGCACACATAGATTCTAAATTCCTACATGGACTGGATGATCTTAAAGGTCTTTTCCAACCTAAATATTTCTATGATTTTATGTAACTGTAAATTTCAGCAACTTCAGTGCTGTGCAAGAGCTATTTTACAGGAACAAAAGAACTCTCCTATTTTAATGACTACTTAATTCTAGTCTCCATGGAAATATTTTGAAGGAAAAAACTCTCTAAATAACTGCCACTGGCTACTTAAAGGTAATGGAAAATGTCATGCATGAAATTATAAAACGGACAGAAGCAGTTACAAAACTGTAAAAATGACTAAAATGAGTTATTTGAAATAACATGCAAACGATGTTTTAGAGAGCAAAAAAGTAAGAAAAAAGGTAAAAAAATCTCTATAAACATTTTGAAGCACACAAGGTGATAGACAAGAAAGCAAGGGGGGAGTAATTTGTGCTACATAACTTTTAACAATCAGATGCCACCATTTAAAAAAACCTAAAGATTTAGTTTGAAAAATCGCTTTGTTGGCTTTTTAAAGGAAATGTATGTCTGTCTTTTGTTTTCCTGTTAAAAGATGTTTTGTCTTTAATGACATTTTCGATCAAAGAAGGAATCTGAAAAGTACACGAGATAGTATTAATAACTATACAGCATTGCCTTACACTGTGCTGCACCCACGAGACCCTGTCCCCTACCTTGCTACTCACTACTCCTTTATGTTTAAATATCTTTGAAAATGTAGAAGCTGTCATACTGCTAGACTTTGTCTGAATTTCAGTGATAGTGTAGATAAATGATTAAATATTGACTACATGCCTGTTAAAAATCAGAATAGTCTCAACAAGTAAAAGCATTGCATAGCAGCAAAGAACCTATGCTGCTGCAATCAAGGTCCAGCCAGCTGAGGCCAAACTGCCCTGCTAAGAGGAGCAGTGTAAGAATGTCTCAAAGAGAGGCAAGGTGGGGTTTGCTCTGCTGCATGCAGTGAGAGTCAGGGACCCTTAGAGGACCAGCTCTAAAGAGCTGCTGGAGTATCTATGTAGCAACTTAGATTAGCTCAGTTTTGTATGTGGTGTGACCACTCCTGAAGAACTTCTTGCTTAACTTTTATTCACCTCAGAAGTTTTAATATTTGCATCAAAGATCTTATTCTTCAATAATTATTTTGAAAAGCATTTGGTGTACTACTACTT
Source organism: Rhabdornis inornatus (assembly GCA_013397075.1). Lineage (NCBI taxonomy): Eukaryota > Metazoa > Chordata > Aves > Passeriformes > Rhabdornithidae > Rhabdornis > Rhabdornis inornatus. The sequence goes on from VWZS01006101.1 coordinate 1,563,770, forward strand.
CCAGAAGCTGTAAAAACCACACCTTGGTGGTTTTATACGAGGATCTCCATGATGGTGGTTTTTGAGAGGAAACTATCATTTCAAATGAGTTTTAAATTGCTACAATGCTAGCTGGTTTGTTTGTTGTCTTTTCTTTCATCAAGATATTTTGCTGTTGAAATAAAGTTATTGTGGATATTTTAAAACTATAAATACTTTTTTCTTTGTTTGATTGTTTTAACTTCTGGCAGCTGTCCATAGAGTTTTGAGTTTCTGAAGTGCAAAAAGCCCAATCACACTGCAGAAGGTTAATATAGCTCCAGATATTTGTAGAGATGGGAACACCAAAATTAGCCTTTTGAAAAAGCATAACATTGACTTTGTGATGAAATATAGTTCAGAATACAATAACTTTGACTAAGACTTTGTTTTTAAAACCATCAGCCAATACAGATGTGCCTAGAAAAGTGAGCAAATTTAGTTTCAGTTGTTTTTCATTGTAACAGGCAGTCTACCTCTAGTGAAACTGTTAAGGGAAGATGGAACCTTCAGCTGAGCCAGTAGTGAGGGTGAGCTCCAAAGGTGCAGATGTCTATATGCACACAGCCCTGCACACAGACATGCTGATCAGTACACCAGGACACAGTGCCTTTACCAGCACCCAGGTAAGCACCAACAACACAACATCTCATAATATGTGAGCACAAGGAGCTGATCTCGATCCTATTTTCACCTGATTGGGACAGAGGTTCACTACTGGCACGCACATGGATCTCCTCCATCCACAGGCACACCACATTTGCACATTTCTTGGTATTAATATTTGCTCTAAGACTACCAAATACTCATCATCAGATGCTAAGCTCAGTCTTTGCTTTAGTCCTAGGATGAGAGCCCAATTTGAGAAAATGTGTGTCTCCTTCCACTCACTGGTGAGTCCAGCTTCAGTTGTGAATCGTGTACCCTCCAAATACAGAGAAAACAAAATAAAGTTACATAGCAAGAACCATAGAAGTGTAACAAGAAGGCAGAACAACAATCTTGATGGGGTCACAGCTGTTGAGAGACAAGCATAATAACTGCAGCTTGTTGAAATTGTGCTAACTCCTTCTACCCTTCAATTTCCACTCCACTTTCTCAGATTTGTTAAACTACATTCAATTTGATCCTTCCTTTTCACATTTTCTTTGGAGACAAGATTAAAAGGCTCACAGGTTTAGATAAGAAGGGAAATAGTTTACTAAGAACCAACATGAGCAAAACAGACTCTACTGAGTACCATACAGCTGCTTGCTCACTCCCTCCCCACTCATCCTCCAGGGGAACCAGAATCTGAGAGAAAGGGTAAACCTTGTGGGTTGAGATAAGAACAATTTAATAATTGAAACAAATGATGATGATGATGATGATGATGATGATGATGATGATGATGATGATGATGATGATGAGGGAAGGGAGAGAGTGTGACAGAACCCAAGGAAAACAAATAATGCACATTAGTGATCACCACCTGCTGACCGATACCCTGTCTGACCCTAAGCAATGATCAGCACCCTTCTGGGTAACTTCCCCGGTCTATATACTGGATATGATGCTCTATGGTATGGAATATTCCTTTGGCCAGTTTGGGACTCCTGTCCTGGCCATGATCTCATGCTCCCAGCTTTTTCTGCAGCTCCTCACTAGCACATCATGGGGAAGTGGAAAGTTCTTGCATTAAACACTACTTAGCAACAACAAAAACATCAATGTGTTATCTATTTTATTCTCATCCTGAATCCAAAAATTACTTAACTACTAAGAAGAAAATTAATTATTTCTCTGCTGAAACTGGCCAGGTAGTAAGAGCCTTGTAGGGCTGAGATTCTCCTTACCTGTCTATTCCCAAATGTTTTCAGTTACATATCCCAATAGGCAATGCCAGAAGTTATTGCTTTCATTTTAGGATAAAGTCTCATAAATGTGTTAACAGTTGTGATATTATTATTACTACTATTATATCAACATTTACTTTTCTCCTTCCTCTATATTTTTTTAAATAAGTGAGCCACTTGGAGTTCAAGGAAGAAAATAATTTATTGCTGATATTGAGAAAAGGATCTCTGCAATTTTGTATGCCTGATCTCTGGAGAATGTTAGGATTTCTGAGGGGAAGAATTAGCATGTTCCTGCTGTGAGTCCTACATAAAGAAGCCCAGGTCTAGGAATGCAACTGCAATTCAACTGTCTGGCATAGAATTCTACATTCAAACCTGCAAACAGAATGCATATCAAAATTAACCACTGTTAAAACACAGCAAGCTTAAATCCCATTGTAAATTGATTTTGGTCTGGGTAAGGATTGGACTTCTGATGAAACTTCACTGTCTGTCTCCCCAAACGTATTATAAATTGAATGTCTCCCCAAACGTATTATAAATTGAATTGTCATCATATTTGAAATAAGAACTTGATTGTGTGCTTCTGTTTGTTTTACCAGGGCAATATTTTATGATTTGAAGTTGCTTCTCAAAACTTTCAACACAATTTCAGAAAAAATGTACCTTTTTCTCTACTTTTTTCATTGCATTCAGTAATTATTCAATAATTTAATTATTTATTCTATATTATTCTTGAAAAAGATCTTGATATCCCTTCTAACAGTAATAATCTATAATCATCTATAGAAGAAATAATTCCATATTATGTGACTGTAGGATTACAACCAAGGTCATCACAAGAATGTGTTTTTCTGGTGTATTCTGACACTGACACTCAAAATCACTAATTTTCAAATCAGATAAGGTGTTAGAGCATATGTTTTCACAAACAATGTTTAGTGAAAGTGTTGCTGAATTTCACAGATCAAAATCAAGCTATTTCTGTTCACAAGAGTTTCAGTAATTTTGAGGCTATATTACCATTCCCTTCTGTAGTTAACAGAAACAATTACTTCGTTGATAAAAGTCCCTAATGATTTTTATTTAGGCAACCATGGAAGTGGCTTGTGTAAACCTCTTTAGAGATGGCAAAGCTACAGAATAGATGTTAAAACTTGAAAAAAAATTCTGCTTTCCCCTTTTAATTCTAAAAAAATAACATTTGTTTTTGCAGGGATATAATAATAATTTATAACTTCAGCAGCTCTTTTTCTGAAATGCCCAGGGTGAAGGTAATTCCACTTTTTTTCTGTTTTTCTTTTTTTTCTCCCCAAACATCAATATAGGGAAAATAAGAGGTTTAAGTTCTGAAAGCATTATTGAGTTTGTTCATTACTGATTTTGTTCACTTTGCCAATTGCTCCAGATTGGCAGGTCACATCTACATTGTTATACATTTGATGATTCACAATTACAGCCAAATAATACTTCAAAGAAGGACAGCAAAAGGCCAGATGCTACTGTTTCATATGCTACATATGCTATGCAGATCCATCTGTATCAGATAAATACAGTGTTTATATAAGGCTATTGTTCTTCCATATGCTTGCTTCAATATGCATGTACCTGAACAACATACAACCTGGGCAAGTGTGACAACTTGTTTATGTGTGTGCACCAGTTCTGATCACTTTCAGTCAAAAAGGTGTAGTTTAATCAGGAAACTTTGCAGCTGGAGTTCATGCCATTCTGCTCATGTTGCAACAAATCTCCGGTTCTAAACCAAGAAAAAATAGGAAATATTTACAATATTAAAATTTTATCTTGTGTTTCTACAAGAAAGATAATAGGACAGGTCCTGAATGGTTCTGAGCATTTCCATAATTGCCTATATTCTTGCAGTTTAAGAAGTAGAGCTTTTCACTGAGTTACAATGCCAATAGCAGTGATATTAGTACATATTTTTTCAGTGACAAAGGACATCTTCCTCTTAAAAGTTTTCTAAAAGAAAACTGGAGGCACAGAGAGTATCAATAAACTCTGCCACAGTCTGAAGATAATAAGGTATTTGGTGCATTAAGTTATTATACTTTTGAATATACATTCTGTTTTCCTTCTGTTTTCTCAATCAAGACATGCTTAGCAAAATTCTCAGGGGATAACTCTGAAGTAAAATGTCACAAAGTATAAGAACAAGTGAAAATGCTCTTAGTGAAATGAAAGTTGCAGTCACCATGTAACTGGATTTCTGAGTTTGCGGAACAATAAGAACTTTTATGTTGACATTTACACCACAAAATGAAGTGAAGGATTTACAATAAACCAGGCTGACTGAAAATGGGTTATTATGATTTTAAAATGAATTGTAACTATTTTAATTAGTTTTATGCCAATCATTTTACACTGTAACTGTCAAATCAGAACAGAAAATGGTTAAAAAATATTCTAACTCATTTGATATCATAGTTTTTGATTGGTGTAAAACTTGTTAATATTAAATATTGTGTGGCTGGATATGTCAGAATATGAAAAGGAAAATGTTATAAAATTCCAAACCCTTAAAAATCCTACCATGCTTGCGAATTAGCTACAATTGAAATTCAGCGTACTTTTCACAAATTTGAATAGCTAATTATATTTCAATTGTACTCCATTCTAATTCAATTATTAATGCAAAGAAAAAATGATTACTTAAGAATTGTATATTCCAGAGATTAGCTGGTCAAATAAATCCACTAATATACTCATATTCATAATAGGTGACACAATAAACTGATATTTAATTTGGCATAGATTTTCTTCAACCTCTTTTTCCTTTATCTAAATCAATATTATCTTTAAGACTGTTGCAGTTAGATGAGAGTGTTAGTGTTGTGCATTTGATGTGATTTGCCCTATTCTTAACAGAAAAAAGGGATATCAGAGATTATCCATTTTTCTATCCTTGGAAAAAAAGAACTTTCTTTTCAGCTTCATTTTTGTAGCCATTATCTAAAAGCTGCATTTCCTGACTTCCTTATCTAAACTGAGAAATAGCTAAACTGCTATTTTAAACTGTGAGGTATACAAGATTTTAAAGAAAGACTCTGCATATTAGGTAACTTAAACCTTTTGGAATAACAATATTTCACATCAAAATAAAGCCATTTTTGAGTATGACAATGAAGCATTGCAGGAAGTGGCTTCAAAATAAAACCAATAGTATCTGTCATTTCCAATAATTAAGATTTCTGCTCAGGTTTGATGAAAGTAATCAAAGAAAGAAAGAAAGAAAGATGTCCATGTTTTTACAAATCTTACTCACTGCTACCAGAAAAAAGGATCAGGTTTGTTCCCATTAATTCTTTTTCTGTTCCCATTTTTCAAGTGTGTGTGAAATTTTCCTGACTTGGAAATCAGCATTAGCCTGGTGTTCTTTAATAACTGCATAGAAGCATAGTTTATCACAGAAAAGTCTGTAATGACTAAAGTCATTACATTAACAGTTTGCTAATAACTTTAGATATATCACTTCTATTTAATAATTCAAACAAAATCTGCTAAATAGTGATATTGTAGAGGCTGTATTTTCAGTTTTATCTGCAACACTCTGGTATGGGCAACCAGTAGCTTCCAGGAAGTACAATGAATATTAATTAAGTTTTCAGCCTGTGCTGAGACTTTCAATATGTTCTGTGTTTTGGGGAGGTATCACGCTAGTGCATTTATCCTCAATTAGCAGAAATGTCAGCTGGTGGATAAAATGAGTATAATCTGATGCTAATCAAAATTTAATAATCCCTTCTTATTATAAAGGATTTTCAGTAGGGAACTGAACTTCACCAATAAGGTTGCTCAGTAAGAAAGTACTTTTGATTAGAGAGAGTGATTTACGTATTATGCAAAATAAACTAAAGGGTCAGCAGATTAACATACCATTCAAATGCCTTGCTATGCACTTTCAATTCTACAGAAGCCTCAAAATATCACTGGAAATTTAAAGGCACAGAAATTACACAAGAAACACAAAGCAAAACTCTTCACATTTTAAGGATATTTTTGTGTATTTGCTTGGGGTTTTCATTTGTTTTATCAAGTATGAGTGTAATACAGCATCCTGGGAGTCCTCTGCTGAGCTCACTCCAGTTTATCAGTGTCTTTTCTGTCTTGAGGGTCCAAAACTGGATGCAGTATTTTAGGTAAGCCCCTAATGAATGCAGAGTAAATGAGATAGTCACTTCACCCAGGGTATTGTTGGTCTCTACTGCTGTCAGAGGATGCTGCTGCCTCATGGTCAACCTGCTGCCTACGAGAACATCACCACCTTTCCCTCAGAGTCCCTTCCCAGACAGCATAAAATGAAAGAATTATAAATTACTGTATCTGTGATAGTTTAAGTCAAGCCAAGCAATTGCTCTTACATTTAGTTAGGTTTATGCACCAGGTAACCCTGTTTCATAAATGGCTAAGTGATACTAATATTTCAGTCTAAAGAATAGTGTAGAAATTTTAAAAAGGTGCACACTGAGCAGCTCTCCTTTCTTGTGTAAAGTATCTTTTTTTTCCATAATATGAAAATTAGAAGTTTACCAAAGTAGTGATTTTGCACAATAAAATTTCTATTCATACACTTCAATCCTACTCATTAATTCCAATGACATTTGGAAAAAATCCAAAGCTAACATAAGGCAAAGAAAAAAGCAATTAAAAATTAATTAAATATTAGGAAAATTTAAGTAGCAACACATACAGTGGAATTTTGAACTCAGAAAGAATATTTTGCACAGAAGAATAAAGTCTAGTGCAACTTTCTTCCTTTAAAGTGTGAGCGAAACATTTAGTGTTTTGTCTCTTGAGAATTATTTTTGTTTGTTTTTTCAAATCTGAGAACACCTTCTGTGTTAAATGGATAACGACAATGACAAAATATTTACAAATCACACGCAAATGTTTAGGATCCCTTCTGAAATCACTGTGCTACTGTTCCATTTAAAAAATCCTGAAGAAAAATCTTCAAAGTTTCTACTGCAAAGCGATGGATTGCTGCTGCACTTTTAGTCAAGAATCAACAACAGTAAATTAGCTGTTTAGACATTTGTATGGCATTTTAAATGTAAAATCTTTTATAGTTAAAATGTTGAACAAGAATGGAAGATATACTCCTTACTGGGTGATGTTAATGTTAAGCATTCATCACAGAGGGGATTTTCATTTTTCAAATAAATAAAATATTGCTTGCTAGGTAGTTCCATGGAGATGACTGCCAGTGTACTTAGGGAAACAGCCTCTCTTGAGATAGTTCTTAAATGAACTAAAAGACATTCTTTTATGGGTTTTTTTTGTCCTTAATGGGAAAAGAGAAGGAGTTTGGGAAAAAAAACCACATTAAATTAGACCACATCTTTTAGAAGGCTTTGAAAGGAGTGGCTATAGGAGCTGAAGAGAACCTAGAAGTGAAGAAAAAAGATGAATACTTGATTGCCAACCTATCAAAAGGAACAGAAAGTAAACTGAGTAAACTGCTGAAAAAGGTTTACCATACTTTTAAAAATGTGTTTTTTGTAAACTTTTTTAGAGTTTGTCAGTTTTAAATAGCATAAATTAATATTTGTATTTGAAGGCTTTTCTTTGTGTATTCTTTGCCCCTTTCTATAGGTCTCTGAAGTATTTTGTATCTGGCCATATAGAAATACAGATGACATATCTCTTTCTAACTGTACTTCTCTTTACATGACTCATTTCTCACTAAAACTGTTCTGTCCAACATATCACAATACCTCTTCATGATGATTAATTCAAATATGTTCCAAAAATATCCTTTGATGCAAAAAGTATTAAAGCATAAATCAGTCAGCCTATAATTGTGATTTATTAATGTTCCAGTAAATTTGGTGATTTTCAATTCTCATTTTCTTTTTCTGTCATAAACTAACTGCTACAGATCTGGTCTCTGAAAGAAAAATATGTCTAATTTTCTTTTTTATTCAGTGGGCACATATGTTTAATGGCTTCTACTATAAGTGAGATATCTAAAAATATGATTCCTTAACTTCCTTGGACGAAACACAAATATAAATTCCCAAATCTTTGTATTTTTCTAAAAAATATGTTTTTAAATGAGCTTTTTCATCGAAAGAATGTGGGCAGGTCCTTTTGTTTTACTTCACTAGGAATGTTGTGTAAATTCACAGAAGATTCCATTTTGATTTTTCTGTTTGAAATTTGAAAGTGCTGGTTATACTGGAAAAAACCTGCTGGTTTAGGCTGATTGAGGCATGTATGAGCTCCACAACATAACATTTCAAAACAATGTTTGGCTAAGGCCAAAGGAAATATCCTTTTTCCTAAGCCAAAGGAAATATCTGCGACCCAATGGGAGTAGAGATTAATTTACTGCAATGAATATACTGTCTTTATAGAACTACCCAAAACAGATACAGCCCAAGCTTCCAAGAGATGTGCATACTTCTGCAGGAGGAGCCAGAGCCTGAACTATTTACCTTCTGGAACCTCAAAAGGCACTGGACACCTCTGCTCGCTCAAGTAAATTTAGTCCACAGTCTTTATGCATGGTAGGATTTTACTCTGGTGAGTGCAGGTGGCTCTAAGAATCAGCAGATATATTCAGTTCTCACCTCCTTTATGAAACAGGAGAACAAAAACTAATATCTTAAAGACTCAGATACCAGTGTAAAAGTGTTTTTCTGTTATTTATGACCCAAGGGTGTATCCAATTTCTTTTTCCCCCTTTATTGATCTCCCATTTTGCCAAGTTTTTAGCTAATTTTATGGCATAGATTTCAGGCTCATGTTAGAGATGAAACTGATAGCAACTGTTGTATAAGTTGCCAAAAGACATATCTTTGATTAAACTTGTCTCATTTATTATGTAAACGATGCTTAAAAAGAAAACTATTATCTAACTATAGTACAGTACTAATCTTTCAGAGATTAAAGGTCTGATCTAATTCACAAAGAAATCAGTTAAAGGTGCCCACAGAGTTGAATAAGACTTGAGCAAACCCAGGAGATGATAGGAATAAAATTAATAACATCGTGAAATAGCAAAAAAAAATCCTTTGTTCTAATTGTATTTTAATTGTGACACACTTTATTGTAATGCTAACGAAGTGAATAGCAAAATACGGAAATTTGCATTTCAGCTGATAAAAATTTGCCTGGTTAACTGAGAGGCAAAATACTTTTAATTAACATTTATGAAATATCAACTTATTTTCTAAAATGAGTGTTTATGTATGTATATATATACATACACAAAAATATATTTAAAACCCACAACAACATATATATAAAGAAATAAGTTTAGGACTTCTCTTTTGCCTACAGTACTAAAAGCTAATTACTATACACATAATTCATCAGTCACATGGGTTATATGTGCCCCAGTAAAATTCCATGAGAAATTGGCAGAGAGAGATAAGAGACATCCTGGTCAAATACTCTTGATTGTAAGTGCAGATAAATTGCATTTCAACTCACAACCAACAAGGTAGTTAGAGAGACACTGTTAGACATTAAATTTTTTAAACAAAAGTAAAAAATATTGTGTAATATATTGTAGGGTTACAGCTCAGAAGTTCCTCACTTCTGCAAAATTTATACAACAGTTTATGTGTTATTTATACCTATTGTCTGTATCTTAGACCTAACTTATCCCACCTCATCTGAGGCATGTAACTGAGGTATCTAGGACAAAGATATAGATGTTCTGATATCCTTTAAAATGTGGCCTAGCAAATCTTAAATATTAAAATTACACCTTAAGTTGATTGTGTAAATTACATTGATAATATCTCAGAGTATTCAAAATAAAGACTAGAAAATATAATTTGTATTATTCATCTTACTGAGCAGTAGTAGTATGTTGACTTTATGTAGTTTCAATGAAGTTGAAAGTTGATGAAAGACTTATACACGTTGGATCCTCTCACTTATTAGTTTATGAATGATTTTTAATCAGTTTGATGCTGAGAAAAGACCTAAAAAGAATAAGACTGAAATGAACTAGATGACTTTTTGATGATTTCTAGGAAAACTGTATCTTGCTGGAGCATTTAACTCTTTTCAAACCACTTTCATTTTAAGTGTACCTGAAGATACCTAACAAGTTGTAACATTGTAGAGATGTTGTTTTATCATAGAAACAGGATTTAACCTCCTTTTAGCCATTTGTCTTTTCACATTTCACAAAAGAGCCATGTTCATCAGAGGAGAAAGGTGATATACCTTTTGAAGAAAGAGAAAGGCTTTCAAATGAAATTAAATCGTGGTTACCACATGCATTGTTCTTATGTTTTGCCTCTTTCTTACATCCTAACAAATTCAATGCGCATGGAGTAAGTAGAGAAGTTCAAAGCATCTTAATCCTTCTCCTAACAGGAAATTTATTAAATTTTAAAAATGTTTGAAAAAAAGTTATTTAAAAATAATTAATCCTAATAAAGATTTTAAAAAGGTATTTATTAAAAAGTGACTCTTGGTTCTCTTCAAGCACAATGTTCAGACCCTGAATTGTGATGTAGCTATCATCTCCGTTACCGCAGTTGCCTACGAAGGTAGATTACGTAAATGTGGGGAAGGTGCAGAATTTTCATTCTTGCATATGTAGGTGTTAAAGCTTCCTTAGAATCAGATTTCCATAATTATACATATAATGGTTATAGAACTGTCTCTTACTAGATCGAGTGGGTGGGCAAAAAACAACCTTTCAGGCATCGAAAGGCTTATTAAGATTAGACAGGGTTTTGGTTAATACATGAAGCACTGTCAAATGGCAAGTGAGATTCCTCATCAATTTTCAGTAGAGATTTTCCTGCTTTCTCTAGTCAAGCTGCAAGGGCAGAGAGCTCAGACAGACTGCAACCCTGGGCCATGAAGCTACTTTAAGTAACTGTGGAAGGAGGGACTGTGAAGTTGTCAAATTGAATGAAGCATATAAGGTGAAGGATTAGGGTAAAAATAACACAAATAAAAAACAAAGTCAGTTTCTCTCAAATGAGGGATAATAATGTAGGGTTTTTTTTGCTTAGTATCAAGTAAAACTATGTAATAGAAATAACCCAACCCACCATATTTACATAATTTCAGGTATAAAAGTTATTTAGAAACACCTATTTTTAATTTTGAAGTTTTAGTCCTCCAGGACCAGGTTTGATATGACGTGAGCTCATGGCTACAACCCACAAGACTCTTTCTTAGTTTGTTTTTTCTTGACAGTATAGAAGAGATATCGACTTCTTGCTAAATATAGCGTATAATAACAACAGTTGCAAGGTAAAAGACCCCAAACAGCCAAATGCTTTTGCGAATCCTGGTAATCTTTACATTTTAGTGCAGTACTATGCCAGACTGCTCAGTTCCTCAAACTGGTGCTGGGGAAGAGACGGCTTCAGGATGACATAAATGCAGCCTTCTCGTGTCCCAGGGAGTCTGCAAGAAAAATGGAGAGGGATTTTTACAGGTGTATGTAGTGACAGGACAAGGGAGAGAATGACTTTGAAGTGAAAGAGAGTAGGTTTAGATTAAATATTAGGATGAAAATCTTCACTGTGAAAATGGTGAGGCACTTGGAATACATTGCCGAGAGACATTCTGGATGCTTTATCCTATGTTTAAGGTTATGTTGGGTGGGGCTTCGAACAACTTGGTCTAGTGAAAATTGTCCCAGCTCAGGTCATAGGTTAGAACTGGGTAATATGTAAGATTCCTCCAACCCAAGCCATTCTGTGATGTGTGACTGATGAACATAATTTTGATCATACTTTTGCAATGTATTATTCCAAGAATGTTAATGAGAGGAAAAGAACCACGTTTTTATTTTTATGATTTTGAAATATAGAGCAATAAATACATTTCTTTAATGTTTAGCAGTGTTTAAGGGAAAATGTAAATCTGTAACAAACTAACATATGGTCAGTGTTTGCAATCATATATTCAAACTACACATATATAATTTCCATCTGTTTTTAGAAATAACAAGTTCTGAAGTGCTTGCGTAGATTTGAAGTTATCCACACACCCAGAAGCAAAATGGTTGCTTTACTGGTCTTGTAAGCATTGCTACGGATAAATTAATTTAGAAAAGGTAATGTGAAGTAGTTAGTCATTGTACCAATGTTATTGACAAAAGGTGAGTACATTAAAAAGTCATTAGAGTTATATATAACTCTATATATAACTACTCACATAGTTTAGTTAATGCATTTTTTTCCCAAGTTTTTTTCAAATAATTAATTAAAAGCCTTTTTCTTTCTGCCTGTATACTGGCTGATGCTGAATTTTAGCAGCCATGGCCATTTGACTTCCTTTACTACTGAGTGTTTACAACAGGTGGTTTGCTATGCTGATCACTGGGACTCAGGTCTCTTCTCCTTGAGTACCCAGTTCATATATTTTAAAAAGACATGCAATATTCAGGGAGGATCATTTAAAGCTGCTAAAAATTTTGACTCCTGATTCTCAGTGAATTAAGTCAGAGCAGAGTGTATCCGACAAGACTTAAAAGTAAAATGTGTTCTTAAGAGGTCATCTTAAAAAATGTTCAGGTAAGACTCCTCTCTGTACGCCGGTTTTCTTCCAGCTGAAAGTGTCACACAAATTAAGTAGGCAATCAAGCTTTTAATAGTTCAAGTGTTTTAAAACATACAAAAATATACTTGGAATTGAAAAATAGATCTGCATTGTTATCTTGTTTTTTAATTTACAGTTTTGAGCTCTTGAATAAAAGATCATTCTCATCAAATAACTTATTTAATGATCACATCTTGCAAAAATATAGAAATATAGAAAAAATATTGAACTGTACTTATGTATTTCATACTGCTTTTCCCCACAACATTTCTTCAAAATTGAGAATTTTATTTTTTCCTCTTGATTATTTCAGTTCATATATAAAAGCATTAAGAAAACAAAGGACATATGATCTTTTTTTTATTATTTTTTTTTCTCCAAAGAATTTGACATATGTTTGCAATTTCCTTATTTCTCAAAATAGTACTAGATCCTCCAGTCTCTTGGATACATTTTGTATAGAAAAATGGCTACTGACCAGAAAAAAAAGACTGAGAGTGTGTGTATAGCACAATAGCAGACACCTTTTAAAATGTATTGATTTTCAGAGAGTACTTAATGATAGATAGAAATATAATTTAATTTTGATTTCAATATTATGTCAGATTTTGAGGAATCCTATCAGTTTAAAAAAAGACAGGGAGAGGAAATGCCTCTGAACTGACTGTGATTCTTAAAGGATTATTCTTCTTTCTTAAAAACTGACACAAAATTAGACTGACTTTTCAGACTTGTTTTTTGTCAAGTTTTGGTAGTCTTCTACCATTACATTATTTACTGTCAATGTCCTCTGCTCTGTGAATAGTAGTGCATGTATATATTTTTCTGATGCCTTTCTTCCTATTTTCAAGTCAAGAATAAAATCCACAGGCCAATAAATATGATAGTTGAGTGTTCAGTTTGGTTTAGCCATGCTGACTTTTTTTATGCTCAGTTTCAACAAATCAACACTGCTTCATTCATGTGCTTTGTTCCTTAAGACACTGTTAAAATCTCCAAGGCCACACAGCAAGAATGACATCAGCCCTGAAGATGAATGGAACTTCCTGTAGAATAAGGTGCAAATACACAACTTCTGACAGTAGGTGTTCTTAATCTTTTTTTATGAATCAATGAATGCAACATTACAATTAAAGAATCAAAAATGTATACACCTCTGTGAAAAGGAAAAGCTAAAATAATTTTACAAGTGACACACAGTTATTTTTCAATAATCAAGAAGAAATTTATTAGGTGTAAAAACTACCTCTATTTTATACTAAATTTATTTTATATTACCTTTTATATTTTATATAATTTTTATTTTATGCTACTGTTATTTTATACCACTTGTATCTTACATATAGGAAGTTTTATGTACAATTGCAAAATATGTGTCTGACTCTACTTTTCTGCTCTTTTTTCCCATTTATTGAATGCAGTATCTAGACATATGCAGCAGTCTTTGTCTGTCACTTATTCATCTATATTGCAGTTTGTCTTTTATTGTGTTTATATAGCCTGCTCAAAAATGGGAACTCAATCCCATACCCAAAAGAGACAATTCCAAGTAAAAGGAAAAGTAGATAAAGCCAAATCTAAACCTTGTATTTTATTTTATCAGGTGAGATCATTTTAGCAGAGAATATATAAATTGCTTAGTCCATTGTAAGAATAGTTGCAAAATGGAATTTCTAACATCTGAAATAATGGATACTGAAGAAATTAGTATTTTAACCAGGCTTTGAGAGAAGAAATGGAGAGGTAGGTAATAAAAACAGAAAAAAAAATAAGATTAGTAGCTGAAAAATTGCTCCTATCAGGTTTTCCATATATTTTAAGGTAACTGCCACTACTACCTGTGATCAGTAAGCTAAAAAAGGGATTATAAATCTAAACTAAAGTAGCAGATGGTCCATGATGAATAAAAAGTCATTAATTACAGAAACCTGTCCAGGTTTATTTCATTGCCACTACCTTGTCAAAATTCTGACAGAAATTCAACACAATTTTCAGCACTTCAGTGAATCAATGACTGCAATGTTACAAAACTGGCCATAAATTGTAAATTTGAAAATACACTGGTGAAAAATGGCAAACATTATGGAACTAATTTACTATCCTCAGTAATAAAATGGAATGTTGATACAATTAATAAGGGGTAAAAGAGGTCTAGCTCAATGCACAGGAAATCACAATGAATTAAAGAGCAATAAGAAATTGCTGGGCAACTGTAGGTCACCAATCATCACTGCCAATAACAAACCTAATATGAAATGTAAAAGAATGACATTTTTAACACCATGTTTTTAGGTTAACTTCTAGTGATGTTAGCCAGTGTAGAGTCAATTATTAACTCTCATTTGAAAATACAAGCAGTCCGTCATCTTCAGAGCAAGTTTGCAGAATTTTATCACCCATTCCAAGTTGAAGTGGGATTTCATGTTATTTCAAATTGTTCTCTTATAATTTTTTGGGTTTTTTTCTGGTAGCAAGGATAACTTGATCTCTAGTCTGCCACCATAAAAAAAAATTAAATAAGTAAATAAATAATGTAATTAACACAGAGCAAGGAAAATGTAGTTCATAAACTTCTCTCATCTCAAAGTTTAACACCAAATATTCATTCATTTTATGCATGGGATTAGAGTGTTTCAAGAGAGATGAAGCCATACACTCCTTCAACACAGAAAAAAAAAAGCATGATCTTGTGCAGCAGATTATGTATTAGAGTATTAGATATCCTCACCAGATTAAGTCATCTTTCCTACTTTGGACAGCATGCAGTAGTTTCTTTGGCCTGCAATCCCACAGAGGTCTAAATATCCCCTTTCCATGAAGCCAATAGTTCCTAGCAAACAAATTTGAGAAATTCTCTCTTATATATTAAGCGACTAGGTTGGACTCCAAATTAAGCAAACAGCGCTTTATGCACATACTAGTTGTGAATTTCCACACACTTTTTTTTAATTTTTTTTTTTTTAATTTTTTCCTAAACCCTAAACATTCTAATGGAATGATCAATAGCAATAGAATTTATGACAATCATTTCCCGTTGGCTCAGCCTTGGCTGGCAGCAGCTCCATCCTGGAGCCTCCTGTCTTTGACTCTGCCAGACATGGGGAAAGTTTCTGGCAGCTTCTCAGAGAAGTCACCCATGTAGCCCCCTGGCTACCAAAACCTGGCCACACAAACCCAATACACTATTAAATAAGGGTGATTAGTATTTATTAAAAAATAAAAGTTAATAACAGTAGTAATAGAGAACTGTTATTGTACAGGGTTGATGGGACACTTAATCTATGATCTACATAATCTCAAAATATTCAAAAAGCAGAATAGAAAAGACGACTTTACTGCCTATGCAGATATCTAAGACATTGCTTACATAAGTTCTTTAGAAGAAAATACAGTTGTGTTCGTCATTAGTCCTACATAAAAACACAGAAGCAGGAAAGCACTCCACCAAATAGGAGAAAAGAACCTAAAGCTTCAGAAATCTAATAACCCTTTTACCTGCCTTTGTAATCTTGAATTCAATCTCTAGTTGTCAGGATTCTTCCCTTTAGGGTGTATCTAGGGAGAGATGCTTAGGGAAATTAATTCAAATTAATTATTGAGTTAAAGACTATTAGCTCCATATTCAAAGATTAAAAGACATTCAAAATCAGAACTTAAGTTAAATTAAAGAGCTTCTAACTCACCTGGAAATTAAGTGAATAAATAAGTTGAATCAAGAATGCGTTCCATGGGAAGAAGAGCCACAGTAAATGTTTCATGTAATATAATTAATCAATTTAATATTTTGTTTGATTTGCAGGGACTTTCTTCATTGTCTTTTAAGACAGTGAGGAATGATCTGCAGAGATCATTTATTAGAATAACTTATGAAATTTAAAGTACTTCTATCTAAAAAAGGGTTTCATAATTAAAAGCAACACTTCAAAACATTTATTAGAATGATTAGGAAAAGTAATAACAGTGTAGGAATCTCTCCACATAAAAAAAAAAGTTAAATTGTATGAGCTAATGAAAAGAAATACCGATTAAATATGTAAAAGAGAAATACCAGATTTGATTAAAAAAAACCCAAAGAAACAAAAAACTAAGAAACGGTACCTTTGTTTCTTTTTGTTTGTTTTTGCTCTCCTGAATCTGTATCCCTACCTTTTAGCACATAAATTACACTTACACATTTTACATGTAGGAAAAAATGTCACCTATCTATAAAAAATCGAGTGCATTTCAAACCTGCAAAATAATAGTGATTATTCTCAAGTGTCTTTCTTCTGACAGCTTAAATTGATATTAGACATACATAAGATTTAAACTGACATTTGGTTTGCATAAGCAATTTCTGTTCATCAACTTCATCGGTATGAAATTGCTACCTGTTGATAAAGATGAAACCATTTATTTATTTCCAGGACTATTTTTGATAGCATGATGTGAATATAATATTGAAGTCTTCAATATTTATTTTTATATATCAAGTGAAACTGTAGCCTGCATTATCTTCCAGTGAACTATAACAGCAATTTAATAATTAAATTTTATTAATAATTATGTAGTGTAATTTTGTTACTAAGTTTATTCTGAAACAAGTCAACATATTACTGAGATACACTGAATTTTGATTCTATATTTAAAATAACTTTAATTAACATCAATGTTCTCTTTATTTATTTTGGCTTTACATTAGGATCTATTTTTTGCCCAAATTGTGACAAAAAATTTAAATAAAAATGGAGCCTCAAATTAGGCTACTGTCATAGATTAAAAATTACCACTTTTCATCTCTCTATTAGGAAAGAAAGTTATTTCATTATTTCCATATCATAAGTATTAAAACAAGTAAGAAAAAAACTACCTATATATTGTCCAAATGACCTGAAGATTATAGGAAATTACAATTTCCCTCTTCTGACATAAACCCATTTTTATTTCAGTAGCTGCAGTTTGGAAATTACTTTCATTTTTAAAAAATCACATTATTGCCTGGTGTTTTCTGTGAGTATTAAAAAATCCAGTAACATAGTAAAACAGCTATTCAGAACATGGTCTAGATTGCAATAAATAATACTACTTTTAATACTTATAGCACATTCAAGAGAACTTGTTAAACCTCCTGCTTTTAAAGAAATTTTTAGCATTTTTATAAACTAAAATGATGGAACTTTCATAGAATTATATAATACTGTGAGTTGGAAGGCACCCACAAGGATCATTGAGTATAACTCCCAGCCCTGAAAAGGACACACCACAAGTCACACCATGTGCCTGAGAGCATTGTCCAAACAATTCTTGACCTCTGTCAGGCTGCTGCTGTGACCACTTCCCTGGGGAGCCTGTGCCAGTGCCCAAACACCCTCTGGGTTAAGAACCTTTGCCTAATATCCAACCTAAACCTCCCACAACACAACTTCCTGCCATTCACTATGATAGAATATGTTTCCCTTTTCTGAGAATAATAAAGAAGCTTTTGTGGGAAGGGGAATAATGTTGAGGGATTGATATTGATTTTCCCCATTGCTTTTGAACAGCCATACTCACTGAGCTCTTTGATTCATGCAAATAAATTTATCCCTAAATAAGTTTTGCCAACATTGATTGCTAATTCCCCAGAGTTTCTTAATTAATCAATTAGAATTTAGGGTGCCTGTGTTTTGTTGAGATAATGCTGTTTCTTGGCATTCTGCAATAATTTCTTTGTTTTGCTTGTGCATTTATTTCTTTTTAAGTAAAGCTGAATATTTTCAGACATAAATAAGAAATATTCTCCATAATAATAGTCGTCTTATTCCCACTGTTTTTCTAATCCTAAAAAGACTTGAAATGAAAGGTCTGTTATTTCATCTAGCCCATTTATGACTTCATGACTTTTCCCTGAGTTAAATCTACTAGCTATTTGTCTCTTTTTTCCCAATAACAAAGAACCTTTCCACATATCCACACACACACATATATATATATTCCTATATATAAAGTTAGGTTTTGTTTTCTGTATCATTAAACATGCCACTATTTGACTATTCCACATTTTCAAATTATATCATAACAACATTAATAATTTTGAAAAATAAGGAATAAGGCAAAATTAAATTTTCCATTAAATGTGATTTTTCTACCAGCAGCGGTTGGAACAGAGGAAGGTATTACTGGATGTTAGTGATAATTTCAGGATTTTTGATTTCACTTTTAGTTTTCAGTTATGTGAAGAATTTTTCCATATTTGGAAAGGTAAATGCCTTGCATAAATTAATAATTTGCTAAAACAGAAAACGAGACCAAGTTGTCTCTCAAATTTGATGCCTCTCAGTTCGAATTTTTTTCCCAACTACTTTCCAACTACCACTTCCAACAATTTAGGAAGTTTCATCCTTTTTCTGCCAGTGAATTCATATCAGTGGGACTAGGCATGTATTTAAAAGGAGTCACTTTCCACCTGTTTGTGGAAAGATTTGAGTGTTGTGCCTGACTGCTACGTAACTAGCCATTTATAGGGATACACCTTATTATTTTCCACTATTTCTTGTGCAGGTACTTATCTTCGTTTACTGCTTTAAATAATCATAAAGAAAAGTAATGACAATTACAAAACACAAAAAAATTACTACATTTTTTTCATTGCTCTACTATTATATCCATCTAATTTGCCAGCTGTATATTCAGAATGCAAATTTTCATAAATTTTCCAAATGCCATCAGACACTGTACCTAATCATCCATTTGGTAGAAAATAGCTAAATAAAGAAAATATTCTATTTCACATATTGTAATATAATTAACAACAGGAATATCTGGCCTATCCAATAAGCAATTTATGCATGTGAGAAAGAAGGAAATAAAGTTGGAAGGATTTGATTCTGATTTCACCAAACATGACAGAGAATTTTTTACAAACAAAAGCTCTTCTCATTGTTGTAAAATCTTCTGCACTTGGAATATGTCAGACAAGTACAGGGAAAAATAAATCCAAACCCATCCAAGAACAATCCAAGTTTCTATCAGATGGACTTTCACAATGATAAATGTCTGCAGGTTATCATGAAACAGAACAATTTAGTAGTCTCCCATATTGGTTAAGTTTTACGTATTTCTCATTTTACTAAGCTAAAGTTACTTCTGGTTTCCTTCTGTTTTAAAGCATGAGCTTTGAATTTATTTAAAAGTTTGATTTTTGAAAGCATAGTTAACATGCAGTTCAATAGTAATGGTATCCAGCTGGGTTGATTAGGAATGGTTCCTGCAAGTTTTGCTATCTTCACGCATGTAGGTTTAATTTTTCTTTTATCTACGAAATGCTTAGAGCTAAATCATTTTAGAAAATCAAACATCCCCATAGGCTCAGCAATCCAAAGGGTCTAAGTGCCTATGGTGTCTGTAGAGTCAAACAATTTTTAAAACATTTGCAAAGAATTCTGGTAGGAAGAACATCCTGGGTGGCCTTAACAAGAAGACAGCCCACAGGCCTGGGAAAGTGATTATTCCCCTCAATTTCACTCTCAAGGTGCTGAGGCTGAAGTACTGTGTGCAGTTCTGGGCTCCTCAACAGGCAAAGGACAAGGCTGGCCTGGAGACCATTGAGCAGTAGAGGTTGAAGACCTGGTTGAAGGAGAATATAATCACTATCTTCAACTGCCTGTTTTTTGGTTATAGGAATGGACCATTTGCAGAGGCGCAGGGTGAAGAGATGATTACAAGCTACAACAAAGACAATTTCCATGAGAGTGAAGGAGATGAGTTTTCCAGAGAAAAGTGGTTATGTGTAGAGTCAGAGGCCCAAGGAAGCTGTAGGAATTGCCATCCATGGAGATGAACAGAAATTGACTGCAAATGTCCTGGACAGCATGCTCAAACCTTACGTGTCTTTGAGCAAGAGCATGAATTAAATGATCTCCAGAGCTGACTTACAGCCTAAAACCTTCAATGGGTCTGTGAATTCAAGAAGGGCAGAAGGACATGTAGGTTTTACAGAAGCTGTTGTATAGATTAATTTCTGGGAGAACACCCAATATTAAAAACATATTCTGCATAACCACTCCATGGTTTTGTTTGTAGAACTCAGGGCATTTTATTCACAAACCTTGATCTTGCAGTTAGAAGCCACAAGCTTCAATTCTGAATCCTCATCTCCTGAGTGTTAGGGAGAAACTCTTCTGCTTATACCACCAAAAATGATGCATGTTATGTTGAACCAGAGTTATGTGCTTTCAGTTAAATGTTATTAATTCAGTGAATACCTATACTATTTCAACAACATAAACCCTGGATCATTATTAGAATTTCTTTATGATGGCTCATTTCTTTCTTAACAGAGTTCTTAAGTCTCTGTCCTGATCAATATTTTTCAAAACCAAAATTAAATTTTTAGTGATTAGTGTGAAAACATTTCTCAAGACTTTTTTGTTTCTATAAAATTTTAATTAAACGGGAAAGAATTGCAAAAAATACATAGAATCCCTCTCTAAAAGAAAGATGAAGGGAAAAATATCTGAAAAAAAATCCATAGCTTTACAATAAAACAGATTATCTTCTGTCTTTATCTGACTGCAAAACAGAAGCCGTTGTTTCACTCTTATTTATTTATTTATGATTTTAATACAGAAATGTCTTTTTTTTATTACTGTTATTATTTCAAAGTGCATTTTTTAAATATTGGGAAGGTACACGCTTACATATGGTGCTACAAAAGTAATTACCAGAATATAAGGTGGCATAGAGAAAAGTTGACACAGTGGGTGTTATTTTAATTCCAAATGGTCTTGATTTACATGCCTGGTTCATAACTTCTCTTCTAAGGGTTAGTAATAGGTTACATTTTACATATAATTTTCATAAAAGGGAATCCCAACCACTTTACATTAGACACAGACAACAATCCTTGCATTGACAGGATCTTGAGGTTTGGTATATGCATGTAATGTAAAAAAAAAAAAAAAAAAAGTGAAAATTAAAAAGAGAAGGATGAAGTGATACGCAATGCATCTGTCTTGAAAGTTTAAATTACATTTCAGCTTATTTCAAATAATGACAAGGTGTGCCACAGAAGTTAATGGCGATTGCTGGGGAAAGTCAGGAAGCAACTGGGTAGGAGCAGCATTCCAGCTGGGGTGAACTTACCAATTCTTACAATTATAATCGTTTAATAGGAGATAATTTGAAAATAAGGAGGGGAATAAAGTTTATTGCACTCTTGGGAAATGGAAAGTTCTTCTGGCCAAAGACCATAGGATCACTTGAAGTTCTTTGAAAACTAAGTATACTGATGTACATTGGAAATGTTGCAAAAATAGCTCTTTTACAGAGATCCTGTAATTTTTGTATTAATCCTTTTAGTACTTGAAAACATAGATTTTATCATGTACTCTATCTTCAAAACCAGTCTGCTTTAATAGAGTCAGACAGTTATGAATTATTTAGATGATGATTTGACCCTCTTCTTCACTTTATAACTTTCTTGAACATGTTCTGCATTTAAAAATCATTCTCTTATGGCTGTCAACATTTGAGTCCTGATCCTACATGACCTACTTGTATACTTATTATCACTACTGAGAGTAGTCCATGGAGTAATCTTGTTTAAGTATTCAGCATTGTACAATAAAATATTGTGAACAAGTCTTAGGACTTGATTCTAAGTATGCGGAAACAGAGCTCTCAAAGGAGGATGACAAAAAAAATAGTTTGGGAAATATTACCCTTTACCTTCTGAGGTTTGTGTTACTGGGTCCCAGGAAGAAACATTGGATCATGAACTCTTAGTCCTCTACTGTAACAGAAAATCAGAATGATAGAAAGAAATCAAAAATACAGGAAGAAACCGTTTTAGAAATGGATCAACCCCATTTTAAAACTAGTGTTTTTCTCAATCTTCCCTTCCTAAGGTTGTTCTGGGAATTTACCAGTCTTCACATAGCTAGAAAACTTGTTCTGTTTTCCATCTTCAGAGTATGCAAGGCTGATTACACACATTTCTGTCTTGCCCTAATTATCCTGTGAGGTTAAGGAGTTCATCTTGGTCCCTAAAGCATGCAATCAAACAGGAAAGGTTTTTTGTTATACCTTGCTTGTTTTCATCTTGTCAGCTTTATAGTGACTATGACTGGAAATGTGTGAAAAAATTGTCGAAATCATTATTGGTGACTAGAACAGCATTGAAACACACCAGTCTTTCAGCTGTTGCTGAGCAGTGCAGTGAGTATTTTATTTATTATCACATGAAAACATACGTAAAGGAAAGAAATGACAAAATCCAGAAAGTTTAGTAATAGAACAATGTAGAAGTAACAATATAAAAGCTGAGGACAAACTGACATCACTGTTTGAAGAATGGGTTCTGCCTTTGTGCCATCATGCTCAATGAATACTTTTTAATAATACCCTGATGAAGGCTCACTGGTATGATATATACCACAGTTTGCAAATATCATATTTAAAAACTTGAATTCAAATGAAAATCAGTGTGATTTTTGCTTTGTTACGTATAGGTGGTTTTGAAAATCTCACATTCTCTTAATCATCAAAACAAACCCTCCTTAAATTTCTTCCAGAGTCTCCCTTCCCCTACATCTGTACAAATTCACAAATCTTTCATCTTGTAATTTATGTTTTTCCTATATTTTCCTTTTGTCTTCATTTTTTTTCACACTATCTCATTATGGGTATCCCTCCTTTCCTTTTTCCACATTTTTTTTTTTTGGTGATTAAACACACAATATCTGTTTCTTAGGAAAACCTTTCACTGTTAAATCCTTTCTAAAAGTCACTTCAGTTGCGATATACAACAACAGTACCAATATTAGTTTTAGAACTCCCCACTCCATTTCTTCTCTAAACATCTCAGTGTGTCTTCCCAACATCTTTGTCTCTAAGATTTTAGGTTCTTTGGGCTACAGATTGCCACTCATTCTGAGCAGCTCTTGATACTTAACAGTTAAGGAGTAATACTAGTTTGAGGTTTGGCTTCCATTTTCATGCAAGACACGCCAGCTAGACAAGAATATATGTGTTAGTATGAGGACAGGGATTAGAGCTCTCATTTGCGATCGGCTAGTGGCACTGAAGAGTGATTTGTAAACCTGATTATGCCTAGTGATTGATAATGCTTAATTTATTTCAAACAGCACAGTGCCAAGACTAAAAGAATCAGCCAACAAAAACATCACTTCATCATTTAGATAACTCGCATCCACTTCTTTCTTCACTTTCAGCTGTATTAAAATATTTTTAAAATAAAGTTTTTGGACAAAGAACATCATGGTTCTGATTCAAGGCTCTTCTTAGCTGAATATTATTCATGCCCAATAGAAATGACATTTTAGTTTTAGACTGCCAAAGTGAACTTTATTAGTATGTCATTAATCATTGTCTTGGAGGTGACACCTGGGGAAAATGATTTAGTGGAGATTAGAGCACTCAAATGTAACATTGAAAATATCACATTTATTTCCAGTATCAATCAGTCAATGAAACACATATTAACAAAAACTGACATTTAAGTACATTTAAATCTGTTCATAACAAAGTGCACTGCTTCCTATTCAGGAGCATTTTCTGGTTTATATTGTGTTTACAGTTTCTATTTAAAAATACTGTTATCAATGTAATAAATTTAAAATGTATAATAAAACATATTTGAAAGAAAATTTAAATTGAAAAGTTGTGCCAAAGAGAACAATTTGTTGGAAAAATAAACTAAAAAAAAAAATCCTCCTTTCCATATAGACTACAGACATAGATAATACTTAACTCCAAAAGCCTGAAATTCTGTTCACATTTTTTACACTTTGCAGATTTTAAAAAAATTAATAATAATAATAATAATGATAATAATAATAATAATAAAATACCCAACCAAAGAATGAACAATTTTTATTTAGAGAAAAAAGAAACCCAGACAAATTTAGAACATCTCCCATGGAAGAGCTGGCATCAAAGTAATGGCATATTAATTCTTATCTTACAAAGAGCAATAGGTTATGAATAACTCGTTTAAGTAATGTGACTTGCACTAAACAATAAAAGTGCTTTCTTTTCTTCACTCTTGGTTTAACATTTGTCTGTATCTCTCCTTTACCAGGCTCAGGGTGCCATAATCTCATGACTTATAACTTAACTTTCTTCCCTTTATTTTCCCTGGAATTCATTGTTAAAATAGCAGAAAATCATTCTTTCCCAAAGAAAGTGTTATATTATTTTTACTACAGGATAAGAAAGTCAGGCGTTATACTCTTTAGGTTTTAAAGCATGAAATACTGTCCTGATACAAAAATAAAAAAGGAAATCTGTTACTATGAAAAGAAAAATGAAGTCACTACAAATTAAAACCAAGTATATATACAGTATTCATATCTACAGATTTACAAACCCCCCCACACTTCTGTAAGCCTTCATTACTTTTATTTTAAATATTATTTTATATATTAATGAAAGTTGTTATCAGATTCTTAGTGGAAAACCTAAAAAAAATCTCAGTATGTTGTGCTGTCTTCTGAAAATGGATTACCTTCTCTATTCTCCCCTCTCACACTAACGTAGTGGGTAGAGCATAAATTCATGGCAATGTCAGAGAAACATATCTATAAATAACTGTGTATAGTAAATATTACAGAGGTGCCCAGTATTCCATAGTTACTATGACACAAACCTTATTTAAAGGTTGTGTGTTTTATGTATGTATGTAATTAATTTAGGGATATTGAAAATGCACTTACAGATAGAGAATTTTAAATATAATCCTCGTTCAGAGAGAAATGGAATGTTCATTTTCAAAATGAGTGGCTACTATGGAATCTATAAAATATATATGATTCAGATCTCTTAGCATGCAGGGGCAGTTCACGTAAGTGAGAATGAATTGGTATCTATGACATGAATTTAGAAGGTATAGACAAAAAATAATACTGCCCATCTAGTTACTCTAGTCAATAAAAATGAGCTCCCTGGTGCTCCCTGGAGCCTAGATATATTTGCTTTGCTGTACTTAACAGTAAGGATTGTCACCGCACATCAGCAAATCCGCAAAAGGAGCAGTTTGAATAACTAAAGCTACAAATCAAAAATTTATTTGAGAAATAAATATTTTTTCTTCCTAAAGATAGATCCTTATTATCCACACAACAACTCCTCCACATGCTGGCAGCAGTGGTACTATAGGAAATAAACATTTGTGCCTCAACGAGGGCTCTGGGAGTATGAAATGTCTAGATGAAAGACAATGAGAGAAAGTACTGGAAACTATAAAGAAAATGAATTATTTCAGAACTCAGTCATTGGGAGTAGAAGTTACAACTTGAAGTTTGATCTAGCCAAAGCAAATACTTCCTAAATATAACTGTCATTCCCAGCTTTGAAACCAAATGTTTTCTGTGCAAAGGCACTTCACCACTGACAGCAGTGTTTCAGGATCAGATGAGGCAGGATGCTCTTTAGGGAACAGCAGCAGCCCTCAATTTAGTACCTTGTCTTTTCAACCAGACATAGGCTTCCCTTACTGCTGAACTATTTAGTCCCTCACAGCTATAGAAAAGGCACAACTGCTCACAGATGTAATGCCCTTTCCTGTATATGGCATTGGAGTCTTTCCACCAGCTCCAAAGAGCCCATCTTGAACAACCACCTGGCTATACAAGAACTACAAAGTTTGTAAAGCAGAATGCTCTTAAATAAAGGTCTTTTATGAACATACAGTAGAGCTCAGAATAATATAAACTCTTAAGAAAGCACAGCAAACGTTAGATTTCTCTAGAAGTATGAAAACAGTTGTAACAACAAATCTCTTTGGGCCTATGCTTCAGTCTTTAGAGTGGTGCAAAATGATTATAGAATCAGCACAAACAGAACAGACAAAGCCAACACAAGAATACACTTATGCAGAAAAGAACTTGTGCTACTAGAGTTGGAATTGACCTCCTAATCAAATGAAAATAATCAAGAGTATCTCAAGGTACTATAAGTATTAATATTTAACAGAACCTATTTTGCCTAAATAAAGGTCAGGAATTCACTTATGGTACCATTATTGCAAATGTGAAATCTAGCACGGATGGAGTCAGACTGTAGCTGGTTGCTACAGGTTGCTACAGCAACCTGTAAAGGTTGAAAATTAGGTTCAATGAAGTCAAAAGTCAGGATGCTGCTGCTAGAATTATTTTCTTTTATTCATTTTATATTATTCTACTGGACTGGGATATTCCCAATGTTCCAAACACATTCAAACTAAAGGCATTTCAACTGTCTGCATAATTTTGCTATGGGACTATTAAGTGTTTATTACATCAAAATGTATTTTGTTATACTGCAAGCTGAGGTAACTTGCTTTCTAAGTATTTATTAATATTTAGTGAAGCAGTAATAAAAGGGTTGCATGGACTGTAACTTCAAAATTAGCTTTTGAGGGAATATTGGAGTTGAATCCTGATATGCAAAACAGAGTATTTTGCCTTCGTGTTTTTTTATTTGAAAAACTGTGTCAGGGTGACAACAATATCCTTTGGGTCATTAAACAAATGACCACTTTCCTAGAAAACCTGAGAAAAGATAAAATAGTATATTACTATTTTATTACTATTATATTTACATTCTTCTCTGACCTCTCTTTAAGTCATATTAATGCCTTTTGCACTACTCTTCTCAAAAGAAAAATGCCCTGATTTTTTTTTTTTTGCTGGGAACCTCATCTCAGTGACTCTTCTTTACAAGTTTCAGAGATGCAAACACTCATTTTGAAAAACTCCAATTCAGCAAAATATTGATTTGTTATTGACTTCCTACTTATTCCTTAGCTTTAATTTAGTAGCCATAGCTAGCTGACTGGTCTACTTACAGTTGATAACACAGGGCATGCATTAGAAGTGTGCTTTGCTGATCCAAAAGCTCTGCATTTGTATGACAGGAAACACACAGCGGACAATGATGGAAATCTGTACCAGTTTTGGTACAGCCAGGGTGTGATGATTTTTGCAATATGTTATCATCTGTGGAATATCCAAAGACCCTTCAGAGATACTATTCATGCAAAATATACTGGAATATGTAACCCACTCATTAACTGTGTTGAAGATAATAAGAAATTAGAAATCAGATCAAAACAGAAGAAGAGAGGGCCAAACCAAGCTCAAGAGAGATTTAGGTACGGTTGAAACAACTTCTCAGGGATTATTCAACTTCCATGACAGCAATGATTTAATCACGTAATTGTTCATCAATGTGGGAAGGTAATCACAGGTTCAACTCACTTCCTACTCAGTATGAAAATGTTTCCTCTATTTTTTTCAAAAAGTGAGTTAATCTACATCATATTTTTGTTGTCAAAATGATGTGCTTAAAGTTACTGCTGTGACTTCCTTAATATAATCCTTGTGCAACTTAAAAAGACCTTTAACTCCGTGGTGAAACTCCTTGGGATAAAAATTTCTATAAGGAGTGAGTCTTTACAGGGGAAGTTTTCAATATCTTCACAGTGCAGATTCTGTTCTCCTTCCAGTTTTTGTGCTCAATAACTCTAAACTAAAACTCAAACCTTTACATTTACATCAGCAGAATCACCTAGGCTTTTAAGGAGTGGAAGCAGATTCAGAATTTTGTCCACAAATGCATCCTCTTTATTCTATACACTAAGGAGTACAAGACAGAAATCGAAAACTAAATATGAAAGTCTAAAAGTAGCTTTTTGTCCAGTGTGGGTCACTTGACTTTGGTGGCATTTATTTTCTCTTATTCACCATTTCACTAGTTGCCCTGCTATCTTCTTAGAGGGCTGAAAAAAAACCCCATCACATATAGGATGATATAGGATCATATCATTGCAAACCAGGGAAAAATTGACCTAGGGCTTTACAGAAAGTAATTTATTTATTAGAGCTTACATTTTTCATTTTTCAAACATGCTAACAACCACCAATTTTTTTAACTAGGGAATTTTTTTTCCTCTGGAGTAAGCAAACTAATAGACTATATTAAGCAATAGCATAAAAAGAGCACCTGTGTGGTAATGAGATA
Source organism: Rhabdornis inornatus (assembly GCA_013397075.1). Lineage (NCBI taxonomy): Eukaryota > Metazoa > Chordata > Aves > Passeriformes > Rhabdornithidae > Rhabdornis > Rhabdornis inornatus. The sequence continues at coordinate 1,592,158 of VWZS01006101.1, forward strand.
ACAGAAGATATTCCAAATGAATATAGAAAAGGAACATATTGCCTAACTAACCTCTTTACCTTTTTGAAATAGTTAAGAAATTACAATTTCAGCTGAGATGAGTGCATTTAAGGGGACTTTGTTAGTCCTTTGGAAAATTGTAGGGATATGTTTTATTTTCTTTTGGCAGTCATAGTAAAAGAGATCAAAGGATGAAAACCTTAATATTATTTTGAAAAATATCATATAAAGATGTTTTTGATATCAATGGGAAGCTGCACTGCTCATGTCCTACCATCAGATCAGGGAATGGTACATAGATGGAAAGGATATACCAAACACATGATATAAAATCACTGCTTAAACTCTCTAGTTATATATAAATTTCTTGGCAGTTAACAACTTATTGAATATTCTGATGATTTAGAACTTTGAACAAGTGGTTAATGAAGACTGCAGACATGAAAAGGAGTTCAGGTAGACAAGACAACTATATAATCAGCTTCACATACTGCAAATGAAGTCTAACATTGGAGGACTTAAGGTATCACCCATCCAATTTCTAAATCTAGTAAGAAGAAATTGAAGGAATGCAGGAGGTTTTGAAATTCTTTCATAAATTAAAATGGATGGCAAAAACTAAGCCTAAAAATTACAGGGTACTATGCAGAAGTTGATAAAGAACATTCTAGAATATTAAATAGGGAAAATCTTGCCATTTTTCAATCACAAACACTTAGAGAAAGATAGGCAAGTACAAGTGCTGTAGCATAAATTTTATGGATTTTTTTCATTATATTGATTCTTCAGAATGCAATATGGCTCTAAATTTCAGGAATCTAGGACTAAATAGCACGTTTAAGAAGGTAAATAATTTTTAGATTTCAGCAACAGATTTTTTTTTTTTTTTAACAGCAATATGAAACTGAAACAGGCAGGCCTCTAAGCAACTGTGCTTCCTTCTTTTTGGTTGGAAGCCATGCAAGACTGGAAGATTCCAAACGCTGATATCACGTTATCATACTTTGCTACTTGTATTCCCATGTCAGGAACAAAACTATGAGGCCTCTCTTGCCAAAGATCCTTTGGTTTTGGTAGAAATTTGGGATTTTATCAACAGTTGAATTCTTGTTCATTTTTTGAACATTTCTAAAAAGAAGTCAGCTCTTAAATTCTGGGTTTGAAAACATAAATTGTCCCACTATAGTAACTCACACATCAAATGTGACCCTGTGACATCATGGATCTACCTATTCACTATTTTCCTGTGTTCTTTGGTTGTCTTCTAGAAAATTGAATTGCAGGATTTGACTCATAAGGGATTGTTTATCCTCTGTATTTGCTGAATGTATAAAATATATTCCCACAGCATACTGACTGATGAACTAAAGGCTTAATAACAAAATTTTAAAACTAATTAAACCTTTATATGTTACATGCTCTACATTGTCACAATATTTACTGTACTGATTTTTCTGAATGCCAGCAAGAGCTTTGTTATGCGTGCTTACAAAATGCATTTTTAACTTAATTTAAAAATCACATTAAAAATCAATATTTGCACACTCCCAAAGATTGTGCACTAAATAATTCCTAAAATTAATTATGCATAATACATTTAAGATTTCCACATGCAAGACCTTATTGAGATTAAATAAGAATGTTTTTAGTTTGTTGAATGTAGAGCGTCAGTACCAAGAGCAGCAGAGCCTCCATATTTAACGACTCAGAAATGTCCATACATTGTAAATGGAATAGGCAAATGTTGCAACACTGAGACCTTTTAAATTCAGCAGAAAATGAAGATGGTTCTGACTTTTAATGGAGTTAGGTCATACAGTGAGTAAATGAAATCATTTCAAGACAGGCAAAGTACCCCTACTTTCTCGATAGTCTCCTTTGTCTGCATATAAAAAGATTATTTATAATAGAAATCTGAAATAGTTTTCAGCTGACACACAGAATAGAAAAACTAAGTTCTTTGTGAGGGAAAACATGAAGCTCTGCAGCTGCTGCAGTTTGAGACTAGAAAGGAATTATTTTCGTAGAAAGAAACCTTAAGAGGGCACAGTCTATCAAGTTGTATTTTAATTAAAGCAAAAAAGGTGAAGGTGTAGAAACATTAGTTTTGTTTTTCTGTTTGAAAAAAATTCCAAAACTACTTTATACTAACTAGGCTATTTAAGTTCACTTTCAGTCTCAGAAGGTTCAAGTGAAATCTGTAAAATCTAAAAATCTTGGCAATTAAAGATGATCCTTCTGGCTCCCTGAAATGTTTTCACCAAAAGTACTCTACCACTAGTCAGAGTACCTGAGATTCTAAGCAAAGGTTTCACAAGAGAAATTAATTAACATGATTCTTATCAGGCTTTAGGAAAACTGCATATATCCTGTATCTGTGAAATAGAAGCCTGCAGACTGGATTGAGACAATACTTTACAATTATTAATGAAGTGATTTGGAAGCATCATGGACTTTTTAAAAACTGATTACTTTCAAAATTACTTTCAGTGTGAGAAACCGTCTTCCACAAATCTGTGATCTTTTAGGTCAAGTAGAATCATTCTTGCAAATCTATGTGTGTGTGTATGCATACATATGTACACACATATATATGTATGCATAAAAATGCGAATGTATGTCTGTGCACTCATTCACATACATACATCTATATCAATTATAATTATATAAACATCTCTCCTAACTATTCCTTGCCTTGCCTGATCCTCTTTAAAGCTCTTGGAAGAAGTTCCTGACCAGCAGCTGGGTAGACTGCTATGGCCTCCTTTGTGAAAGACTGAAAATGTAAAATCTCAATATTGGTCAGCAGAAGTGAGAAAAGGAATAACTCTGAGAGGCCTTGATCTAGCTAATAAAGAGCAAACATTGGATTTAAGGCAGTCATAAAAGAATTCTACATGCTATAATATATGCTAGAGCTGAACATGATGAGGCAATGCTATACTGGCTGTTTTACTTGTGATCAAATGGATTCAGCAATGTGAGGTGCACAAAATACAAACCTCAAGGGAGAACTGTGTTTTTTCCTCTCAAGTGAAAATTATCAGGATAAATTAAAACTTTACACAGAAAATGACAAACACCTAAGAAAAAAAAATTGGGTTTTAGTTTCCAACTTTGAGTTTTTCATTAAAAAGGTGTTACTGGCAAAACCAAAAGAAGAGTTGCAAAATAATTCCTTCCAGAATTGGGATGGATTAAGTCCTTTTATGGAACTAATATGTCTTCTGGCTGAAAAGGATAGAACTCTGCCTCAGCTCTTCATCGCAAAAAAAAAGAATATTCAATCTTTCTGTTATCAAACATGTAAGAGGTCTTAGCAAAAAAATACAATCTTAAAATCAACAAACATTCTTCGGTTACCTGTTGATTTCCTGTCTTGTAGAACAGCTGGTTGAATAATGGATTTTTCATTGGAAAATTGAAAACAAACAAAATTAGAACTTTGTACCAAAGTGTCTCCATTGAGATGAAATTAATATATTGCAGTACAATAAATTTTTTTTCCATATCTACATACATATATATATATATATATATATATATAAAGACAATGGATATTTTGGTATTGGATAATTTAAAATTATTTTGCAGATGTAACATAAATTTAAAATGTTATATAGTATATATTATGTATACTTTAGTCTAAAATATTCCTTTTATAGTTATAGTTTTGAATTTTATTTTCTGAACATTTTGTTTTTTAAAAACTGAGGCGGAGGTTATCTCAGCAATATTTACAAAATAGTAATTATTTACTGTTTTTTTCTAGCTGCATGAAGGGTTCAGTACATATATTTCTTTCCCTTGTACAGAGGTAATTATTATGTGGTATGATGGAAAGTTTTTTATTCCCAGTAAACAGTTAGTTTTGATCAAAAATATCCTATCATGAATGCATAGCACAGCTTCAATTTTACTGTGGACAAAAAGAATTGCACATTATTCTTGCAAACTACAAGGATTTGAAAGGGTTATTGTACCAGTTGAACTTGGTGTCTTATTGTCCATTAGCTATGGCAGATGCTCCATTCTAATGTGAATATTATGGTCCTTCTGAAAACACTTTTGTAATTGTAAGAAACATTTAGAACATGAATGGAAGACGCTGCATTTTTTGAATTGTGGAGCCCAAAACTAGACACAGTGCTCCAAGTGCTGCCTGACCAGTGCTGGGTAGAGTGGGGCATTCAGGTCCCTCTCTCTGCTAGTAATGGCCCTGTGAATGCAGGCCAAGATCCGATTTGCCTTTGCGTCTGCAGTGGTGTGTGGGATACACATATTGAGAAAGTAAGAAATTACAGCCTGAAAAGTATTCCAGGCCGGAGCTTCTCAGCTCTGTTCCCAGCCTGATAAGCTGGTCCAGCTGGAGGCCGGGGAAAATCTCTCCCAGGATGATAACTTGGTCAAAATAGAGAAGAATTAAGAACAAGATAGAACACCTGTTGTGTGCGTAACCAGGCCCTGGGAACGAAGTGTCTTCTCTCTGAACCAATCGTCTTTTTCTGCTCTTGGAGTTGCGCGTCATGTTATAAAAACCAGTGTGCTTCTGAATAAACTTGTCTCTCTCTTTCCTGTCATGAAAAATAACCATGTAGCTGTGCATCTTATTTCTGCTGCACCTAAGGGGTTAACACCCCATTCCACGGCTACAGTGGTACGCTGCTGAATTATGTTCAGCTTGTTGTTGCCTACCAGGGCTCACAGGTCACTTCTGCCACAGCGGTTCCCCAGTCACACAGATGGTAGCCCATACTGGCTGCCCACTCTGCCAGTTTATCCAGGTCTCCCTTTAAGATGACTCTCCCTTTCTGGCATGCTCTCATTACCAGGTGGTGACTTTGGTGTCGATTGGTGAGGACACTTCCACCAAGAACCACAGAATCACAGAATCACAGAATGTGTAAGGTTGGAAGGAGTCACTGCAGGTCACCAAGTCCAGCCACCCTGCTCAGGCAGGGTGCCTAAAGCATGTTATTCAATGTTTTGTTGAGATGGCTTTTAGTATCTCCAGAGAAGAAGACTACATAATCTCTCTAGGAAACCAGTTCAAGGGCTCAGTAAAGTTATTTTTTCATATTCAGGTGGAACTTCTTGTACCTAAGTTTCTGTCTTTTGCCTCTCATCCATTGCTCAGTTCCACCGAGAAGGGCTGAGACAATTTACTGAAAGCACACAGCAGTGGAATAAAAACCACACAGTCACAGCAGCAATTTTAATAACAAAAGTATACAAAAGAGAAGGAGCTGCGTCTCATCTGTGTTTGCTGCTTTCAGAGCCATGTCTCAGAGGAACAGGAAGAGACAGGTGACAGCGGCAGAGGGACAGAGTCCTCAGCATTGACCACAAGTGTCTGCAACACTACCACAGCAGGCACCTCCCCAGAGGGGGAGAGGAAACAAACCGGTGCCCTTCCTGGGTGTGTGCTCACCTTTTCTTTCCCTGAAAACACGGTCTCCAGTGATGAAGTTTAGAATGGCAACCTGACCATGCCCACACTGTTCTAAGCTCCACTCCCTCTCTGCAGCCCAGACAACAAGCCCAGAAAATTCTAAACAAATGTTAAGAAAAAATTCTGAACAAATATCAAATTTTCACAAGCATCTGGACACATTTTCCAGAGGGGAAAAAAAAAAAAGCCACTATTACCTCAACATTTTTTATATTCTTTTAATTTGCACAAATATAATCAGACTGTGTGACTTTGCTAGTGAATAAATAGAAGAAAAAGAGACAGACATTATTAATTCTAGTAGTGACAAAAAAAGCTGTTTCAAGGTCAACAACATATGTTCATAAATGTATCTAGGCACTTTCTTTGATCTTGCTATGAAGTGCAGATTGTTGTCACTACTGTGAAGAAGAGTTTCTTTCACCACTTGGATATCTCAAAGTAGTTCTCCTACTTGTGTCTACTATCCTGCTAGGCCATAATCAGTCTTGTTCAGGATTTTGTCAGCTATTAAAGTTTCAAGGGCAGATGCAAGATGTCTGGAGCACTAAGGAAAATACAAGCAACATAATCTATTCACTAGGTTTTACCCCAGTGTTCATCAGTTAGCAATAAATTTTAAAACATCAGCTAAAATTTTTACAATTCCTTACAAATTCAATACAATAATTGCAATCAATAACTGTAGATTTCCTGGAAGCCCATTCTAGTTGTTTTTTTTTCTATTCACATACATATCAATCCAGTATACTGCTGGTTCTGAAGGATCGTTTACTAGTTTCAGAGCAGTGACTTCTTGCTTTAATAATCCCCTGGAATCAAAATAGGTTTTTCTCAGGGTCCTCATGTGTGACCCTTTTAAACATTTATACACTGTAATCCAGTCCTTTTTCATCCTTGAAAAGAAGAAGTGAGAGCATATTCAGCATTTGAAGTCTTTTCTAATAGAACTCCTAATCCCCAGATAAATCTTGTGACACACACATTCCCGCCAATGGTTTCTGTCTGAGGTTGCAAACAGTATGCCAGAGCTGAGCCTCTGTAAGCTGTGTAATTGAACCATTACATGTCTCAAAACCTAACTGTCCCATCTGCTAATGCTGAAGTCCTGAAGTCCTTGCTAGACTGCTTTGAGGAATCTTTATATAAGCACTACCAAGGATACCATTACTGTAATCTTGTATGACAATAGTTTAAGGAGTAAAAAAGAACAGGTTGTTATTGTACCTTGAATATCATATCTATTAAATTTGGATTTGGAGCATGAAATTACAGAGCAATGAATAAAGAGAAAAGTGTAGGACATGGAAGAAAATGTAGGAAAATTATCTTAATTATATCCCAGAGTGAAGAGGACGAAATCTTTGTCATCAACACTCATTAACCTTCTTTAAAGTACTTAGGATGCTGATGACTCAATACTACCTTCCCCCAATCAGCAGCCATCAATCCTGGCACCCAGTGGAAACATGGAAAGGCACAGAATACATGTATAATAGTTTAATGGTGATATAATCTGGAGTCTTTATTTAGTTGCATAATTTCATTCTTTTTCTCTAGTAATTAAATCTGGTCTGAAAAGAATTCTTTGATTAGACTATTTTGGTTAGATTGTAATAAATTATTGTATTTCTATATAAGGTATGTTCCTGTAGCCTACATAAAATGCCCATTTTAAGACCAGCAAATGATGGGGTTTTGGGCAAGTTGAGATGTAGTCTGGATACAAAAAGAACAAAGAGCCACAGGGATTCAGATTAGAAATCTCTGATAAACCTATGTACCTGGAAACCTTTCAAAGAGGAATAGAACATTTCTCAATAGCCTAAATTGTGTAACAGCTTTTCTTCATGCTTCCTCCACTGCATATGTGGTGTGAATTCTGACTGGCATTATTGATTACATCATTAACATTATATTTAAAACAATGTTAAAAACCCAAGCACAAACAACAAAAGCCTATTCTAAGGTCACAGAGGTCATAATTTTTACATATCTTAGACTAGGGTTTTTTTATATTAATCATTATAATTCAATTTAACAATGTGACAAGTTCAAGAGTTGCTGAAGTGTTCAGAAAGTTTAAAAAGTGTATTTATTCCTTTTGCATTCTCTGCATTCCTAGTCTACTCTTTCACACACTGTTTGCAATTTCAATTGAAAAACTGAAATATTGGAAGACAGATTAAAAGTAAATAAAATGCCCCACGATGTTATAATTTAATGGCAACATGTACTATGAGTCTGAAAAGCACAAAGTGTTGTCAGTTGGACTTATGCGTGTAGGACAAAGAACTACATTCACTCTGAAAAAAAAGCTAAATTGTTGAGGAATTCTGTAGCCAAAGTGTTCATCCTGATACAGACAGCAATATAGAGAACTGATTCACTCTTTCCAAAACTGAGTTGCACTCAGCTGCTCAAAATGAATTAATTTTTTTGTTCCTAAATCAAGCCAACATGTCCAAAGTCAAATATGTATTTATCGAAGCTCTCAAGTGAAACCATTTAAAGACAAGGACTGCCTTAAAAATGTTAGATAATGGAATGGCGCACACTGAAGAACACAAACACATATTGCAAATCTGTTCATGCAGCTGGTTTTACCACACTGCAGTTCAGCCAGTTGGAGGGGAAAAACTCATCTGGATTAAGTGAGGCCCTATTGAGGCAATCCCTGAGATTTATATCCTCTCAGCAGGGGCAAACTGAAAACTGCTGCAGTTCACAACCTAAATTGTTGAGCACTGTGTTTCAGTTTAGTCTAATAAAGGCTTTGATGTTCTGTAACTGTATGTAGACACAACTACTCACCCCATTCTCACAGGGTAAGTACAGTACAAAGTAGGGCATTTTATGACCTTATAAAATAATTTTACCAAAATGAACACAAGTAGACGAACATCATAACATTTAATGAATTAACATTATTTACATGTAGAAAAATATAAATTATTTTGCAATGTAAAATAACAGGGACCCAAAAAATAAACCACTACAGAAAATAATGTTTTTTTTTATAATTTTTCAAAAAAGAGAAAAGTTGATTACAAATTTTAGTGATTTGCATTAATACAGGACAGTTTTCCTAATACATGATTTATAACACTTCAGATGAGAAACATTAGAAATATCTAGATGTCTCCTTCCTTTTAAGAAACATGCATTCTACTTCCAAAAGCTAAGTGGAAGTACCTAGATGATTCAGTTTGCACTGCTAGGTGATTCAGGGCACTGCTATTACTCATTAATCTTTAAAGGAAAGTTTGAGCATGAACAGAACATTTAGGTCTCAGAGTTGTACACTGCAGTTCCACTTCATTTCAAAAACCATCAATTATAAATATCTTTTATTCCTAGTCCTAGTCTTTGAACAAAGTATGGCTGCAAAACTTGGCAATAGTATTCATTAGTAATGACACTTCTTCATGTTAAAATAATTGCCTAATATAGTATTTAGTAATCTAAGAATTCCATGAGATCAACAAAAAAACCTCAAGCCCTACATTGAAATTTCCTAAGTTGCCACAGATTTCTTGTGGTATTGACAAGCATTTATGAGAAACTGTGGAGGCGGAAACAAGAGGCAACATATTCCTATTAGAGCCCTGACTAGATGTTGAAAGAAGGGTTTCCTGCTAAGGACCTAGAGATTTGTATTAATTAGTTCCTTGCCCAAGGAAGACAAATTCTTCATTTCTATGACTGTTGAAGTTTACCAAGTGGAAAAGGAAAAAATTGAATGAGGAATTTACCTCAGAGTATTCCTTAAAAAAAAAGAAAAAAAAAAGAAGCAAAAATTTATTTTATGACAGCTTGTGAATAGCCTCTGATGCCCAGTCTCCAGTTCTACTTCACAATACTCCTACAAATGAAGGAATTATAGCAAACTTCCCTCCCCAGGGGCCAGATAACTTTTCCTAGGTGAAAATTAAAAAAACAGTATATGTAAGTTATGTCTTTTGGTAGAATAATCAACTGGGGTTTTTTTGTCTTTTTGGGGCAATCAGCAATCATATGCAGTTCAACATGTGCCAGTACAAGGTTCTGCATTTGGAATGGGGCAACCCTGATTGTGTATATAGACCGGGGAATGAGATGCTGGAGCACTGTGCCATGGAAGGGAACCTGGGGGTCGTGGTCAATGGCAAGTTGAATGTGAGTCAGCAGTGCCCTGGCAGCCAGGAGGGCCAACCCTGTCCTGGGGTGCATCAGGCACAGCATCACCAGCTGGGCAAGGGAGGGGATTGTCCTGCTCTGCTCTGAGCTGGGGCAGCCTCACCTCAAGTCCTAGGGGCATTTTTGGGCACCGCAATATAGAAAGATCAACTATTAGAGAGTGTCCATAGGAGAGTAACAAAGATGGTGAAGTGTCTGGAAGGGAAGCTGAATGAGGGGTGGCTGAGGTCACTTGGTCTGTTCAGGCTGGAGGAGACTCAGGGCGACCTCATTGTGATCTTCAACATTGTCACAAGAGGAAGCAGAGGGATAAGTACCAATCTCTTCACTATTGTGACCAGTGACAGGACTCCAGGAAATAACACAAAGATCTGTCAGAGGAAGTTTAAGTTGGATGTCAGGAAAAGGGTTTCCACTAGTGTTGTGTATAGGGAAGTGTTGCCTGGGAAGTCCTCATTGTTCTGCTTCATAACACACCAGAGGCTGGCTGAGCACTGGAACAGGCTCCCAGGGAAGTGGTCACAGCACCAAACCTGTGTGAATTCAAGGAGCATTTAGATAATGCTCACAGGTACAAGCTGGGCTCATTGGGGTGTCCTGTGCAGGACTAGGAGTTGGACTCGATGATCCTGATTAGTCTTTTCCAACTCAACATATTCTATGATTCTATGATTAACCACATGCCAGTATAACTGGTTTAACGGAGATTTAATAATCAGAGGATTTGATTTTCTGAAAATATTTTTCCCAGCATGAATCCCATACAGATTCAGGTTATTTTCTTTCAGACAAGGTTACCAGGTTTTCTAAATACTATATGCACTTATTAGGCTGGCTGAACCTTAATCTTTGTCTATAAAGAATAGGGACTTCTGATTATTTTCCTATTCTTCTGCTTTTTTGCTCCCTATACTCTGAGTCTCTGAATACAGACATGCCTTTTCATGTAGTTTCAAAACAAAAATTTCAAAATTCAGGATATCAAACTATGCAGCACAATATTTTGAGGCTTAATAAAGAAACCAAAATCCACTAAAAGGTCATTATATAAGCTATAATAGTCTTTATCTGAGTAAGAAATATTTGTCTCTCCTTTCTTTTAACTTTGATAGTACCTTAGACTGTGTTGTTTGCCTTGAATAGAATTCAAACATAGATTTCCTGGATACTCAATTGCTTTATAAAGCTAAAAGTTTTATCCCTATTTTATGGGGAGAGAATCTCAAAAGCAAAAGAACCATATTAAATTTTTTCTCTCTTGCAGAGAGAATATTATGTCTTGATAAATAAATTGTCATTTTTTATGATGAAGCTAACCAAGAAGAAAGATATAAAATATATTTTAAGTGGAACCAAGATTTTAAAAATTTAGTCCAAGGATCCATTCTAGAGTAGTTACAATCAACAAAGACATTTTTATGCTTCCACCCTTTAGCTGGTATGTTGATAAAATGAAGTAAGGGATATATTCTAGGCTTTTGATGTCTTCTATATTCTACACAATTACTAATTTGAGCTTTCATTAACCTTACAGTCCACAAAATCAGCAATGCAATAGCAGTTCTTTCACATATTTCAAAGGCTCACTTCTCCTTAAGTACCTGCCAAGCTACCCATTCTATATCTAATTCCATTGCTCTCAGTCAATATTTAGAGTGAAAAAGGAAAATAATGTCATTCTCTAAATGCATGGATAGACACTTGTATGCACAGTGTATGTAAAATTCTCTAGGAAGTTAACTTTGCTTCCATGCACAGTGAACCCACGACTGACAAGTGGTGTGAACTTTCTTGCCAGAAAAGTTATTCCATGAACTTGCCCTGAAACCGTTAGATGTTACAGCAAATAAGACCTTAAGCCATTCATTTGTTGAACTCTACTCTCCAGCAATGTGGCTGTACCTTGTGTGTGGGCCAACTACATATGCAGATGTTCACTGCATTGTTTTGGACTGCTTCAGTCCAAACTTTCAAGCTGATAAAACTGCCTAGCAGTCACATGACTTAGGAATATAAATTGATTATTGCTTTTGAACTGGAAGTTCTCTCTGTACTTGTAGTCTTGCCTCTGATTCACTATGAACAAAATAAATTACTAATTAATTAAAATCAAAGTGGCTGAAAAAAAAAGAGCTTTTCGAGGAAAAGCCATGCAATAGTATTATATGTTAATGTTTTTTGTTGTTAATTTTCTTCTTAACTTGCAAGATTGATGAGGTAGAAGGGACATGGCACTTTTCTGCTCAAATAGGTGATAGAATAATATCATAAAAGTAAGGGATTGTAATAAACTTAGAATACAGAAAAAGAAGTAAAAAAACGTGGTGATTTTGCAACATGTCAGCTTGGACAGCCAGATCTTAACAGGCAGACAGATTTTAGCTCCTATATTCATATAATATTATTATTATTATTATTATTATTATTATTACTATTACTATTATTATTATTATTATTTTAATAGGATGCACCTCTAAGGAGATCACCACTGAATTCTAGGAGCAGGAACTGCATCTTTGCAATCCTTCCTGAAACTGCCACATTCATTTATAGGTTTTTTTTCATAGTTTTCTGAATTTCTCAGGTGTCTCCCTGCCCTTCTACACAAGGGAACTGGAACACTGAAAACAGAGTTTTGGATATCTCTCTGAAATTCACACTCTAGACCCAATTCTTCATTTCTCTGTTTCCATTTTTCTTTCCCCCATGTGTGGAGTATGGCAGTAGGAAAAATATTGTTCACAAATGCATTGGAGGTGTGTGTGTGAGATAGAGGGCGGGGTTTAGCTTCATGTTCAGACCTTTGGAAATTTTAACTCATATTCCATTTCTTATATCCACTCCTATTCTCAGCAAATTTGGCACTTAAATACCATGGTCACACTGATTCTCTACTGCAAGTGTTGCTATTATCAGCTCTGTATTGATGAGAGAGGAGGGCATTTTTGGACTCCTATTTCTAAACATAAAGCTTTGATAGCAGCAGTCTTCTCCTGACTTTTGAACTCAGAGATGCAGGGAGTCAAAGAGAATCAGCAGTGCTGTAGCAAGCTGAATAACACGTGCTTTTCTCTTCTGTAGTTCAATGACATGATGCAAGAAGACAAGACATCGAGGCTATAATCACCACTGCTTTTTGACAGCCTGAAAAATGCTTGAAATTACTGTTAACAGAACACATCTTCAACTGGCATGTGACAGAGTCTTTCTATTAAAGTTTACATAATACCGCTCATTTATACAAGCTGATAATAAGACTAAAACATGAATTAAATTTTTTCTTTCTTGTCAAGTATAGGAATTTACAAAGAACCTGAAAAAATGCATCCTCTGTATGAGTAAGGAAAGCAAAGGTGTAAGTTTGGTCTTATTTTATATCCTGACTTTCACTTGAGTGGATATGAGATTTTAAATTTACAGCTGCATATCAACATTTCTAGGCCATGAACTAACTCACACATGACATACAATGTGATTCTTGAGGCTCTCCTGTACATGGCCAGGAGTTGGCCTTTGGCTATATTTGTGGTTCCCTTCCAATTCAAAATACTCTATAATTCTATGATATATACTCAGATTATAAACTTTGCCTGCACAAAAACACATTGAGTGCAAACAGAACACAATTACCATTAGATGTTGTGGGGCTTTTTAGGGATAAATAAAGCCAGATTTATTTAACACTATGACCTGCATCTCCTCAGAAATGAGACTTATGCAACCTTGCTCTAAAATGCCTAAATCCAATGTTTCAAAGAGAAAAGGGAAGCCATGTTTAAATTATGAGAAAACTTAATTTGGAAAGAAGTACGTTAAAAGGCCTTAAACGTAGATTTATCAGCAAGTGACTGACTGTGTGTTAGGATGCCCAAAATGATAAAGACAGTGTCTAATTGTTTTGCCATGAACTATTGAGTACTGTGTTTAGTTCTGGGGCCCACAGTGTGAGGACGATATGGACCCATTTGAGTGGAACCAGAGGAGGCCATCAAGGTGATCAGAGACTGGAACACCTCATCTTTGAGGACAGGCTGAGAGTTGGGGGTGTTTAGCTCAGAGAAGAGAAGGCTTCCAAGAGACCTCATAGTGCTCTTCCAGTACTTAAAGGTGGCCTACAGGAAAGATGGGGTGGGACTTTGTTCTGAGATCTGACAAATTGTATCGTAATTATGACTGCTAGTACTTATACTCAATTGTACTGAAAAGTTTCTGCTTTCAAGCCTTCAAAATAATTATATAGCTAATTGTATGGATTCAAGCCTCAGGTTTTTGTCTAATGGTTTCCTAGTTAATGACACATTATAAAGTATTGTACAAACTTCTGTGAAGGTTTGTCAGGTTGAAGGGTTTGAGAAGGCTTTTTTTGTGAATTCATGTTTATCAAGTCAGAGGCTTTTTTATTTTTATCTCATGCTCTGCCAGTGAAGAGGTATTCAAAAGAAACTGAAACACAGGTGGAATAGGTGATCCAAGCTGACCAAAGGGATATTCCACACCATAGAACATCATGTCCAGTAAACTGGGGGGAGATACCTGGAGGAGTGGCTGAGTTGAGTTTGGGGAAGGGCATGTGGCATTGGGCTGGAGGTAGTGAGCAATTGCAGTATGTATTACTTGCTTTTCCCTTTTTATGATCATTCTTATTATCATTTACCATTATTACCGTATTTTATTTTGTTTTACTTTCCACTAATAAACTGGTCTTATCTCACCACAAAAGTTTTACTTAGATTCTTCTCCCCATTCCACAATGGTGAGTAGGAAGATGGGGGTACTGAGCAAGTGTGGCTAATTTTTTTCTGGGTTTAAAACCACAACAGTATATTTTTTGGCAGCCTGTGGATTAGATGTTCTCAGGGAGATTGGTTTGTAAAAAAAGTGAAAACCAAAATTTCTTTTCAGAATTTTACGCTGTCCATATGCTCCCATGTTCTGCTGCTTCTTTTCCTTCTTTCCCTTTGTATAATACCCAGTTCGTAAGGTCCTCTACATCCCTTGCATTTTCTGGAACATGTTTTCATATAAATTTGTTCTGGCATTAACTTAGACTATATGTAAAATTCAATAAATAATTAAAAAAACAGGTATACCCACAAGCATCCTGCAAATACTTTTTAAAAATTACTCTTGTCTTGATTATTTGTTTTTATTGCATGGCAGAAAAAGTCCTTTTTATTTTTTGCAGCAGTAGTCTGGTATACTACTTTCGATGGACAAAAGTAATAATCTACAGTTTTTATCAATTAAAGCTATCAGTTGTTAGCAGTTATCAGTTGTTAACAGTTGTTGAGAAAATATTTTAACAAATCTTTAATCTTAATAGATTTAAGTTTATAATTTGGTTATGCTGTTGTGTCTTAATGGAGGAAATCTTCTAAGCCAAGGTAATGAATCTGTGATAGTGGTTCCCTAAAATTTATCAACTTCCTTATTTTAAATTTTTATAAAGAAATTAAAGTTTAAGGACTAAAAATATAATTTTATATTATGGAATCATTGCCTCACTGAAACACTGATGCGATGAAATAGAAAGACAAAAGATTCTGTTCTTTTGTTCTTTAATTTACTTTCATATATTTAACTCTTAAAGATGCCACAGAACTGGCCAAATATGTTCCTCCAAAGCAAAGTTTTTTTGTTAGTTACGTAACTAAAAAAATTCTCCTATTAGGCAAGTGGGCTGCCAGATACTATATTTAACATTTACGTATTTAATTCACTGAACTAATAAATATAATGATAAACCTAAGTTAATATTTTTGAGCCTGAGATCTATCTGTATATGCTCAAAAATGAGTAACTTGGGGCTGGTAAGATGTTACACTCAGGAAAGAAATCTCTGAGTGGGGTAGTATTTAACTTTCTCTATAGAAGGAACAAATTTGTGTGTCACTATTTGATGTTGCTTTTACTCTGAGAAGCACTGTTCCTGATTTTTCTGGTGCATATATATATCGAATACTCTACTTATGACCAGGAACAATTTTTGCTGAAAAGTCTAAAAGGAGTCACAATACATTTCTTCACATTCTTTAGGTTGTATGTATCACAGTTATTAACTTTGAAAAATAAAGTGTCTTATCCTTTCGGTTAGTCAGATTTTCAATCCTGGTTTCTGAAGGCTGTTTAATAACTCATTGACTGCAGAGTCTTTTTTCATAGATGACAAAACAATTCTGAAAATTTTCCAGCATGTTTAATTGGCTCATTTTGGGGTAACTATGCATACATTGGTACATATAGCACTGTCTTACCCCTAGATATGTACATTATTTTGGAAGGAATTAAAGAATTTTTGCAATTTATTCCTAAGTAATGGCACCAGTTCTTTGTCTAAAATCTTGCATGTTGCTACTTATTCATGTACTGTCTTGCTCAAAGAGCAATTTATTTCAAGTATTTTTTAACTGTCTTGAAAAGTTTTAGTATGAAGCTTAGGCTACAGGAAATATGAAGACAAAACCCCTTAACAGCTTGTATTGTTCTAGCAGCTGCTTATAATGATGGTTATAGTAAAGAAGATGAAAATCATATTCTTCAGAGGGATCATTTCAATTTTAATGTTTAAAATGTAAAACTTCAGTCAATCCTCCATTGCCTCATTTAGCTGTACAGTCTAATATTAATCTTGAGTTGAAACAACATTAAAAAAACAAGTCTTGAATATTATATAATCAAATTATCATTCACTAATCAACAGAAAATTAAAATCTAAAGCAATTAAAAATGTCCTGGAGTATATATACTGCACAGTGCTAGTGTTCATTTTAGTCTTTTGTTATGTGAATGAAATGGAGTATGTTGAAAGACCAGAAAAACGGAATAGGTTTCATCAAATAACAGAAGAAACAAGAGAAACAAACAACAAAAGGCAATTTTCAGATTCACATATAAAAAGACAGATTAAATTGAGGTCTTGAATTTAGCACTTTAGCCTGTACATTCATAGGAAAACTATTAGCTTGGGGTTTTTTGTTTCTAAGAGAAGGCTTTCACTATAAGATAGTGAACTTGAGTAAGAAATAAACCAAACTATTTTTCTCATAATGGAAGTAACTTCTGCCTGACTTTCAGTAACATGTATTTTTCAGGTGATCATAGCATTTAGAACAGTTAAAATATCTCAGGACTGTTTTCTTATGGGTGAAAAAATAGACACCTTAAAAAATCCCAGCAAATGGACAAATAAAGGCATGATAAAGAAAACAGATATAATAATCATTGTTAAGAGATAAGAGTTTGTACTCTGTTAAGAGTCATAAATATAAATAAAGTAGTTATGCTGCAAGATCAACAAACACTCTTTTGAAATATTTTCTTAGAAGTCTGCCAAGGGAAATGAGATACTTCACTTCCAGATGAAATTGCAGTTGGCAGGAGGTTGTATTTTCCAAATAAAGTGCTGGGCTTCTGTGATGAAATACTGGCTCTTTAGAAGATGGTTCCTTGATAAGAAGAGACAAGATATGATATAGTTTTTTATTTGTTTTCTTTAATCTCTTAATGCATGTTCATGGACAATGAAAAGAGCAACATACAAATACAAAAGAAACTCCCAACTTGATGACAACAACAATTTTAAGGGCATTATTTTGCAAAGAGATAATGTGGGGAAAAAAGCACTAAATAAAAGAGAATTTTAATGCCTTTGATAAAATCTTCTCTTTACTAGCAATTGAAAGTAAAAAACTGATAAATGTGGAGGACTGAAGACAGTAAAAAATTGGCCAAAGTATTTTAGACAGATGGTTATCTGTAAATAACATTGATTTCCCTGAGAGAGGGAATTATCAGTTTCCCTAAAAATTTGTCCCACATGACTGAGAATCGAAATACAGACGTGACTTTAAACTGAGTTTCCAAATATATGTCTAAGTCCTTTTTTATTTCGTTTTCTGCATTAAACAAATTTCGGATGAATGGGCAGATACTCTCAGTGACGTTTTGAAGAGGCAATCACTGAATCACATTAATTCAAAATAGCTATCTAGGTCTAGTTTCCTCATAGGTACTTCAAGAATAGTATCCTGTCTACCTTGAAAGCTGAAACTAAATTGATGAACAAACTTCTGAGCTTAGAGCTATCTTCTTTTAAATATGATTTGTCAGGCTCTGTTCCAGAATTCAAGATAAATTTTCAATGTAGATGCAGAGTGCAGTAACATTTCTGACGTGTGTTTTTTTGCATCTACTTGACCTCAAACTGACATTGAATTTACACAGGTGAAGAGAGCATTGTGTATCTGAGGGTAACGATTGCTGATGACAAATACAGTAAAAAAAGATAAGGTATGCTACACAAGAAGCAAGTATAAATAGGAACTGCATCTGCTGTGTAGCTGGTGGGAAGTAACGGAAGGGAATTTATTTCTCAAAGCACAATAGGCACTCTAGAGTATCCCTGGTGACTTTAGAGCTTTAGGGTACAAATATAGGCTTTTGGGCTAATTTAGCTTTTAAAATAATTTTTCTTTAATTTAGATATTTTGGTGAGTATCTATACCTATTTTCAGTGAAAACAAGTTTTAGATTTATTTCTTCATAAGTAAGCCTCTGGTCAGAATGACACTGTGAACAGGCACCTCAAATAGGTATTCCAGTAGTGAGTGGGCATTCACACTTATAACTAGAAGAAAGAGTATCATCATTAATGGAAAACATAGTTTTGCTCCTCTTTTAAACAAAGTTTAATTATATAATAAGTAGACAACTTCATTGTAGATAGTTGATATCTCTTGTAAATATGGGAAGTTTGAATTTTTGGAAATTTGAGCATTAGTTCCAGATGTCAAAGAAAAGACAGTTCTCCTTAGTGTAAGCAATTAAAAACAAAAAAAGGGGGGGGGGGTTAGGGGGGTTGTTATATTTCTAGAATATAGTTGATTTCCAAAAACTTCTTTGGTGAATATGCTGAGGGCACACTGTCCTTTTCAGACAGCATCCTGTATAACAAAGTATTTTTTGCTGCTATGACTAAAGTGGATGAAAACTACTTGCAACTCTCTCAATCTTTGAAAGATAACAGTTACTAGAAAGAAAAGAATAGTTGTGAAATTTACAGAATCTGTTCTAGGAAATCTACTAAGGGCTTAATTTGGGACATAAGCATGCTGTATTTTCAGCAGCAGAGGATGGCACAATTTTTAAACTCACAATTCTAGGAAATTTCTGTTCTGCTTATTCTCATGCTATCTCACCCAGATCTTTTTATGTAATAGGCAAAGTTATGTAAGCTTAGAGAAGAAAGAAAAGGGTCTTTTTTAACCGGAGGCGAGGAGTAGTAGCAACTAGCATAGGTAGTGTTTATTACTTGAAAATAAGATTAAACACTGAAGCGTAGGAAGAAGTGAGTAAGATATTTATAGTGAGAGAAAAAGTGCAGACCCTGGAGGCACTGAAGATCAGTATATAACTTTCCTCCATTTTTCTTCTAGAAATTATGTCTTTTACAGAGCAATGAAATCTGCTAAAAGGGCCTCAAGGAAGTTTTGAGCCTAATTTAAATGGAGTTATTTTTCAGGCCATTTATTCTCATTCATATTTTTTGAAAATATTTAATGAGTCATTCTAATTATATTTAAAATATGGATTAATAACTTCCCCTGTAAGCTTCTTTATTCTTCATATATTTGATCATCGCAAAATAAATATATATTTACGTGTTTCTCACTTCCAGTTTATTAGAATATAGCATATTTCAGTTTGCACATTTTATCAAAAGAACCAGCATTAACAAATTCTCACTTATATGATCTGATTCCTTTAATGATTTATAAAAACATTTCATAGTTACTTTTTCTCAGTTCCAATACTGATTTCTTTCTAATATTCTGCTAACAGTGCATTAATTAATTAAAACACTGCATTTCTTTTCTCTGAGTATGCACTATCTCTTATCCAGAAAAGACTCCTCATCGTGTTGTTTTGTGCTGGTTTTGGCTGGGGTAGAATTGATTTTCTTCACTAGCTAGTATGGCGCTGTGTTTTGGATCTGAGCTGATCATAGGGTTGTGAATATCCAGATGTTTTTGTTATTGCTGAGCAGGGCTTGCACAGAGCCAAGGCCTTTTCTGCTGCTCATACTGCCATGCTGACAAGGAATTTGGGGGTGCTTGAGAAGTTGGGAGGAGACAGAGCCAGGACAGGTGACCCAGACTGACCAAAGAGATATTCCAGACCACGTAGCATCATGCTCAGTGTATAAAGTGGAGGGAAGAAGGAGGAAAGGGGAAATGTTAGCAGTGATGGTATTTGTCTTCCAAAGTGACTGTTCCATGGGATGGGGCCCTGCTCTCCTGGACAGGGCTGAACTGCTGCCTGCCCGTGGGAAGCAGTGAATTAATTCCTTGCTTTGCTTTGCATGTGTGCATGGCTTTTTCTTTTCCTATTAAATGGTCTTTATTGCAACCCAAGAATTTTCTAGCTTTTACCATTCCAATCCTGTCCCTGATCATGCTGGTGGGGGGGTGAGTGAGAGGCTGTGTGGGGCCATGGCTGTTGGCTGGAGTTAGACCAGACTGACAAAGTAAATTATATTTATGGAAGGAAAATAGATATTGTAATACTGCTTTTTTACAGGAAAAAAAATCTTCTCAAATGGGAGTGATTTTAACTTATTTTTATTACATGAAATGGTCATGGTGTTAATGAAAATCAGGGTATATTGTCCAGTGGCATAAGAGTAATTTCACATTTCTTTGAAGTGTATTCCAGGCCCAAGTCTCTTGTATATACAGAGCTGTTATCAGCTGTTCTGACTAGTGCCTTTTTTTTGTGCGTGTGAGTCATTCACATCGTAGAAGTCCCCAAATAATAAAATGTGTTCTTCAGCTATTCCATGTGTGAAAGGAAAAGGATCATTCATGTTTCTTTCAATAGGTCATTTAAAATTATTTTAGTTTAAATAAATAGGAATTTCATGATTACAAAATCTATGTCTATGCTGGATTTTTTTAATCTGACAGTAATTTATATGATTTACAGAAGATAAATACTTGCAGCCAAAACTTTTAAAATCAGTTTTATTCTCAAGAAACACCAAGAGAAAGAATTAACAGAAAACAGTGAAATAAAAATCAAGAACTACTAGGAATTAATTCAGACTAATAATTAGCTCAAAAGAGGCATAGATATAATTCTGACTTGAGGATCAAAAAGCAGAAAAAACTCATGCTGTATCTGTTGAAAGAACATATGACATGATGATTTTCCGATGCCTTTCTGCCATCTCTCACAAAGTGTGAGACTGTGGTATTTAAATAGAATAAGAAGAGTTTCCTTCTTTCTTCTTTACATCTTTTGACATTTTGCTTTTCCTAACAATATGAAATCTACTCAGAGATTTCTTTTTTTTTTTCTGCTCCACTAATTATTTAGCCATCATCAGCTATTGTTCACAAATTGTTTAAAGCAGCAGGGAGTTACTAAAGCAGATGCTTTGATTTCTTTCTAAAATTGCAGGTGTCTACACAGTTCAGCAGTCATTACTGTGTAAGGTCACCTAGTGATGGGATATAAAGAAGTGTGGGCTGGGAAAGTACAGGCTGAAGAGAATAATGTCTAAAACATCTTTCAAAAGCCCTATGCTTCAAGGTGCTGGGCACCTCCCAAAAGACTAACAACTTCTATTTAAATGAACCTGATTTAATTCTGAATACTTCTGAGGATACACTCAGAGGGGTCCAGAAAAAATGCCTTGTTTCAGAGTTGATTACTTTGCATAATCAAAATGGTGGTTTCATTTATTTCTCACATAACTTGCAAATTTTTGTTTCAAATGGTTTTATTTTGAGGGACAATGCAATTTTATTGAGGAGCCATTTTTTCATCCCAGTGGAACTAGTCATCCTACCTTAATAATTAACATGATTGCAGAGCACCTAAATTTTCAAAAATATTTGTCAATGTTCATATATGAGGACCTACCTTAATCTGAACATTGCAGTATTTTATAAGATGCTGAGCCCAGAGGCTAAGTGCTAAGCACCCAGCCCGTAAGAAGTGACTAGTAGCACACATGGATCAAAGCAAAACTGATTTCAGTATCTGGCCTCTATAGGATTTTCAAGATGCATTTTGACAAACAAAGTCTGAAGATATTAGTAATTCCTTTCAGAATCTAAGTTTTTCTTGTCATAAAAGAACTATAACAATAAAACCCAATAAAAAAATTCCAGATTTGTCAGTCATTTTGTCCCACTATAAATCTGGAACATTTTGGTAATATTACTTCTACAGTTGTTTTGTTTCCTATATGGCACAAAACTATAATATGGAGTTCAGTAGAAGCAATTTCCCCATAGAAGTCTCACTTTGGAAAGACAAGATATGCATGCGTGCCTGGGACTGTAATTTTTCCAGCTGAGTGACAGAAAGAATTACTGCCTACTACTATTGCAGGATCTTCTTGAATCGTCAGTATAAAAATACTTTCTCTGGGCAATTGTCTTAGATATGCTTTTATTTCCTTAGTCTTGTACTGCCATGCTATTAGTAGTATTTATTCTATTATCAAAACCTTTCAATAAGTATAGGTGAGTATTTTAGAGAATTAATTTTCAATTTATTTTTCCTGGGAAATTCTAGAGATTTGTAGATAGTATTCAGGAAGAGTGTAATCATTAAATAAACAAAGGAAATCAACTCTCAGTAGGCTTTCTTTCACTCAATAATTAAGGTATACCAATATTGGGAATTTGCTGTCTCACATCAAAAGTTGGAAACAACTCTGTAGATAACTTCCATTAACATAAATAGTCTATGAATAGAACACTTTCAGAAAATGAAAAAGTCTTAAAAATAGTTCTGTTAACCAGAATAAACCCCAAGTGTACACTGATTTAATTATTTCATTATTTGTGTGTTTTTACACAGAAGAAAGCAATAACACATGCACAGGGGGAAAAGATACTCAAAGAGATTGAAATTACAGGCTAAAAAAAATTAAACTTTTTTTAAAGAGTGTTTGTTTTAAAATATATTTAAAAATGCTCAATGAGTTCATTTTGAGTGCAGTCTTTTGAACTATTGCATATTTAGGGGTATTTTTTTTATCTTTCTAGGTCAGAACAGACAGGTTTTCTCTGACCTTAAAGTTTGCATATAGCCTTTTACTAGATAACATCGATTGTTGGTGAGATGCCTTTAGGGATCATACAGGAAAGGAGATGTTGAAGACAATAAGAATAAAAAAAAGGTTCAATTACTAGCAAACAAACTATTTGTCAGAAAAGACTGCTTTTTTCTGTTAAGCTGTGTTGAAGCAGCTTACTAGAGAGAAAATTTTAGTTTTCAGCTTGAATGATGGCTTTGATATAAATATAAAATGACTAGAAGCAACATCCCCTAGTGATTCTCAGCATTGCTTGACATATATTTTTCTTGACTTCTCTCATCTTTTAAGAATGTCTTATGGAAAAGTGTTTTTCTAGAAATTATTTTTTCTCAACTAAATGTCCATCTGACTGATGAAATAGTTAATTCCAAGCATATGGGTAATTGACAACGACCTTGATGATTAGAGGTTTTCAAAGTACATCAGTGAAATTCCAGAGAGAAATTTAAATAATTAAATTGTAGGCATGTGTTGGTCACTGGCATTTGAGTGCAAGATACATATTTTTGAATTATATATTTTTACACACAAATAATCTATTTCTTCATATCTACATATATATCTTCTTCCCCTTCATTTTCATTTATTTTCACTCAGCCACGCTGGTCTCCTGCTATCTTTCCTTACTTATATTCCAGAGGATTGAGAGCTCTTGTACTCTGTGGAAAGTATCCTTAAAGATCTGTCAGCTATATTCTTCCCCCTTATTTCTGAGGGCAGTTTCCCAGGGTGTCCTACTGACTAACTCCTTGAAGATCTGGAATTTTGCTTTGTGAAAGGTCAGGTTGCTGAGTTTAGTCTTCACTTGACCAATATCCCTCAAATCTGTGAAGTCCAGCAGTGCATGACCACTGCAGCTTCATCCTTTGTACATTTCCTCAGACCATAGGAAGGACAAAATTGTCAAGTTAAGAAAAACAAAGCAACTCTCATTCTCACTCTTCCATAAAGGGTGTCTCTGTACCATAAGGCTTTGCTTTTAGAGAGACCATGGGGATGCTTCAGCTAGGACCAAGGCTTTCAACACGACTTTTGGAGTCTCACCACTGTCATCATTGTAAAGGACAAAAGAACCGAAGAGAACTGGAGACTGTAGATTCCTAAAAAAGATTGTCAAATAGGAGAGGCAATCAAGAACAAAATTAGGTTCTTATGATATATTTTATGATTCACATTTCACTTGCTAATTTATTTACCAGGAAAAAAAAGGTGTATTCTTAATATGATTATATAATGATTGTGGAAGACAAATTACATGACTAATGTTTTGCATCACAAACTATGTATCGAGTTTTGAAGGTGTTGAATATTCAGAAAATAAAATCATGCTGTCAGCTCAAATAAGGAGGAAACATATGCTTTAGGCAAAAACAACACAGAGGGCATAGTGATGCTGTAAAGGCTATAGGAAAAATACATTAGTTACATTGATGAAGTAAAAACAGCAACGGCTTAGTCACAGTTATTTTAATCTAAAATCTTTCTGTACTCTTTTCTGTCTGAAGAGAATTGTCTTGGTAAATTCATTTGAAAACACTAAAATTTACAATAAAGGAATATTTATGTCATAGTAAAGTTAATATAACAAGTGATTCTTAAGCGATGTACTAAATAGCATTTAAATTTATTTTACACATATACAGCATCTTTATTGCATCCTTGAATCCATGATTTTTGCAATCAAGAAGGGAGATTAGCCTCTTCTTATCATGGAAGGGTAAGATTTAAAGGGACCATGGTAGGTGGTCTTGTTTAAACTCCCTGCCTGAGCACATCATCCTAGAGCACATGGCACAGGATTTTGTTCAAGTGGTTCTTGAGTATCTCTGATGAGGAAGAGCCCACAGCCTCTCTGGGCTGTCTGTTCCATCCAGTGCATGGTCACCCACACGTGAAGGAGATCTTCCAGATATTCAGGTACAGCTTCCTGTGCATTAGTTTCTGCCCATTGACTCTCATCCTTTTGTTTGTCACCGCTGAGAACAGCCTGGCTCCAGCCTCTGGAAACCCGCCCTTCAGATACTGATAGACATTGATGCCTTCTAAGTCTTCTTAAGGCTCAACAGGCCCAGCTCTCTTAGCCTTGCCTCATAAGTGAGGTGCTCCCATCCCCTCATCATCTTCATAGCCCTCTTCTGGACCCACTCCAGGTGCTCCGTATCTCTCTGGAACGGGGGAGCCCAGAACTGCACGCAGCACTCCAGATTTGGCCACACTAGGGCTGAGTAGAGGCGCAGGATCACCTGCCTTGATCATCTGCTCTTCCTAATGCTCCCCAGGATACCATTGGCCTTCTTGGCCACAAGGACATGTTGCTGGCACGTGGATAGCTTGTTGTCCACCAGGACTCCCAGGTATTTCTTTGATGATCTGCTTTCTAGCAGGTCACCTCCAGCCTGGGGGTGCAGTACTGGTGCCTGGGGTTATACCTCCCCGGGTTCAGGAACTTGCACTGGCACTTTGCACTTTTAACTTCAGAATATTCATCTCTGTCCCTCTCCATAACCTGTTGAGGTCCTTCTGAACAGCAGCACAACATTCTGGGCTACCAGCCACTCCTCCTGGTTTTGTATCATCAGCAAACTTGCCAAGGAGGCATCTGCCCCTTCATCCAACTTAGTAATGAATAAATTTTACAATATTGGGCCTAGTATTGAATCTTGGGGGTCACCACTAGTGACAGACCCCAAACTAGACCCTGTGCTACAACCCCCTGGGATCTGCCATTCAGCCAGTTCTCAAACCACCTCTCTGTCCACTCATCCAGTCCATACCTCCTGAGTTTGCCTGCAAGAGTGTTGAGAGACAGTGTCAAAAGCCTTCCTGAAGCTGAAGTAGACAGTATCCACTGGTCTCCCCTTATCCATCCAGGTAGTAATTTCATCATAGAATTAAATCAAGCAAATTGGTAAACTATGATATACCTTTAGTATATCCATGCTGACTACTGTTCCCTTGTTCCCTGTTCTTGCCATATTTGAAGACCAGGGTGATGTTTACTTCCCGCCAGTCTCAAGACACCTTTCCTGATCACTACAGCATTTCAAAAATGGTCATGACTGGCAGAGCTATGGTGTTCACTAGCTGTCTTGTTCTTGTGTAAAAGAACATCTGTGTAAACAGATCATCCAGTTCCTCCTGTTTGTTTCCCATACTGATTGTGTTGCTGTACAGCTTCATAGCAGTATTTGATTCCATCAATATCTCAGTGGGAATGCAAAGAGATGCCCCATAGTCCTGTAATCCTTCTTTTGCTATAGGTCTCCCCTTCCCACACATTATCTCTGTCTAGTCTGACCCTGTCCCCAAATTCCTTCAAATCTAGATTAAGGCTCTCTCAATAAGCCCTTGTAACTAATGCATGACCTCTACATTTTCCAGCTACTTTATTATTGTACATATAGGTCAAGAAGAGATTCATTATTTTGAGAATTACAGACAATGAACAAGAAAGATATAAGGCCTTTACAGAATATATTTTAAGAAAAACTTCTGCATTCCAAAATTTGATCATTTAATATGTACTAGGACAGACTATTCTAAAATATTTAAAGATTACAATACCCCAAATTACACATTCATTGCTTTCAATACTGGGCTTTTAATGTATTAGTTTTTCAGCATAGATCTACTCACTAAGGAAATGAAAAATGGTTTTTTGCATCAGGCATTGGTCTCTGTTGGAATCAAGGAGTTATTATTGCATGGTATAAACACAAATAAACATCTGTTTCTTTTGTCCTCATACAAGTAATTAACACAAAATCAGGAAGCACATTTCTCACAGGAGGAATTCTTGCAACCTTAGTGTGAATGAGATTTACATTCTGACATTGGAGAGAATTTTTTCTAAAATTCCGGATAGAAAAACCTTGCACCAAAACCAGAACAAAATGCACAAGTAATAAGCTCCCACAGATTATATATTGGCATGTCTTATCACAAATTATCAAAATATCATTGCACATTGAGAGAGACTCTTCTAAGTGCTACCACCCATCACTTTACAAATTCTCATACTTTTATAATTTCAGAATTTAACAGATATCAGGGTATCACTAGGGTCAATCTTTCCCTATTGTTCCCAGTTTTAGTGTTTGTCCCTGGATAAGAGATGCTCAGCACTTCTTGTGAAATGCTTGGCTTTGTCATCCAGATGTAGAGCCTGTGCTTAATGTGGTGCAATGCCCATTGTAAGATTAGAAAGAGAGAGAACAACGGATATATTTTACTACAGCTGTAGGTCTCCACAGTACCTTTTTAATTACATCTCACATCCATTATTTATCATAGTCAGATATAGATAGAAACTAAGCACAAAAGACTGAGCGTTAGGAAAAAAATGGGGAAAATGCACATAAGGTAAGAAAAAGGCTTTTTTTCTTTTTTTAACTATCAAGTATTGTCAAATATAAACTATGAACAGGTTGCCAGGTCCTAATGACCCTGAACAGCATCACCTGGACCTGCATTCTGGGCTCAGTCTCGTTTCCACAGGTTTTGCTTGAGCCATACTGCAAATAGACCTTTGTCCAGCTTGTTCCCTCTCATTCTTGCCTTGTTGATTGGATTTTCTGCATTGGCATCAGGTCTTTTTTTTGTCACCTTACTTATGATCATTGGGTTGTTGGCAGGACTTGCTCTGTCACCAGCCCTGCTGTGCTAATCTTCCTTGAGCACACTGTGCCTTGCAGGAGGGGGCACTGCCCTTCACTGTGCTGGTGTGACTCAGCTCCCTGCCCCCGAGGCACAGGGAAGATATTGCTCCCTGACAGTAAGCTGTTGTACCTTTCCTGGGAGGCTGCAAGAATTAGCAAGGTTTGGTTTTAACCATTATTGACATTCTTTTAAAACTTCTCTGAGAGAAATAGCTCCTACCTATGATTATCCTATGGGGTGTGAGTGCAAGGTCTTTGAAGTGTTGTTCTTTGCTATTGTATTTCCTTTTGAAAACTGGCACAATTGGTATTAGGACATTAAGATATTAATATGACAGAAATATTAGTATGAATTACAGAGAGGTGGTGGAGAAGAGAGATGGATGGGAAGAAAAGCCTAAGAAGAAGAGGAATGGATTAGTTAGTAGGTCGTAAGTAAGGCCTATAAAAATTAAATAGGTGGGAACAAAGAAGATGAAGTGGAATTATTTAAAATTACTAAAGGTGATAAAAGCAAGAATATTAACCTGAAACTCAGACAGGAAATAATAATTTACATATTAATACAAAAAGTTGTGATGGGGAGGTCAATTAGAAAAAGGAATCATTTGCTGAAGAATATGGTTCTGCTAATATTGCCTAGGGTGTCAGTGAGACTCATAACACTTTCCCACATTAACAAAGGCAATCTTTTTACAGAACAGTGAAATTAAGATAGAGCTGATTTGCAAATTATTCTTCTGTTGTAGTATAACCATAGATATTTTTATCCAGAAAAGGAAAGCTTCTTTGTTTTTTGTTTGTTTTTTAAAAAATGTATTTATTTGAAATTCCATTTCCTGATTAATATTATTCTGTGACACTCTTTACAGCACACAGCTCCTATATTTTGTGCTTGATGGTCCCTCTTGGATATTTATTCTATATATTTTATGATAGTAATTGTAGATGATTTTCCTGCATGTTTTTCACTTAAGAAAATTTGAAATATATCCAGTTCAAGTCAATAAACAGAAACCTGATTTTCTTTTCTTTTCTTTTTTTTTGGAAATTAAATATGAACCTCCAACATTTTTATAAATATATAATAATTTACTTATTAGATCACAAAAAAATACACTTGAATACATTTAGTTTTACCTTCTTAACAATGCCTGATGGTTTGTTTTGTGAATCTGCTTAACAGCTCAAGTAGTAAAATTTCTAATGATGTTTTGCGAATATACTGCTTCATATTGAAATGTTCTCTCTGTTTTGAAAGTGCAAGTCTGTGCCAACTTTACAAAGGTTAACTTGGAAATGAAATGATGTGTTAATTATGAGCTTACATCTGAATTATGGTGCTCTTTTTATTAATTAAATGTATATTTTCCTAAAATATTACTTAATAATTAAGGTGCTTGATTCTTTCAAGAAATCATGACAGCAGTCTTTCTGTGGAAGAGACCAGACAATAGTAAAGCATGGTAAGCAATCCTTTCAGTTAGAAAAGTAGAATGCATTGAGAAGTTTTTTTCAAACACAAGAAGGTAGGTGTGAATTAACCCATCACATGGTCCCTGGTGAGTAGGTTATAATGAAGCTGTGCAATGAGGTAAAGATGAATTCTAGAATTTCAGTTAATAATTTTTTTGAAAAGAAAAAATATCAGAAAGGACTAAAGGGTCAAAGTTTCGTTACAGTACTTGTTATCACCAGAAACACTGTATCTGCTTGTGTAATGCTTCAAGAAGTCACATAAAACTGATTATTTGGAATTTATATGTTATGGTGCATGGGAAAGTGCTGCTAAAATACTCCAGGAATAGTTCCTATACACTTAATACATTCAGTCTGTAGGAAAACCTTAGTAGAAAAAATTCAGTGGAATTTGCCAGTTGCATCTGATGAAATGCCCCTAATGCCATGAAAAACTCAAATAGAACTGACTTTGCTTATCTACATTTTCTTAACTAAATTAAAGTTACCTTGCATGCAGGTATTTAATAGCTTAGCTGATTCATGGATATATAATAATAAAGTCATGATAGTTCACATGGAATCTGAGCCTTAATGGAAACAAAGGGTAAAAAAATAAAACAACAGTGCTTTTAGGCAAAAGACATGTTCAACAAGCAAAACGTACTACTGATAATAATAAAATATATTAAAAATTTTTAAGAGAAATAAGATACACAACCTGGTCTTTTTCACAGAGCTGGAACTCTCTTCCCAGGACAGAGGTTATGGCACCTAAGCCTGCCAGAGTTAAAGTGCTGACAACTCTCTCAAGCACATGGTGTAATTCTTAGGACTGTCCTGTGCAGGGCCAGGAGTTGGCCTTTGATGTTCCTTGTAGACCCATTCCAATTCAGGATATTCTGTGATGTATATCAGACCACAGCATTACTTTTTTTTTTTTCCTACTTATATTCCCTAAGAAGAGATGTGTCAGAAAGCAGCTATCAGAGTATTAATAAAATAATTAGGTCAGATGACTTGTCTGTATGTGTATGTATTGAAAATGTAACCTAATTCATTACCAGCTGTAATGTGCATCGCTTATTTCTCTTGGGATTTATTTCCCACTCCTCTTTTAAAAATATTCTATTATTAATAATAATAATAATAATAATTTTATTTCAACTATTCAACTGCTCTTATCGTAACCCACTAGTTCTATTTGTGTTCTTTCCTGATTCTCCTCCCCAGCTCATTGGTAGGGGAAGGGATTGAACAGCTGCATAGGAGTTAGCTAACAGATGGGGTTAAACCATGGCAGATGTTTGCAAGTGGTGTCATAAAGAATCAGTTCTGGAAACATTTTGAAAATGTCAATGATGATCAAACTATGAAAGTACAATGAAGGATAGTTCTGACATGAATTTTGAATAATCTATACATAGCAAGATGAGATAACATATCTTTGAAGCTGCAGTAATAGGGATTAAGTAGATTGTAAAAGTGTAAAGTTCAAGGTTTATATATTTGAGATTGTTAATGAGAATCCAGAACGGAGCTGCAATCTAATCCCTTGTAAGTGAGGAAAAATATAATTGATCACAAAAGCAATACAGCCATGAAGGAGGAGAATATGACCAGAGAGTACAAAAGACAAATAATTGCCAGGAAAAATGGTGAAACATTACTTTGGAAGAGAGTTGTTTTGCTTCTCATTCTAAAGAAGTTCAAATAACAATTTTTTTTGACTGAAACTTCTGTCATCGCTGCACTGCAAGGCAGAAAAGGACTTAAAATGACAAAATAAGACTAGAAAGGTAGTAGAAAATATATAACACAAAGATGTCTTGACTGGGAATACAAGAACATAGTAGTCATAAATTCAGCTTCACATCCTGAGAAGGAAAACATTATTTGTTGTAAATTTAGTTTTGCAATGTGCTAAACAATGAACTTCATTACAAGAGTGATATGTATCCTAAAATGGGTCTACATAGGCCTGTTAGCTAAGCTCTGAGTTTACATAGTTTTGTGTCCTTTGACATAATTTTTATCTGTTACTTTGATAACTGTACGAGACAGAAAGATTAACTCAAAAACACTGTTAAAATGTAAAAACTCATTTACCTTTAAAAATTATTTTTACTAACCTCATTATTCTTGAGTATGATGAAATAAGATTTGTGTCATAAATATAGAATTCATGAAAAGATCTATTAAAGAGCAAATCATCCAGATTCTGAAATACTGTAAAATATCATTTGAGACAGATGTGTTTGAATATCTCATTTCAATTTGTTTAAACTGCACTGCCAGTATATGAATGATTAAATCCATGAGCAAATAAAATAATGAGGGAATTTTCATCAGTAAAATCAAAATCACTAGGTATGAAATGAAGACTATTGCTTCCTTAAATACAAATTTTATACCTCAGTAGTAGGTATGTATAAAATTTCTGTTTCAATAAAACCTATATTTCAATGTAGTGCAGTATGTGTCGAAATTTATACAAAATTAGATCATAAAATCCTTTCAAGTCATGTAATTTTTGGTAGTGTTCAGATGTTCTGTGAGACAGAAATAAGAAAGAATCAGGAGTATGTCATCACTATTAAATAAGTCTCTTCCTGAATACAAAGCAGAAAAAGTTTTGTTCTGTTTTATATAACAGCAAACAACTTTTGGAAGTCTGCCAATTTCCAAATTGATTATAATTGACAGTTTTAAACCCTGAAAAGCAGGGTCTTGTTTAAGGTTGTGTTTGTGTGTGTGCGTAAAGCCAGAGCGAGATTTCAGTTTTGCTAGGTTGCTTAGGAAATAGCAATATTTAAATGTGATTGTGCTTCACCAGCAGTTTTCAGTTCACATAGATCAATATGGACCAAATCCTGACATCATTATCCAGAAAAATATTCACTAAAGTCATAAAGTGGGAGAATTTTGTGGTAGATTTTGTCACAATGCGAGAACCTATGGGAAGTTATAGCAGACACTGGAAGGCAGTTAGAACAATGAACTCCTTGAACCCCAAGGATGGAGATGAGATTAAATTTTGATATTCAATGCCGTGCCAGGTTATGAAGTAAGGTCATTAACTATTAATCCTCAGAAATGAGTACTGACCTTAATACTGATATGTGTGGTGTCACTACTCTGTTAGTGATCATAACTGTACCAATCTCCTTGGCTACTTGATGTGTGCAAGAATAATAATATTGCAAATTATGATATAAAGTAATTTATTAAAATTAAATAATGTCTTTGTAATTTTCGTGATGAACCTATTTTAAAGTCTGAATTCAATTTTAAGAATAAATATAGAACTGAAAAAGTTGAAAATGCATTTCTAGTAGTGCTATTCTGCTAAACAAATGGACGATGACAACATTAACTAGATAAAAGTCAGATGCCATAAGTCACAGAAACCTTTAAAGAAGGGTTGCTCTTTCTACCCATTTAATCCTCTGAAATTCAGAGAATATAAAATTTGATGTGATTTTCCTAGAAAAAAAATATATAGGTAAATCAACTTTCAAAGTCTAATATGATTATAAATATTTCATAAGTCAATATACTGCAAGGTATTTAATCAATATATTGTAAAGCGGAATGGTTTCATGCAGACAGCTATAAATGACTTTCAATAGTGACAAGTTTCCATTTATCATGTTTCCTTTTATAGACTACTCTTCTGTCTGCAGGAGGTTCAAATTCAAAGTTTTTTTTAGTTGCTTTAAGGTCTCAGACTAAAACAGTAACATATTCTTAGGCTGTTTATATACAAATATGCAACAATTACGAAGAAGCAAAATTATTCCAGAGCTCTGCTGTAGCTATGACAACCACCTTCCACTGTACTTCATTTAGATAAATAAATCTGACAGCTAATAAGAATGAGTTTTAATACATTTTATTCATGATGGAATTTCTTGAATGTTATTTTCCTGGGAAAATATATTAAAAAATTGTATTACTTCTCCATTAAGAGGAAGGATTTCTACCAGAAATACTGTGTTCTCTAACCTAATGTTCAATTTTAGTTCCTACATATGAAGTTTAAAATGCATTGTGTCTTTGTTCTTTATTTTACCCAGCTGGGGAAAATGGACTTTGGCAAGACTCTTAGTTCTAGTGAAACAATGTATTTCAAAGTAGCTCACCAACTTGCCTTTGATGTCTCAATCTCCTCTATCTTCTGATATAACTTTTACATGCATATTTTATATATAATCAAGGCCCAGAGAAGCAATAACCAGAGCAATTTATAAATTTAGAAATTTAAAAATATGCTGTGAAATCAGGTCCCTGTTAGTGCTGTTCAGTGCCAGTTTACGCCTATTTATTTCAACATTGCCATCATCCCACTTACACATCTTGACAATCCTTTTCCTTTTGATGATACTGATTCCTCCCTGATGCCACAGAGAAATTAATCCCTGAAGGATACTTACCCAGCAGAAAAACCCTCTTACAAAAAAAGATAGCATTTGCCAGTTTCAGACAAGACCAACATTTAGATTCCTAACTTGGGTCAATGGAAATGATTCCCCATTAATACTCTCAGAATAAGAACATAGTTCAATGCTCTTAATCTCCTAAATGTCTCTGAGATTGCAAATTTTTTCTTTAAAAAATTTATTCACTAAATGTGAAAATATCAAGAAACTCAAGACTGCAAACCACATTGAAATTAGAAGGCGACCTTCCCATTGACTGTAATATACATTAAAACAGTCATTTGATAATTTTTTACTAGTTTTTAGAAATATTGGCTTATTATCTCAAAATCTATGGCACAGGTAGAAAAATAATGTTCATATAATACAGAAGTACAAAAAACCCACTTGTTCTCAGACAGAAAAATAATTAGATATTTTAATAGGTCCCCAAAGATGCATTCAAGAGCAATGAATGCCTATTATTGTTTTAAGATGTATCATTACAAAGTACACTAAAATCTTTAATAGAACTTTGAAAATCTTAGTGAGAAAGTCAGAAAAAAAAATCAAAAGTATTACTTTGAAGTGAAAAGAAGTTCTGAAACTCTCAGTGCCTCACACCACTAACTCAATTAGGCTTTGAAATAGAATGCAAGGTAAATACATTATTTACTGTGCCTTAATTGTTCAGACTTTTGTATCAAGAGTCCATGTGTGCAAATTATAAAACACAAAGTTTAGAAATAAAACCTCTTTTTTTTTTTTCTTCCATCTCCAAGCAAGGCAATATATGACTTTTTCAATCATGTTCAGCTGCTTTGAAGCAGGATTGAGTGTTGTCCATTCTTCATCTGATGGCTTTTAAAAGTATGAAACAATGTAAAAGATTAAGAAATCATTCCAGTTAGTATTTTAACTCCAATGTCATGGCTGGCTCCTAGGTACCCACCCAGCTGTTCCCTCAATAGCTCATCTCAGGTGGAGAAAATAAGATGAAAATGTTTAGAGATACAGGCAGTTTAGTAAAGAAAAAGGCTGAATGTTCAATCACATGAGATTAAGCAAAACGATTTGTTTTCTACTTCCCATCAGCAGTCATGGTCCAGCAATCTCTTGGTAAGTAGGCCCCCAGTGTGCTTAGTGATCTTTTGCTAAGACAAAAGCCTAAATAACAAATGCCCCTCTGTCTCCTCCATTCTCTGAGCCTTTATTGCTGAGTACAATGCTCCATGGTATGCAACATCTCTCGAGTCAGATGTCCTGGCTCTGAACCCCCCCAGCCTTTTGCCCACTCCCAGATTGTAGACTTTTGGGGTTATGGGAATATTGGAGAGACAGTGCTGATGCTGTGGGAGCAGCACTCAGCAGTGGCCAAAACGCTGTTGGTGTTACCACTGCCATTCCAGCTACCAAGGCACAGCACTTATGAGAGCTGCTATGGGGAAAGCTACCTCCATCCCAGCCAGACCCTGAGCAATTTCCACCCCTGTTACAGTTTATCTATAGCTTTTTCACTGTGTGAAAAAATCTTAGAAAGACATAACTACAACATTCTTACCAACTTGCTTTTTATGTTGTAAATTAAATAAGCATTAAATAACCCAAGCTTTGCGAAAGCACCCTTCATGGTAAATCATTTATTGTATGCTTGTGCTCATTTTGGGTGAGTTACAGATGGTTTTATTCACAGTAGACATTATGGGGCTGTGTTTTGATTCTGTGCTGAAAAAAGTGTTGGTAATACAGGGACATCTTCACTACCACTGATCTTACACAGTGTCAAGGCTTATTAAATATATACTATTTTTAAAAGGATACAAATTTCAGGTAACAGGCATCTGAAACATTCTTATATCATTTCCTGTTTGTTTTGTTGTTTGTGTTTTTTGTTCTGGAAAAAAGTATATATATGTGATAGTTGCACTTATAGTCTTCAGCATTTAGCTAGAATAAATCTAGTAAAGATTTCACATTCTTTAGACCACCAGAAAAATCATTGTTTAATATAGTGGTATACTTATCCTTTAAATTACCTGGCCTTGTACTAGGAAAAAACATTTGTTCCAATCTCCTAATTGCTGAAATCATGTTTAGTGTGAATACTACAAAACATTGAAAAGAAAACCCAAGTTTCCATGGCAATTGTTTCGTGCCACAAAAGACTAAACTGGTCAGATATTTTTTTCAGGCAAATTGAATGTATTATTCAGTCATTAACAGTTTTCCTCATTTAGAGAACTCTGAGAGAAACAATTCTTTTTCATAATGCAGCTCTTCTTCCAAGAAATACTGAGTTTTTTCATTTGAATATTTCAGCCCTCAGTAATTCAGACCTTTATCTCCATTTTCTCCTAGATACTGAGTTCTTATTTTGAAAATTATATTCTTATTTTAGGGTTTTTTCCTCTGAAATTTAATTTCTTCCCTGTACACACACATATAAAACCAAGAATGCAGACATATAAACGTGTTTTCAAAATGTGTAAATATGATTTGAAAATAAACATGAGCATTTAATTACAAGCATGTTTCACTAGGTTCCTATTTCATAAAGAACAGCTCGTCAGAAGGCAATGGAAATAAATTAAAAGGAAAGGCCACTTTGTTCTGCTCTTTGTTGAATACTGACTGAATTCAAGACACGCATGAACTCAAAATCTGGCCTATAGACCCTAAAAGAGAGGGTTGTCAAAAAAGATGGGCTGTCCTCAGGTATAATAGCAAAATTATGAGAAAGCAGAGACCAGGACCTCAGCTTCTTTTTATCCCCCCCAAAGTCCATCCCTGGATTTTCTCATGAGAAAGAACTGCTGGAGTTTCTTCTGAGGCATGAGGAAAAAGGTGACATTACCAGAGAGGTCTCAAGGAATATTAAAAAAAAAAAAAAAATTATCCAAATTTTATTGGTTTGTATTTTCAAATTTATTAGGACCTGAAAGATTTTCAAATGCCACAGAAAAATGTCTTCAAGGCAGATTTTGAATATCTGAAGTTCAGAAACATTCTCAGAAGCATGTTGATATTGTCTTAGGGCAGGATTTTTTATGAATATTCTTCTAAGATTTCCAGCCCACAGTCTAGCAATAATATTAACTGTTTCCTGGGAAATAATACAGAAGAGATATGGGCAGTCTGAAAACAGTGACAAAATATGAATGCATGCAAGAAATAAAAAATAGTTTACAAATGGTGGTGAAAAAGCCAATGCAGAGACAAATAAAAGTCTTTAGAGCTGTGCAAAACCTGTCAGATTTTTTTTTTCCTAAGGAGCAGCTGTTTCTTAGAAAATATGATGTATGAATTCCAAACAAAGGATCAGCTTTCAAAGCTTACTGAAGTCCCACTAGGATATGGATCATTCCAAGAACTAAGTAAGATTACTGTTAGGAGAAAGGTCAGCCCCTAAAGGACTATCTGTACAAGACTGTGCTAACACAGTAAAGCCTGTGCAGTTCAGTCACTACTCACAGAACCAAGTATTTCTGTAAGGTCTTAGTCTGTGAAATGTCTGGAAGTTTAAGATCTGGCATTTACATGCAGTTCAATTAATTAATGCATTTTTTATAACTCTAGTGATTGATTATTTGTGTTGCTCTATTGTGGCATGTTTGAAAATGAATGGAGGTCCAACATCTTTTCCTCGATAAAAATCTCTACAGCTATATGTGAGCAATAGCTGAGCACATATTTACTTTCATAGTCAGTGCCTTGCTAGAGTATAACTTAAATTGTAAATTGCTCTAAGATATCTTCAATATGAAAGATGCTTTATAAATCCAAATTGCAATCTGCTTCTGCTAAAATGAACATAAATATTAAGTCTGTGTATGGTAATTCATATACTATAAAATTATATTTATCTTGTTTATATTTGGGTTAACTTACTTCTGGCATCAATCTGAAAAGAAATGTCCCTGAAGTTGTTTCATAAAACTGCCATACAGTGTCAAAAATAACTAGCTCAGACTCTGACTGGATATTTCATCTTCTTTTCAACATAAGTGATACGGGGAAGGAAACTGAGGACGTAGCAGAATGAGACCTGTTCTCTGAAACAGGATTCCTGACAGCATTACAAACTAGCAAACACAGATTTGGAGTTTTCAGAGTAGAAGATGATTATAGCTTTCACATGCTTTCTTAAATTCACTTGACATTAAAAGGAAGAATCAATTTGTACAGAAGCTTTTAGAACTTACTGATTTAAACAGTTTATTAATGACTACAAGAAACTTGGTTGCTGCTGATGATAGTTCTAGGAAGTAATGTGCTTAGGAAAGAGGTATTAGAGCTGGGGTCAAATCTGCGTTGGTTATGTATTTCATTCTGACGATTTAGGCTGTAGGAACTGCTTTTTGTATTTAGCATGTTACCAAGTAACCTGATTTGATTTTAAAATTGCTTTTTCTAAACAGATTCAGGGGCAGAAGGAGTGCCAAAGAATAGCTGTTGACAATTTTCATAAAACCAAACTAATCATTTGGGGATTTTTGCCTATTGCTAACGTGCTTTAATGCTGGAAAAGGTTAATGTTTTTTTGCTACGTTACAATAATGTATCAATTACAAATACAACAGCTCTTGTAGTCTAACAGATCCTCACTGCTGAAGATCTTAAGCAAAACTTAGTAAGTGGGGGACTCTCCTGCTTATTATATATATATATATATATATATACTTTTCAGAGGTTTCTAAAATGCTAAATTTAAGTGTTGAAGACTAAGTGAAATGCAGCACCTACAAGCACAAAAGAAAAGTAGAAAGGACAACATAGAAATGTCTTGGCTTAGTCTCATCCAAAATTTTTGCCTCTGGTAATCCTGGAGACACATAAATATTGCCTTAATTAATTTTATTCTGGTTGCACAATTACCCTACATTATCAACCATAATGTTTATATGCATGTTCACAGTCTAGTTTAATTCTGAAGAAATCAAATTGACTTTTAGGAGGAGGGGAGAGAGATACGGAGACAATACCATCTAGGAGTATTTTCCTCCTCTGCTCAGCTCTTATGAACAGAATGAACTCAATTTATTGTCTGTCATGGTTTAGGAATGGCACTCCCCACTTTAGTGTTCCCACTAAATTGAAAACCATGAACCTCTCCCCTCCTCCCCACCTCTGGTGGAAAGCAAAAGGCAGAGATTACGGGTTGAGATTAAAAAAAAATACTCAGAACGACTCAATACTCAACCTAGGCATGCCTACTTTGCTCCAGGCTTCACTTCCTCATGGCCATGGCGAAAAATTTGACTCTGTCCTTGCTGAAACCAGGACATTGTCTTAACCTGCCTTACCATCCATAGAACTCACACCTTTTAGGCCACAATGTCTTGCATATGCTGCTCTGCCTCCCTGCCCTATACTGTAACCAGTGTCACAGGTTCAGCTTTCCCAACATCTAAGCTGGTGCCAGTGCCAGCAGAGAAACTGCTTAGGGCACCAAGGAAAGCCAGTGTCAAAATATAGCTAAGAGCATAGATACATCAACAGCTTTCTTACTTGTAAAATTTAAAAGCATAATGTCTAATCTGTAAATTCTAGAATAGAGATGCACTGGATGTTCAAATTTAATGCCACGTCTTTGGAGAGCAGTGAGTACATATGCCCTTTTTTGAAGTCTTTTATTGCAGCTGGGGCATAAAATTTTGCATCAAATTATAGGGGACTCAACATCTTACTGTCTCTCTTCTGTCAGTTTAGATGGACTCTCTTGGAAGTCATAGCAGGTTAGCAGTGGCAGTCAAGTCTTACATGGGAGCCTGAGGATGTCATGATGGAATACAAATCATTCAGGAGAAATTACATCTCGGTGTTCATTCCTGTTAAAGGACAGTTTTGACTTGTTTGAAAACAGACCAAGGTCAAAGGAGTAGTCAGCTCTCTTGAAGTACTTTTTTGGGGAACTCAAATATTAATTTGGACCCTTTTATCAAATCAGGATGAATACAGTTAACATAACAATTGAGTACTGGTAAGAACACCTTTATAAACCTTAGGGTTATGACAGCTTTGTGAAGAAAGGGATAGAAGGGAAGGAAGCATAAAAGTTTCTGCTTATGCAGTATTGAGGACATCAGTGTTCTTAGGCTCTGTCAGAGAAGTGAAGGACCTGTGGTCATTTCAGCTCTGTTTTCTGGTAAATGTATTTTCCTATTCTTTTCATTGCTTAAAAGAGGGAGGAAAGGGAGACAACAGGGCTGTAGAAGTGGAGAAGACTTACTTTCCTCTTTTATATGAACATTTTTTCACGCGCCATCAAGGGAGAATGGACATTTGGACTGCTTCAGGAACACATGGGGTGGGGACAGAAACAAAAAAAGTCAGCACATATTGCTCTACTACAGACTCAAGGATTAGAAAATTAGCTACCAATGAAGGAAGTAGCTGATTGGGACTTGCCAAACATAATTTCATGAGAGCATGTGACAAGACAGACAAGCATGAAAGCAGGAAAAGTTCTGAAAGTTATTTGGTTTGATATTCCATTTTTGTTTTGATTTTGATCATTTTACTTTAAGAGTTTTGGGGTTTCTGGGGGGGGGTTTAATTTTCTGGGTTTTTTTGTTTGTGTTTTTTTGTTCATTTGTTTTTGTGTTTAGGTTTTGATTTTGTTTTGTTTTGTTTGTTTTTTGTTTTGGTTTTTGGATTTGGTTTTGGTTTTTTGGTTTTTGTTTGGGTGGGGTTTTTTTGTTATTTTTTAATTTTGGTTTTATTTTGATTTTCACAGAGATGTTAATATACATCAATATTTATATGGTTTGAAAGCACCACACTGAGATTTCCTATGCCCTAATTAAACAGACTTAAGGCACAGACAAGTTTGGGTATTGAAACTAGTTTAGAGGAAGCCAGACTCTCCAAAGTTACTGCAAGACAACAATACTTCTGCCATCTTGAATATGAGAAGATGCACATAAACCTCCTACAAGATCCCACTGATAGATGCATGCACCAGGTAGGAATTGTAATGAACCATGAATGATTTTTGGCAGTTTTTAGATGACTTCTAGTGATACATTAATGATAGTTTAGTGATACATTAATGATAATTTATCTACTGTTTCTACTTCAGTCTGGTCATGTTATTTCGATCTTGGCCATGTGTCCAAGTTAACAGCCAAGCATATCTAAACTAGTTTGGCAAGATATTGGGAAAGAATGAATTATTAAACAATGACAGTGGCATTGTAAGACACACTGCATTTCTAGAATGTAGGTAACACAATAGGTATATTCACTCCTCACTGCTATCCTAAGCTGTCACAAGTTTGGTGAAAAAATTGCAGTGAATTACATCAGAAAATACTATCAGTATGTAGCCTGATCACACAGTGATCTATGGCACAATAATATTAAGTCTATCGTTTGTGTTCTATATCTGAAACATTAGTCTCTTGATGACGGCTATTTATAAAGGAACTTAGAATTTGGTGACTCATTTATCCCCATCCTCTCTAGTTCTTCTATATATAGTGGACGTGCCAATAGGAATATTCATACCACTTTTATCATATTAGTTTAGTGACTATTCATGTACACTTTTGGCTATCCCCTTTTGGAACTTGGCTCAAATAATTAGCTTTAATACGTTATGATGCTCTATTATTATTAATTGTTGTTTAAAAGGTAGCCATTTCACCCAGGCAGTCCTCTTTATGGACTATAGTAACTGAAAACACCCAGCGACAGATAAAAATTACAGATTTTTATTTAATTTGATTAAAATAAAGCTCAAGTAGGCACTGAACCTACAAAGAAAACAGGTCTACTGCTATAATACTAATTGTGGCTGTAACAGGTTAATTTTATCTTCTCCTAATCAGATATTTGCTCAAGAATTGTCTCATTTGTCATGCACCAGGACAAAGACAGT
Source organism: Rhabdornis inornatus (assembly GCA_013397075.1). Taxonomy (NCBI): domain Eukaryota; kingdom Metazoa; phylum Chordata; class Aves; order Passeriformes; family Rhabdornithidae; genus Rhabdornis; species Rhabdornis inornatus. The sequence goes on from VWZS01006101.1 coordinate 1,633,322, forward strand.
GTTAATTCGATACTAGAAATCATTTAGTCTTTGGGGGAATATTTTAATATTCCAAATATACTATTTGTCTTCCAAATCTACTATTTGTCTTCTGATGTGTAACATACACTAAGTAATTATGAGTCCAAAAATTGCTGGTGATGGAAGCTGGCATACTTTCATGTCCCTTTATGGAGATGACTTGTTAAAGACACAAGTATCTTGTCCACAGTTAGCACTGAGCTGATGTAAACATATTTACATTTATATGGAAATACATTTAGGCACATTAAGAATTAAGAGCAGTTGGCTAGAAACATTGCATCAATCACACCATGGTCAAATCCTTCTCTGATTTACAGCCATCACTCTTATGCAGAGGATTCACTGTGTGCAATCATGGTGCTATTTCATCCTCTGCTAACAAGTGAATAAAATTATCAAGCTCGTAACTGTTGTCAAGAATGATGAATTTATAAGTACTAAATGTTCTATCACTCTTATTACAGTTTTGTAGGTGCATGCATCAACACTAGTCACAAGATTGGCCTCTAAAACCAGCATGAGTCTATTTTGATTCCTCTGTTTTCTTACTTGTCTTATTTCAAAGTATTTTGGTAAAATTAAGATTTAGGATTTAAGGGAATCAGTGATAACTGTTAACAGCAAACAGCACTGACCAGCTCTGTACACGCTTCATCCTGAGCTTTAAGACATTGGCAATTTCTTTCCCTCCAGTGGTGCAGGGGGACCAGGGAATGCTGGTTACAGTCAGTTCAATAAATATTGTCTCTACTGCTCCTTACTCCTCAGGGGAAGGACTCCTCTCACTTTAGCCCTGCTCCAGTGTAACATCCCTCCCACAGAAGACAGTCCTTCATGAATTTCTCCATTGCGAATCCTTCCCACAGGCTGCAGTTCTTTGTGTACTCTTTCAGCATTGGTCCCCTATGGAGTTACGAGTTCTGTCAGCAGACTGGATCCAGTGTAGGCTTTTCTCTCCACGGGCCCACAGTTCCTGTCAGGAGCCTGTTCCAGGATGAACTTCCCATGGGATCACAGCCTCCTTTGGGCATCCATGTGCTCTGGCTTGGGGATCTCCATGGGTTGCAGGTGGATCTCTGCTCCACTGTGGAGCTCTGTGGGCTGCAGGAGCACAGCTGCCACACCAAGGTCTGCTCCAGTGCCTGGAGCAACTCCTGCCTCTCCTTCTGCACTGACCTTGGTGTCTGCAGGGCTTTTCTCTCACATACTCTCATCCTCTCCCCTGCCTACAGTTGCTCTTGTGCAGCAAATTTTTCTCCTACTTAAGCACATTATCCCAGAGCTGCTACCACTGCCACTGAGAGCTCAGGCTTGGCCAGTGGTGGGTCCATCCAGGAGGTGGCTGGCATCATCTGTATTGCACATAGGGGAAGCTTCTGGACACTTTTTACAGAAGCAATATCTGTAGCCTTCCCCCACTACCTGAGCCTTGCCTCCCAAACACAATACATTAACTAACTGCCCTTTAGTTCCAGCGAGGCTGACGAGGGCTACTCTACAACTTTCAGACTTTTATCAGTGAAAAGAATGTAGGCTGTGGCAGAAGAACATATAAAAGTAGCCCCAACATGATATCAAGAAAGGAAAGGAGAAATTCCCATCCGGAGCATGATTTTCTGCCAGCGAAGGCCTCAGTGTGCTGGGGAAACTTGGGAACTGGCCCCCTCCCTCCCATTCTGCTAACTGAAGACTGAAACTGCCAGCTGTAGGGCTCTGGGAATAGGGAGGATCTAGCAATACATCCAAGGCTTAGAAACTTGGAAGCCCTTTTGTAACATTTTAAGCTATTTGATTAATGAGTAATCTAGATCTTAATTGAGTAATTTAGATTATTCTACTGCTAAGATACTAACTGGAGTAAGAAACTTTTAGCTCCATCTATTTGGTGTGTTTGCTTTTGCCCACTATAAGATTTTGAGTGCAAAAACTACTACTGTCAACCTCGAAGGGTTACTTTTCCAAAGGCTGAAAATCCTAGAGATATTTAGCATAGGTTGAATAGGGAATAGTGTTTAAGAAACATGAAAAGAGATTTCCTTACATACTTGTAGGTTTGAGTTCTTCAAGTAATGCAGTGTGCAGAGAGAGATGTGGGTTAGATCATCTGATGGATACTTAGAAAGAAGTCTTTCTTTAGGAACAGTGTTTCCACACCACTGAGAATGTTTTTTTTATTCTGCCAATGTGCAATGGCTTACACAAGCCTCAAAGAAGCCTCTCCATTCTTTGAATCCTATCCCTGTAGGCAGTCCTGTAATATAGATATAGAAGGATGCTCAGGAATAATTTCACAATACACTCCTATAAATATATTGAAGACCCTTAGTACAGAAATCTGAAATGGTTCACTGTACACAGAAGACAACAGAAACACAAAGCAGTCTGAGCACATGACTTGTTTATTACCAGTGTAAAATGGGCGCCCTATGTAATTGTGTTTGTTGAGCTGCCTGGGCGCTCAGATCTTATTTCTACCATAAAGATTGGATTGATCTAAAAAGAAGTTATTTTGGCATTTTTAAAAACCTCAGTCTTGTTTATAGTGAAATCAGAATACATACTTCAAAGAAAGAGATATATTTTTCTTTTCAGTATAGATACGACAACATAATCCCCTGAGTGGCTTTAAGCCACTTCATTGTTTGGGTTTTGCATGAGAGCAGCATAGGAAGAACAGTTACCTTCTGTCAAAATGCTGTGGGAGGCAAGTTCTTACCAGTGTTTGTCATGTCTATGTCTACGAAACTAAAAGTTTTGTGTCTCTTCTACATAAAGTCAAGAATTTATTGTGAATATAACTGAAATCTTGGCATTTCAAGTCAGGAAAAGATATCTTTCCTGATCTAAGTACTAAAAAGTAACTTTCATAGAGAAAAAGCCCCTACATAAAACTACTAATAAAATTAAAATTATAATGCACAGTCTTATTGCTTTCTATCCTTTTTCTTTATTTTACTCTCACTCTTCCACAACTCCTTTTGAGGTGGGTAGTTTTTGGCTAAGTTGGGTTTTAAGGCTCATTTTTAGTTTAAGATGATTGGGTACTGCAAAAAGTTATAAGCTTCTGGAATTCTTTTAGGAAAATATAACATTCAGAATCCATAGGCTGCTTTCTTCATTGTTCTGCAGCTCCATATTACATGTGAATTTACTATATATGGTGCTTTTTGATTATGTTACATACTTCTTCATTGCTCTCCCTCTTACCCCTAAAACTGATTCTGTCTTGGTCCTGGTTTTTATTTCTTTTAACTGACAATTGGTGAGATGTGCATTGCAATGGGGTCTCTAGTGTCAAAATTCTGCCCTCTTATCATCCCATGCATGCACTGCTCTCTGCTTCACAATGCACTGCACTGCTTCACTGCCATCACTTCACAAGAATCCTGCTGTTTCCCTGGTATTGCATTGTACTGTATTGCTTTACACTATATTATTGCACTAGAGACATAAATTTGTCTTTCTGCCTCGAGAAACTGCTCATTACAGATACCCAGATCAAACTATACCAGTGCAAGGCAAAATGAACACTAGAAAAACACAATAAACTTTGTCACACAGTCAAACAGAAGCCTTACTGTTAGGCAATCACAGAATCACAGATATGGGATGTGACCCCAAGTCCTTCTCCTCAAGGCTGCTCTCAATCAATCTCTGCCCAGCCTGTACTTGTGCTTTAGTTTGTCCTGACCCATGTGCAGAACCTTGCCCTCAGCCTTGTTGAATCTCCTGGGGGTTGCATGAGCCCACCTCCCAAGCCTGACCAGGTTCCTCTGAATGGCATCCTTTCCTTTCATTGTGTCAACTGCACCACACAGCTTGTCATCATTGGCAAACTTGCTGAGGGTGCACTCGATCCCACTGCCCATGTCACCAGTCTCAATTTTAATCCTTCTAGGGAGGAACACCTCATTCCAGCACACCAGTCATCATGTCCCTGCAATACCAATAGGACCATAGCCCTGCAAATGCACATCTCCAGCTCCTCCTGCTTATTCCCCATTATACATATGTTATCATAGAGACATTTAAGTTGGTGCTCCCATGAAGCTAACTTACTGGCTAGAGTGGCTGGAGTTCTTTGTGCTGCTCTTCAGGCGCTCTCCTACCTGCAATTCCTCTTCATTTTCTAGGCATCACTTCCTAGCACTGGCGTCAAACTGGTAGGAGTGAGAGGACTCGAGGTTCTCCTCTCCAGCAACTTGCAGGTAAAATGGGCAAAAGAAAGCTGCTGGCAGGCAATGAAAAGTTCTAACAAAGCTAGGTAATCCCAGGCCTTGAAAACTCAGTACCCAGCCATATGGCCTGTTACCAGCAAAGGCACTACTGCTCTGCAGTTAAAGCCTTCTCTGAAAATCTGGCTTCTCCTTGCATTTTTACCATTTGGTACTTTAACCTTCCTGGGCATGCTACAGAGCAAGGAGCTGAAACTGAGCTCTGAAGTGAAGAAACCTGCAGTGTCTAAATGATGGATACCAGCCACCTAGTGCTGTCTAAGACTCCCTCCAGCTTTTAAGCTGCCTTTACATATTTGAAAGAATTTTGTAGGTTTTTGTATCATATATTGCAAACTCTGTCTACATGTCCTGGGCAATCAGTGCATTCGAAATAACACTATGTGTTCTAGCAAACAAATAAAACAATGTGTTAGATGTTATACTTATCTGATAAGTATAACATCTAACACATTGGATGTGAGAATCAGTGGAACCTTCCCTTGCATAAAAGGACACTGAAGGTCTCTGTAATGAGACCTAGAAGTGCACTGACTGCTCTCAGGGAGCCTAAACAACTACTTCTTGTATATCTGCTTAAATTTAGATGTCTTTCTAGTACTTGAGGTGAGCTGCCTCATAAGAGAAATCAGGAAACACATTTGACTTTCTTTGCCTAGCAAAGTGGTCTGATACAGGCAAACTCATTCCATCTGCTGCATTCATCCACCCTAATTGCTACTTCTAATTAATGTATTTTGAGCACTGCTTTTCTCTTTATTAGGAAAAAAAAAAACTTGTGAAAGATGTATGTATTGCATGAAAGCTTTTATGAAAGCTTTTTTTCCCCCCCTCAGTTCCATGTATCAATAGCAATTCTGTCATTCTCATGCAAGCATATCTATGACCCTGTGGTTTCAGTTAGTTTATACTCTAATAAAGATGCTTTTATTTATAGCTGCTACGGTGCTATGCAGATCTTGTTTACTGCTTTGCCTCTCTCTGGTCTGTAAGACTCATGCAACCTCCTGAGAACTGAGAAAGAAAGCAGCAACATGCAACGACTGACGTACACTTTGATTAAAATTTCAGAAGGTTTATTAGGCAAGAGATATCAAGTAAATTAATGTTAAGGAGTAAGTACTAATATGCCTATCAGTCCAACTAACTTACAACAACAGTACCTGAGTTAGATTTATACTTTCTCTATATTTGGTTACATTTTAACTGTTGCTTCTTTATATGTGATTCTTTTACAGCATGATTACTTTGGAACAGCAATTTCTCTTAAACAAATTCACAGAAAAAAAAATCAATCTATATAGTCTTTTATCCTTTTATCTATTAGTAGTATGTGATCACATGAAATCACAGATGATTACATATGAAGATCTATGACAGAGCTCATTTGAAGCTCTGTAGTGATATCCATTGATTTCAAAGGATTTTGGATATGTTTCTATCTGTATATATGAGCTTACTGACTTATATGAAAAAGCTGGTTGTCTTCAAAATCTTGAGTAGCTCAGCTGTTCAACCTTAGGAATTCTTATTTATCTTCCAAGCCTGGTCATTTTTTCTGCCATCTTTCCTGCTAGCAAGGAACTTCTGCTGACCAAAATCCTTGTTTCATTTATGTCTATGGAAGATACTTTAAAGTAATCAAGTGTGCCAGAATTAATTCCATAAGGACACTTAAATTCACTGCTGTTGTTCATCCACCAAGTGACCTGTCCACAAAACAAAGTGATAAACACATTCAAGTCAGGAAATATAGTATCTAACCTAATGTGTGGGTGGACAGCTTCTAGCTTTCAAATTCAGTCACTCTCTATCTGGATGAAATATTTGGTATCAACTCTGTCTTGCACATGGACTTTCTTGCTTTCATGATTTGTTTTCCTCTTTGGTCTTCTACACTCTAACCTGGAAACAGAGCTTTGTCAAAAATGTAAACAGTAAAGATAATACCCAATGAGAAAAATTTACTGCCACACTACATAAAGAACAGTTTTAATCAACCTTAGAAAGTTACACTGCATCTATATATAGGAACCTCCTCAACTTATTATAGACTGCAAAAAGATAGAGATTAAAATCTACATTTTGATTTGGTCCTTATGAACTCAGAACTATGTTTGTAACAGTTTACAATATAAATAATTATTTAACATTTATCATCACTATAAAGTAATCACAGATTTGGATGCCTCTGAAGGCCAGCTTTATTTAATCATTCTGAAGGAGAGTTGGTTTATTGTACAACTCAATTAAAAAGTGGTGGTGAATAATTTCCTTCCTTCCATATGTTGTCCTGAATATTGGCTTGTTACCCAGCGGCAAGACCCAATCCACACACAGGTGAGGTACTCTTTTCATTTGTTTGCATGAACAAGGGAGTTAGGTGGTAACCTGTGGAGAGACTCACAGCTGGTCTGTGAGCCAGAGAGGGTTAATGAATAAGGGTTATTTCTGAAAAGTGCTCTATCAAGGCCGTTGGCCTAGCAACCAAGAAGAGAAGAAGAAGAAGATAAGCAAGAAGAAACCTGCAGCTGGGAAAAGCACATTTAGAAAAGTTTTGGGAAAAACAGACGTGTAGATGTTTTACGCCAATGAATGGTATGTTGATCTATTGTAACCCATGAATAAAGTGTAAACTTTGTAGAGTGTATAAAAGAGAGTTGACTGTTGTAATAAATGGAATATTAGCCTTCTGAAATGTAGTGTGTCTATTTGTATGTTGCGCTCACCTCTACAGCGACAGTAACCCACAAAAAGCTGGCCTCCAGATCATCAAAACCTTACATTATTTATACACGATAACAAATAAAGACATCAGCAGTCATTTATTGCATCTTACATATCTGTTTCATTAATTAGTACTCAGAACTCAGTTTGTCAGGTACATCTGTCACGGGTCAATGAGTCAGTGATCACGATCTCCCAATGCCAGAATTACATTTCCCCCAGTTTCTGCTCAGTTCTGCTGACTTCACTCCTGGTGTCTCTTGTCCAGACAAGACTATTTTTCTTGGGATTGTCCTCCCTTTTCCTTAAAATAAAAGATTAGTCAAGCATACAACTTCACAATGCAGTTGCTTAATAATAACTGTCTAGTTAAAGATACTGATTAACAACTTTAAAAAAACATTGCAAGTTTGGTTCAAACTGTGAGGGGCTAAATATCATATAGATTGCAGATCATGGATGAATTTATCTCAAAACTGCATTTAAAGTTTTGAATATATCATTTCACTCACAGTGAGGTGTGACTAAATACACTTAGCTTTAGTCACATAAGCTCAAGTTCTCTCCTCCTCTTTGGAAGGACAACCTTTTATTTCCCTATCAGACAATATTCACACGTTACGTTCTCCGGCTCCTTAAAAAGGATATTTGTGAAGATCTTATTGGTGAAACTACGCTATGAATTTACAACATTGCAAAAAATAACTGTCTCTCTCTTCTTTTTACTTACATATGGAGGTTTATAGTTCAATGCAGTTCATGTTTGCTCACTAAAGATACTGATGAGGGACTTATGTCTAATAAAATATGACAGAAAGGAGCTATAATTTCCTGAGTTTTCAAAAGCAGTGAATGAAGAAAAATATTTTCATTTTATTTTAATGGACTTTTGCAAGGATGCATTCTGATCACTACTTTCATGTACTACTGGCCTCTCCTAAAGCAGTGTCAGCTATCAATTGAAGCCAAGGTAGAGCTTTAACCATGGAAAGGACCTGGCAAGTCGTCTGGAATTGACAAGAGAAAACAATGGAATTTTGAGAACTGCACTTCCAAGTCCGTTTTTCTTTATCTTTTATCCTTTGCAACTTCATTCATTACTCTCTGTAACTTTTCTGCGGGTGTGAAGATCAGCATCTTCAAAGTGACCATTGTGTGAGTCTCTTGCAAGTAATTGCTCTTATGTCCTTTCCTGCTGCATTCCTCCTACCCCGATTGTTCCCTTCATTTTAAGTTCAAAACAATTTCAACTTATCAACCAATTTTAGCCAAGTGGTGGGAAGCTACAAAGAATGTTTGGCCAGTTGAGGCTGGGTAATCTCTGTGTATGGAGTTCTGACCTTACGGTCAGAGTCTGGTTTATTACAAGTGCACTGTGCAGAAATGAAACAGTCAGCTGTGTTGGACAACAGAAATTCGGGAATGCAGAAGAGTTATACCACTTCATCAGTTCAACTTCTGCACATTTTCAAGTATATAAATAGTTTTATAGACCTCAGATAATGAGAGGCTTTCTGCTTTACAAAATGTAGTGAGATTTCAATGTCCCACTTTGTGAGGGAGAGCTGAGACCTTTCAAAGTTTTGTGGCATTTTATCCCCAAAACAAGCACTAAAACTGTGGAACTGAATAAAGGAAAATCATGTCCTCTTAATGTGTTTCACATTGCTATGCAAAATTCCTGAGCAATTAAAATTTTCAGTATGTTTTATTTTTTTTAATTATTATTTTCTCTGTACCCAATTAAAAATCATAATTAGCAGAAATATTGAATTATATTCCAATGTAACTCATCTGGAAGGAGTTTTAATATCAGAAGTATGAAATATGTCAGATGCTTAAAAGAGATATTTCGACAGCTTTCATATAATGCAAATAGATTTTGAACACTTCACAATACTGGTGGTACCTTTTCATGGTAATACAGCAGTTATCTTCTGCTACCTCTTTTAGAAAAATAATATTGCTGAAAATAAACTGCTGAACCATATGTTAAAGAAAACTATAGTTTCCTGGATGGCTTCAAGCTACTGAGACTGATAACTTTTTTAAAAATTTTATCAACACACGAGAGCTGTGACATTTGCATGTTGTCCTGTTGGAAATTGGTACTGAAAGAATTATAGACCTGACAGCTAACACATAGACAGTTTTTACCTGGTCTCTCACGAATCAAAAATATATCTTTCAACAATTTGTCCTAGGGAAAATCTTTTATGCAATCTCATTTTTTAAAAGAAAATAATTTGGAAATTTATGCCTCCATCTGTCTCATTATTTTTTTTCTGTATGTGTGTGATAAGTGATTTCATTAGTTGAACCTTTGTAGCTAAAGGAGACAAATGGCCTCAGGATAATATTTCTTCCACTAATTTAAGTTCTGAAACATTGGAGATTTAGTGGTAGAAAAATCTGATCTGGTGTGTTAGGCGCAAGTCTTTAAGAAGTTGACAACAGACAATCTTAAATCTTCCAATTGGATGATAATTGAAACTTAATAAAAATCAAAATAAGGCTTACAACATTTCTAATGAGGTGTAATTACTTATAGTAACAAAACTAAAATTATGTCTATAGTTTTACTTTACTTTATAGTAGAACAATTGCTATGGACAAAAATAAATAAATGAATTATTATTATTACAAGAAAAATATCACACTATGAAGACAGAAGGTCGTTACCAGTCCCTACTGAATATTGCATTAAAAAATTATCTACTTTTTCTTTTGGCAGGAAACAAACCAGTATCTTTCCATATGTTTGGTGTATTTCATACATGCACAATAATATGTATTGAGTAAATAAAACACAGTATGTGAGTGCAGTTTTTCCCTAATCATCCACTCACACAATAAATATTATAATTAAAATCATAAAGCATTTGATTTAAGAAAATCAAGTAATGCAGTTCAAGCACTGCTCTAAAGCATGTACACTGGACCTAATTCACTGCTTTTTATTTTCTTTAGCAAGTAATAATTCCATTTTTTCCCATATGCTTCCCTACCATTAGACAATCTAATCAACTGTGCTTCAGAGTGTGATATTAAAAGGGGAAATAATTGAAGATTACAGGGCTGATACAATGAAGTAGGATTTCCCCTAAAGCTTAGTTGTCAGTGTAATGTTCTTTCCACACATATTAAGTGTACATGTAGAGTTGGAAAAGAAAGACTGTAGGCTCTACTTAATTTCTCACTGCTTGAGAATACTCTTGCAGCATTTTGCAGGGATAGAGGGAACTTCCATGAACTAAAAGGCTTTAGCAGTGCCTTCAGTAAATGTTTCCATTGCTTCTTGCTTGAACAAATACTTATTAAAATGTTCTTAAGTCCTATATAATGTGAGCAGAAAACATCAGGGGATGAGAAAACCATCATAAATATTTATATCTAAATATCAGCAGCCAGTCCATACTTGGTGGCAGAACCTTGCATGTACAACACACCAGCAGGTCGGCCCTGGCAGAGAAGGATCACATGTAAAGCTCTTTATACAATCAATTTTGTTGCTAATACTTTTCTGTGGGGTCTATAATATTTACAAATTCTCAAGTGAATTACCTCACAGAATTAAAAGTATGTTGTAGTTCAATTCCAGCACTGGTACAGCTTTGGTATTCTTGCATTTGTATTTATCCACAGCCTCATTTCCACATGGGAAGATGTGCATGGGCTATATTTATTATCAGCTATACCATGCTGTTCTACCATGTGCAGCTAAAATCGACTTCAGGTAATGAAGTCATGACATTTGCCTCCATTTGTTACAATAACCATTTAATTACAGAACTGCAGCAATTTGCTCTGGCTGAAGATTTGTGTGGATTTTTTCAAAGGAGCATATGTGATCATTGTTAAAGGCCAAGGAGATTCTCTAGGGCTAGAGATTAAATCCATAAGCAAGCAAAATAAAAGGACAACCACTTCTATAATACTTGGTAACACGAACTAAAATAAGACATATTTTGTGAATTATATATGATGTTAATATTATGAAAAGATTAATGTACTTAATCAGATGAGTTGTATCTTAATGTTATAAAAAGATATGACAGATATACACATGAAGATGTATCTATCTGCAGAACATAACATCTTCTGCATATGTCTTCAGTTCTTAATTTCATTATTTTTTAAATGGAAATTATAAATATACATGCACTTTTTTATTTGGCAGCCTTTTAATTTTCTTTCTGCATATCAAATCATGGCATTAATCAAAACTATTATTTAAATTGCTCTAAAGAAAATAAACAAAAGCATTGACATAGCATTATCCTTGAAAACAAGGAATTTTTTGAGGTGACTTGAATACTTTCATTTGCATTTTTCTTACATTGTTCTGCAACAGCAAGTTGATATAGTAATGGACTCAAACTGTTCCATAGTAAGCAAGTTAGGCTGGCACATATGAACTTCAAGAATTTGAATTTTAAGATCATAATCAAGCTAGGGTCCAAGACATTCTGCATGACTGTCCACTGCATAATTATATATTATTAAAACTATTGAATATTTTTATATTCTTATTTTGTAGTAGAGCCTGAAGCCACACAGTGAAAATACTTACTGCAATGTGCTCTCTCCAGAAAATGGATGAATATATATGTGTATATTTCTATCAGACACAACTGCCCTTATTGCATATTCCCACTGCTATCTGTTCTGGTGAAGGAAGGCTGTCATGAAAGTCCAGCACCAAGTGCACCATGAAACCGTAATTTTGGGATGCAAACAAACCATGAGGTTTGTGCAAACTCTGCCTGACTTTTGCTAATATTCATGGTCATGAACAGTTCTTCTAGATTTTAAACAATGAAAACACTTCCCTTCTCTTCCTGAAATTGAACCAAATTGTATGCATTTTGTGTCCTGTATTGCCTAGATACCTCCTTACATCTTTTTTGTCTGGAATATAAATTAGATTTTAGAAAATTTAGTATGCACATATTGTACTTTTAATCCACTCTTTTACATTCTTCCTTTGAAATGTCCATGGTTTTTATATAATACAGTATTACCTTGCTGTCATTCCTTTTATGTTCAAATTAGTGAGATTTTTTTACATGCATCCAAATTGTTTGATATTCTCTGATAGAGATGCTTTTAAAAATTTTCGTATCAATACAGAAGTAGAAGTCTTCAAATAATATTTTCAACGGTGACAATCTTCAATATTGCATAGAACCAGTACTGTAATAAAAAAGTGGAAATATTTGCTAGTCTTCTAGCTTTTGTAGATCTATTTCAATGAAGAATTAATTTCTCTTGATCTAATAGAGTAATTTAGTACTTCAAAGCATTGTACTTAATATATAAGACTCATTTAACATGCACTAGTCTCTTCATAACAATGATTAATGATAGGGCATATAAAATTGGATCAAACAGTTTTCTTGTTCTTTAATTTCATCTTTATTCATAGAAAATGCTGCTTAACTGCTTAAAGGTTTACACCTACCATCCATTTTTACACTTATAAATCTGTAAAAGGAAAGTTTAATTCTTGTATCTTGTTAACCTTCTTCATTTAAAATACAGAATGGAAATTCTGATATTTGCAAATGAACCTACTACCTACATATGGTCTCATTAAATACTAAATATAATAGTTCACTTTTTATCAAAACTGAGTATATTTATTACAATAACAATAATAACGACTTCATTTTAAGAATACACTAATTTATCCTCAAGGTAGCCTAAGAAACTTCAAGATAAAAGGGAAAGAATGCACAGGAGAGGAAGAAGAATTTAAAGATAAATTTTAGAGACTTTCTTGTACTTGACCCTGAATGAGATCAGGAGGATAGGTAGCAAAGGTTGATCATTAGGCAACAAAATTTAGCTGTGATCCTGTCATACCAAGTTATTCTTCACTGTCCTTAAGACAAGCTAAACTATGAAATCAAGTTAAAAGGAGAGGATAGGAAAAATATGAAATATGAGCCTTGAGATGCAATGGATATAACAAAGGCCCTGACATTTAGCATGGTCAGATATCTACATTTTACAAGGTATGTCAGGTAGCCTATACTTCTAAAGAAGAATGCAAGTAATATATAATACAATTATGTATATATAAATAAAAAATAATAAAATATAATAATGTTAGCTGCAGAAATGATAAATATTCTTTGTGAAATGGAATTACCTCCTGGAAAAACTTCTGAAGCTTATTTGTTTTATATCATATTCTTTCTTTCAATAAAACCTCTTCACTAGGATGCAGTCAATCCACTGTAATACACAGTTCAGTCTGATCCTGTATACATTGTCTCATTTTAGGGATTGAGGGACTATAACAAATTTTGTTTCTTTTTCCTTATGCTTATCATTGCATCACTATGACATAATAAATAATTAAAAAGGTCATATTTGCATAATTAATAATTAAAAAGTCTTACTTAATATGCTACCAAGAGGCAGACTGTTTGCTAGGGAAGTGAATATTCCTGCTCTATCTTACAAAATACTCTAATTGTATGGATCTCTGTAAGTCATTCTCAAGTAGCATTTTAAGGCATTAGTTATGACCCTGAATGTGGCAGATAAGTTCTGGTACGGTTTCATGTCAGATGTACATCTACCTTCTGATGGGTATCTACATACTTCCAAACATTCCACAGTATGTATAGTCACTAAAAACCTGTCAGGATGTCAGATGTTACAACCCATTCTGATGGTGAAAAGTTTTTTTTAGGATTTAATAGTTTTTAAAGTTTTAAGGAAAAGCGAGCAATCACTTAAATAATATAAAAAATAGAATAAACCCAAAATAATTATGGACAAGAGAGGGAGAAAAGGGTATTTTGAGAAGAATAACTATCTTGATATTTAAATAATATGATGAAATATGCTTTTAAAAGTTTTGAGATTTTGGTGCTTTTTTCCCCCCTTTGAACTTTATGAAGTGGGAAAACATTCCACATTCCACGGGCGTTCATATGTGAAATTTGTGTGTTTTTTCCATTTTGCTTATCATACAAAGGAAGTTTTTGTCTTTAATTAAGGTCCTTGTAATTCAGTGACTATATGGCTCAATGACATCATGGAACATCTCAGCTTTTTCTTTTGTTTGTTTCATTTCATTTGTTTGTTTATTTCTTTCCTTATTTGTTTGTTTATTTCCTGATGAGAATAAATTAATATCACAAGGGGAACATTACATAATGGGTGAACATCAGACAACAAGTGATTCACACTCATTTTTGCTTTCATAAAAACAGTTCAAACTCAAACACTGCTCCCACAACTGATACTTATTTTCAATTCATTGTAAATCACAAATTAAAAAAAAAAGGTTTTTCCTGTATGAATCAGAACTCTCAACGCCTCCTTTCCCACAAGGAAAAATGTTATCAAATAATTTTAAAGAATGAGAAAATTATAAGAGTTTTACTTTTCTAAATAAAGTAATGTAAGTAATTTTTTGCATAATTCTTTGCATAAATTAGAGTCCTCATACTGCTGATGGATGACTGGATGTCTGTGTATATGTTTCAAAAATTTACATTGTGTGGTAAGCTAAGAGGTCTTTTTAGGTATATCTGCATATTTATGATTTTGAAAATTCTTGTATCTTTTTTTTATAATTGACTGTGTATTATTTTAAATGGCTGTTACAAGATGTCTATAGCCAAAATATATCCAAATATGTGTTTTTATATGACAATGGTTTCCAAATGGTTTTATTATAGTATGTAATATGATATCTCCTATATTATTTTGAGAACCAAGGAAGCGTATTTCCTTGAAGTGATAATATGATTATAAAAAAAGTTCTAGTTGGGTTGAGAACAAGAACTATGTCATTACCCAAAGAAGATATATAACATTTGTCTCATAAATTTTATAGTTTGTTGTGTAGTATTTTAAATTCTAGCAAAAGTAAGATATAATACCTCCCATAAGATTTCCCAGTGGACAGCTGAGACTATTTTTCTTGGTTTCTGAACTTCAAATCAAGTCCATTGTCAAGAGTCTCATTATTTTTTGACCAATCTACTGATAGAAGTGGTGCTGTAATATGATCAATGTGACTGCATTTAACTCCCTGTAAGCAGAGATTTTTATAAATAAAGGCCCATTCAGTTCTGGATCATTCCTCACTTGTGAAGGTTGGTTCTTTCACAGTGCAGGTAATATTCTGTCTACATGGATTTTCATTTTTTATCTGTTTTTGCTTTTTTAACACTTTACATCATATAGAGATTATGTTTAAATATTGTAAAGTTATAGCAATGAAAGGGCATATGGTAATCTGTTGGAAGCTTCCCTGAATAACCTTGCTGGAAGAACTAAAGGAGCTCTTTTCATTTTAGATTTGTGAAATTGTTTTTTTTTTTTTTTGGTAAAAGTTTTCTCAAGCATTATTAATTTCAAAATGAAAAATTATGTAAAACTTTTTCTGGCAAAAATACTACTTCGTGTAGTTCTATTATCTCAACCTGAAATTACAATCTATAATTTTGTATTAATTTACAATAAATTTTTCATTTTCCCTCATGACATTTCTGCACTATGATTACATGATTGTACCATGATTTGCACTGGAATTTCTGGCTAGTAGTCACTCTAGTAGTCACCCCCATAATTAGTTGTATTTTGATATCCTAACATGTGAAGGGTAAATCTGATGATGTAAAAATCAGAATCATCTGCCTGATCTTCAATGGCATTAACTCTTGTACTATCTATATATTAATATGTATAATTCTATGTAGTAATATGTACTAATTCTATAGGAAAGCATGTGCATTTCACAGAAATGAGTGTCTACAGCAGCCTGTCTGTTCTGTGCACAGCAATGAACATTCAAGCATGTGTAAGGAATCTGTGACGATGCCTGAGCCATCATTGCCATTACTTGCTCTGTCTGTATGAAAAACCAGCTTAGATGGAGCGTGCACAGTTCAAAAGTGCATTTTGAAAGTCAACAAAGCAGGTACTTAACCACTCTCTCTGCATAAGGAGCTGTGGGAGGGATCCATTTTACCTGGGCTGAGATGCTGGCAGTGTAGATCTCTCTCCACATCAAGCCACCATCACGTCTCTTGACAGTAAGTGCAGAGAAAAAAAATATTTTTAGAACACAGCCACTGCCTAGCTGATCTATTTGAGGGAGTTTTGTACTTGTTTTATCTGCTGAATCAAGCTCTAGAAATGGCTACTTGGGTCTCACGATTACAAAGGGCATTTTGCTAATTAATTCGAGTATCTGCACTTATCTAGAGAAAAATCCATTTCCATGTCCTGTATTCCACCTTTGATCCAGACTAGATATTGTTGATTTTTGCTCACTAAGATAAAAAATACTATTCTCTGTGGAGCACATATATAGGGATGGAACTTGGTTGTTATAGTAATACTAATCCTTTTGGATTTATCTTCAGGTCTAAAAATGTATATAAAGAAAAAACCTTCAAAAACCTCATCTATATTTAGAATGTTTTACTTGTACAAACATAAATAACATGGTTGCTTTTCTCTTATATAGCTTTTCTCACTTTTCAAGTTTTGAGATTTCTGAAATAACAACATTATGAATTTTAAATCAGGAATAAACATTTGAAGAATCTCTTTTAGGAGTCTTTATGGACTTATCTAAGCAGGAGTGGTTATGGCCACTTCCTAATTATTTTTTTTTTAATATAATTTTAAATAGTTTTGATTTAGTTTTCCATGCATCAACTTGACTTCTCATGTGAAAAGAAAATTCTTTAGCTGTTCATTGCTGTTAACAAAATATACAGCTTACAATCAATCACATGCTATCTCTGATCATACAAATTGGTATATTATAACTTTAAAGTGAGTAACAGGCATTTCTGTCTAAACAAACAAAAAACTAGTTTCCATTTTTTTTCTTTTCCAAACACATCCTGGTTCAGGAACATGGTGTTGTTGCCAGTGGATTCCAACAGCAGATCACCATAGTAGTGATTCTCTCCTTCTTCATTTTTGTAATAAGAAAAAAATAGTGTTTGTATTTTACTGCCAGCTAGGCAATGTTATTACTTTATTTTTTGGTGGTATAAATATTTTGTATTTATGGTGAAACTTCCACAGTCATTGCATATGTTATCATTGTGTATATATGGGCAGAAAGCCAAAAGGAGTAATTTTTAGAGTTCTTAAAGTAGTGACACGGCTGACACAAATAATCTCTCGATCAAGAGGGTATAATGGTCCTGAGTGACCAATCAGCAACATCTGTCCTGTAGCCCCTAGGACTGTGAAAAAACAAAAAAAATCTTACTGCATGAATGAACAGAATGTCTGAATATGGTCTCAGCTGAAGTTTTGTGCCCAGTTCTTATCACCCTGTCTCAAAAAAAGGCATGGAATAACTGAAGAGGGTCAAAAAGATTTTAAAAAATGAACAACCAGCATTTAGAAAACATGACATATGAGGAAAGATTGGAAGAAAGTGTTTAGCCCAGAAATGACAAAAAGGTGGAGAAAAGAAATATATTATTCATTATTTTAAATGCAATAAACTGTTTTTCATGGAAATGGAGTTAATGCACTTAAACTACAGATAGATGCAAAGTCTTTAGTATACATGTAACAAAATGTTTCTGATAAAAATGTTTAAGAATCAGAATCTTTAGCACAAAGTAAGTTAAAAGATTAAAAATTTCTTGGGAGTGTATCTGTTCTGCGTCAAACTTGCTTGAAAAAGATTGCTATGTTGGTTGTTCAACACAGAGAGGAACATGACTTTCATTGATTTTTCATTTCTAAATTCCTCTCATGTCCTAAAATGTTAAAATTATTGTGGAACTACTTATAAAGTTCTGTCTGATTGTTCATTATAAGTTAAGCTATGGGAGATAAAATAGGCATAATTTAAAATGTAGTATTTGTTTATTTGAGATAGTATGTTCCCATTTTCAAATGGGAAATGATGCCTGATGATAAATGGGTTTTGTTGCTTTGTTTTGTGAGAGTTACTCTTTGTGGTATCATTTTTCCTTCAAAATATGTTTTCTTTACTGCATCCATTTGTTGAAATGATTCAGTAAATAAGTTCTACTATCAGTTCTTTGTCTGTGTTGCCTGAGAACAAATTATGAACACAGACCACTGTTTCCCCATCCTGCCTATTACTGCCCATGTGTTTATTTCTGCAGCACTTAACTGTACAGTGGATATGCATCTGCAGTCTAAAGGCTGCATCTCTTTAAGTCTTATTAAGAAACTCACATTCTTCTCCACGGATCAATGCTTAATTCAAACCTCACTGTTGAGCAGAATGATCATCATATATTACGGTTCAAATCAAGGTCACCTTTGAATAATGCATATTGAAACTGAGTTATAATCTTTCAGGAATGTTTTCATGTCTTAAAAAATGGTAATGCATTTTATTTCTGGAGAGGGAAAGAAAAAACAGAAAAATATGAGAGAAATATAAATTTGTTTTACAAACAAACCATACTTTCCCAGTAAAGGTTTATGCATTCTTGCCAGAGTATTAAAGTTAACCTCTATTTAGCCCAACTGGAAATACTCAGGATGAATCTCAGATTTCTTGTTCCATTATTTAGGTGGCTTAGAAAGAATGAAAGCATGCTATTACATTGTTGGCTCAATAGTAAGACATCTTCTATCTCCCCTGGTTGACAGGTACTATGCAGCTTCTCAACTGTAAAATACCATCAAGTTCTTCTCCCTGCAAGGATTTCAACAGAGCCTTGGCTGTGTGCTTCCACCCTCTATTCCATCCCCCTTAGTAGGTGCTTATGAGAATTTCATCCAGGGAGCAGCAGCTGTATGTTACCCTATAATTTCTATATAACTTCTCATTTTCCTCTAGTTTGACCCCAGCCATCTTTCCACAATAATGAAAAATATATTTTCATTCTGCAAAGTTTATTTTTTTACCTCAAAAATCTTCTGTGATTGTTACTAAATAAATTAGTGATGACATGACATCTTTGAATTGAAATATATTCTGAGGCCTTAATCCTGCTGGATAGAACGATTGGACAGAGCCAGTCTCCAGCATGACCTTGAACTACATCAGGAATATTTACACTCTGAATTTTGTTTCCCCTCTCGCACATTTTTCAAGGCATTGATGCTTTATTGAGGAGCAGTATTACCTCACAGTATATTTACTTTCCTCTGCTTTATGAAGTTTAAAGTCAGCTATCATCACAGAAGTTTGTTCACATTTTTAAAAAACTCTACAAATTAAAAATGTGGCTTTTAAAAGTTGATTAGTCATTTGGAAAATAAGCATCTTTTTGACTGAAGACTTGAGCAAACAGTTTTATGCTTCAGCTGCTAAAACTATGCCAAACATATGGGTCAAGGATTTTGTAACAATGAGGATTAAAATCTCATTACCACCATGTTTTAAAGTTGCCTAGTCTTAAATTCATAATAAAGAAAAGAAAAAGATCAGATTTTAAAATTGTATTTATGCCTATGGATATTTATGTTTACTCAGATATATTTAATTCAACAAAAAAATAGATGTCGCTTTAATAGAATAACCACTCACCAGCATTTAATTTTCTTGTAATACACAAAAATAAATAGCAATAAACAAATCCAATTCTGACACCACATTCCACCATTACTTGATAACTGAGTGGCCATAATGTTTTAAATATTATAGTTCCAATAAATTGACATACTATGTGCCAGAAAATGAATAGTTGGCTGATTCTATGTTTAGTGCTTATTCCTTTACAAACAATCTCTGACCTATTATTTAATCCCAGTTTGAAGACATTATAGATGTGCAATCTGTAGGATGGAACTGAAGTCTATCATATTTCTAAAGCTACTTGGGAAAAATTTTGTGAAAGGAGAAAGCAAAAAGTTCCATAAATGACCTTGCACCACAGGGAGAGAGGAAGGAGTAGACTCTCTGTTGCTAATGGAAGATAATTCCATTTAGAATTGTAGAATAAGAAAGCCTGGGTTTTTGGTTTTTTGGTTGTTTTTTAATGCGTTGTACCAGCAAGACATTACTTTCCTAGGAGACTAACTGATGTCACTTTTAGCTAATGGCTGGATATTAATCAAGACTCCTTTGTGTTTTCTCGTTTTTTAGTGCTTTCTGAAAACCTGTGTTCAGCTTTTGTCTTTGAAGTACAGTTTGTCAGGTTAGTGTTAGTTTTCCAAATAATTTGATTTTGATGGCAAAAGTACAGTGCTTATATCATAGTATATAAGTGGAATTAACCATATATAAACAAATATTTCAACCAAATAATGTTGTGTAATTACCAGGAATTTGATGTTGTCACATTGACACTTTTGAAGAGCTGTTCCTAAAACATGTAATGAATAGATCTATGAATTTAATTAGTGACAGGAAATTTTATGGCAGGTATTAATATAAGGAAGAAAGTAAAATATTTGTAGTGATAGCTAGTAGGAAGGATTTTCAGATTGCTGATCACTAGAAGAAATCTCAGCATGAAGCTGAATATTAGTCTTGATTCTGATTGAAAAATCCCACTGTTTTTCTGTAAGCATCCTACCATCCATACCAAAATTTCTAAATATTACCAAGATGCTTGTGCTGCTGGATTATTGAAAACAAAATAATCTGCTTCTTAATATTCCAGTAAAATTAGTAACATATTGGACTTGTGAAACAATAAGGATTGGCTCAATAATATATATACGATTCCTAGTTGTTTTATTATTCCTTCAGAAGTGATACAGTATGACTCCTGCATCTAGAAAAGCATTTATTTTCATCTGACTAGCTCTGATGAGCAGATTGGGTATAATACTGAGCTATCTCAATTCATTAGTAACGTGCTCCTTTTCCAGCTTGTATTGGCTGCATGAGGACTTGAGGAATAATAACAGTCTTGTCCTAAGGCCTGTGTAAAGTCTGATCCTGAGAGTCAGCTATTTGAACAGTTCCTGTGTGACAACTTCATTCTCATGATTGTGAGCTCTGCCTGAAGCATGTACATCCTGATCATGTGAAATAGCTGAGCAGTAGACACTAATAAGACTCACCCAACTGCTAGGATATAGCACTAATATCTATTTTTTTTAAATTCATACTCTGTCATATTTGCCTTGTAAAAATCATCTGGCCAGGCACATAGACATACAGCATAGAAAAACAAAGGTGTTATCCTCAGAAACTGATACTCTATGAATCACTTGACTACAGTGACAACTCTGACTCATTGACGTTATTTCAAATATCATCGTCTTGTCAAAAAGGATGAAGCATCAATCCGAGTTCATAATGAAATAAGATTACCCACTGTACTTATTATATCACTGGTGGCTTCCTTTATCTAGTAGCAAAAGGTGGCCAAAAAAAGGACATTTTGATCTCAGATCTTCATTAAGCCTCTATTCACCTTAACATTTAAATGCCTATGTGAAATATGGCCATCCTAAAAGAGAGGAATGGAGCACGTCTCCTGTGAAGAAAGGCTAAGACAATTGGGATTGTTCAGCCTGGAAAAGAGAAGGCTTCACGGTGGCCATCCATAATCTGAAGGGAATCTACAGGAAAGGTGGAGAATATTTACAAAAGCATGTAGTGAGAAGATGAGGGGGAATGACTACAAACAGAAAGAGCATAGGTTTAGGTCCAGCATTGGGAAGATAATCTTTACTGTGAGTATGGTAAGGCACTGAAACAGACTGCCCAGTTTAGCTATGGGTGCCCCATCTCTGGAAGTGTTCAAGGCCAGGTGGGACTGGGCTCTGAAGAACCTGGTCTAGTGAAACATCTTCCTGCCCATGGCAGAGGAGTTGGACCTGGAGGATCCCCTCTAACCCAACCCACTCTGTGATTCTAAAATTCTAAAATTCTATGATGACTTAAATAACAAAAATAAAGCAATGAAACACACTAATTCCAGTGAAATGTGTAACTATAGATTAAAAAAAAATTATAAGTATTTGCTTCTTGTTTTGTAAATTAGCAATACATGGATTTTGCTCTGTACTAATCATAAATAACCAGAAGTTGAAATTTATATTCTCATGTGAGAAAAAGTTAGGTTCACAGAAAACAAAATACATCAGAAATTCAACATAAAAGAATGAAATAATTATATTTATTTATAAAAATATTTAAATTTTAGCATTTCGTACCTTTTGAATGCTTGACTTTTCTAACTAAATGTCTTTCCTGCATTGTGAAGCAATGATGTCTTGGTTTTGATTGATGATATCTTTTTTGCATGACAATGAATAAAAAGTTCTGTAGAGTATTATTCCTCCTCAAGAAAATGAAGCTTTTGCAAATAAATATTAATGAATTTTTATTCTAAGTGCTGTTTGTTTCATTTCATTATCATAATGAAGAACAATATTGTAGGATTTTTTTTTTTTAAGGTGACCTTGCAACATCATTTACAAAACTATCACAGCAAAATAGTTTTCTCTGTCAAATAGAATATTAAGTCCTCAAAATAATTAGGATGAGAAATTATTGGAATCGGCTTGCGTGCTTTAAGTATTTCACCCACAGAAAAATAGTTAAATGTGAAATAAAACTTATCCTTTCTTCTAAGTCTGGGAAATCTCATAAAATTACTAAGCCCGGCTTTTTCGCTGGTCTTTATATTTTCTCCTCGGAAGACCTTCTCTTCCCACTGTTCTCTCACATGACACCAAACCCTTACATTTACCAAGGTGCACTTCCAAAACAGTAAAGTCAATCAGCCAATGCTATTACTGGTTTTCAGAATCAGAGTGGCCTCAAAAAACCTTATGGAACATCTTAGCACTTCAGGTTTTTCTTTCAAGATATTTCCATGCAGTTTGTCTTCAGTTGGAAGACATTTGTTTGGTCAGTGCTCTTCTGCTGGACACCCCAAGTGTCAAGCCATGTGCTGCCACACGATTCAATGAAATTAACAAAGATATGTTTGTCTAACCCAGGTCTATTTTTATACTCTGTTTGTAAATACACACACACACGCACACATATACTTAGGCAAACATAAACCCCAGCATCACCCTCCAGCAATGCTGAAACAGCATATCCATGAGATGAAGGTGTGTTTCACATTTGGCACAGCAGTATTAACTCTGAGTATTAATTCTGAGTTTTCAGAAGAGAGAGAGAGAGAGAGATAAAGCAAACATTTTTTCCCATCTTTACTTCTGAAAACGTGTACGAGTTTAGGCGAGAAAAAATTTGGAAAATTCTCAATGTAGTTTTTCTTCTGTTTATAAGCTTTGAGACTCAATTATTAGAATTACAGTATGAATGCTGAAGAAGAGTAATTGACTGCTGAGATAACTTGTTCTCTTTTCATTATTCTTAATAAACACAAATGGCACCTAAATTGTATTCGCCCAATTATGTCTCCCAAGAGAAACTCGCTAAAACCCAATTTATATAGTACAAAAATTATCTCCGTAATTCATTAATTGACCATAGCAAAGTCAGTAGGACATAATACCAAACGGAATTCTTATGTTGCACTCCTCAAAATCAAGTAAGGGGGTATAATTTTTGAAAATATCCATAAGGGATGAGGCCTGCAGTGGCATATTTCCTCAAAAGTTTAAATTCAATCTTTGTGAAAGGAATGCTCCAATGAGTTGATAATGACTTCTTTCAGTCTTCTGTCATATTTTTTAGGTCTTAGCATATCTCTGACCATATAAGGTGCTTTACCTGGCAGCTGAAGCACATAACATCACAATTTACAAAAGAATTTACTGCATTGGTTGCTAAGCCATTCTCTGTCTCGTTTGGTCACTAAAGCAAGCAAGTGCTAGACATCTTAACACCTGTGACTGTCTGGGTTTCAGCAACGTGGACTTTCAATATGCTAAGATGAGATGGCAAAACTTTAATGAGGACACATACTTGAAATCTTTTCTCTGTTAGAAGAACTCTCAGCTTTTATCTATCCAAACTTTCCTGTTAACCTAAAAGTCCTACAGTTTTTTTTCCTTAAAAATAGGCCAAATGCAGACAAATGGAAGTTTAAAATATATATGGCAAGACTCAAGTCCTGAGCACAAAGAATGAAAATCAGCTATCCAGATATTGATGATCCCATTGTAAAGAACCTCATTCAACTGATCTATCACATTTCCTGCATGTAAAATAGCATCTGGGTCCTCAATTCCAGATCCATAATTAAGACTATTTCTTTCTGCATTGAAGAGGGGAAAGGCATGTTGAGATGAATGAAAATCTTTGCAAGGACTGCAAGTATGAATGAAGTCAGTGCTGACCATCTTTGAATTGCTTTCCATGCCAAACAGAAGTAATGAAGGGGAAAAACTATCACTGGTGCCAGCAAAATAATGTATTTTGGGTTTCGTACTAGAAAGCACAGACCACAAACCTGCTTACTTCTAAAGAAGTTGGAAGATGCAAACAATCAATGTGACATGGGTTTCGTTTTTTCTTCCTTCTGAATTCCTTAATGTCGTAATGAATTTACAGCACAAAATTTGGGTGACAAATTTTCAAAAAAGCAGATGAGTGACTCTACAGAAAAGCATAACTTTTAAATTTGATCTACCTTACTCTAAGTCTTCCAGAATACTTTCCTGTGTTACCAAATTGACTAGATTTGCTGCAAATTTTGTGAAAATAGAAAAAGACATAAAGTTATCTGAATTTTTAAAGGACAATATTTTACAGATTCACAGAATGACTGAACTTGGAAGGGACCTCTGGAGGTCATTTGCTCCAAGACCCTCTGCTTATAGTTTGTCACCTAGAGTTGGTTACCTGAGACTGTGTCCAGATTGGGCTTGAATATCTCCAAGAAGAGGGAATCCACAACTTTCCTCAACAACTTGTACCAGTGTTACCCTTAAAGTAATAAAAAAGTGTTTCTTGATTTTCAGATGGAATCTCTCATTTGTTAGTTTGGCCCTCTTTTTCTGTCGCAAGCCACTACTGAAAAGACCCTGGATCTGTTCTCTTTGCACTCTCCCTCCAGGCATTTATACACATTGCTGAGATCCCTCCTGATCTTTCTCTCCATATAACACTCTGAGCCTTCCCCAATGGAGGAGGGCTGCTTCATTCTCTTAGTTATCACTGTGGGCTTCTGTGGGAGTTTCTGAAGTTTGTTCATGTCTCACTGTACTAAGGAGCCCAGAACTGGACCCAGCACTCCAGGTGTGGCTTCACCAGTGCTGAATAAAGGGGAATGGTCATCTCCCTTGATATGCTGTCAATACTTTGTCTAATGTAGCCCAGGATACCATTTGATGCTTTTATCACAAAGTCGCTCTGCTGGCTCATATTCAACTTCATGTCCAGCAGGACCCCCGGGTCCTTTTCTGACAAGCTCCTTTGCAGCTGTATAACCCCAATATATATTGGTGCACAGAGTTAGTTGTTCTTCCCCAGGTGCAGAACTAGACATCTCTTCTTGGTGAACTTCATGTTACTTCTGTCAGCCCATTCCTACAACCTGTTGAAGTCCCTTTGGTTGGCAACACAACCCTCTGCCTTATCAGCTCTTCCTCCAATCAGGAATCATCTTCAACCTTATTGAAGGAATTTGAAAACTCTTTAGATTCTCAGTGTGGTTTGTCAATTTCATACATTAATGTGTTTTTTTTATAAAAGAATTGTTCTTTACCTGAGAAAGTAATCTTTTCGGTTTTTAATCTCTGAGGCAATTTTGTAGAGTATGGCTCTATTCCATGTCAATCTTAAAACAAAAGACTTCAAACAGTAAAGTAATGAAATAAATGAAATATATTATTCCTGGATTTATCATACTAAGCTGAATAGTTTTTATTTCAAGGACAGCCCCTTATTTTAGCTTCAGTGTTATCTAGATTTAGTACAAATTTTCATGCCTTCTAGTACTGTAGAAATACTGTTGAACACTAAGAAAGTTAACTTCCAGAATGAGAGTTTTTCACCTTCTAAATCCTTCCTGAAGTACCCGTCATTATTTTCATGCCTGTCATTTCTTGCACGAGTTGTTTTCTACTCCTGGCCTCACTAGACTGAAGGCATGCTGCTTATCTCAAAGCATGTTTTTAAAGCCTTTAAAACCTGTTTTCCAGGAAACTCTGGGATGCTCTGTAAGTTCAAATATATGAACAAAATATTTTATAATTACACACAAAAATGGTTGATTACAGCACATAAAGAGTTAGAATATTTTCCCATACTCTAACATGAGAAATTGACATAGCTGGTGTATGTCTCCCATTCCTTATGTGCTCATTCAATTCACCAGGTCTGCAAATTCAGTCACACCTAGTCTGCCTCAAGCAAGAAGGGGTAAAACCTTGCCTGTAAAAATGAAAGTGCATAATAAATTAAAAAATTTGTGGATTTCATAACAGTAAATTCTGAGCTGTGAGAACAATTAATTTGTAATTATCAACTTGCTCAAATTAAGGATAGGTTTTATTTCTAGCTATCCTTTCAGAGACCTATGTGAATGTTCATAGTTTTAAAACATTGTGTTTATAGTCTTAAATCATTGCATTAAAATGTGCCAAAATAATTCTCCATCTGTAAGACTGTTTCTTGAATTGTGTTTTGAAGTCATGATTGTTACTGGAAATAATTGTTTTAATTTTAAAAAGTTAAAAATATTTGTGAAATATAAGAGAATTTAAAAATATACTTCTTCTATTTACCTTCTTCTTCACCTCCTTCATGAGGATTGCAACCTGTCAGAACTAAACAGTGATATTGGGAGTGATATATTATTAAGAAATTGCACATCCTATATTCATCTTTCTGATTAATCAAGCCAGGCACGGAGAACATTTTTTTTGCTTGGAAGTGTGCAAACATTGCATCAGTGTTTGTCAGCAGCTATATTGTTTCATCTAATATAATTTTTTCTTGGTCTATTTTCTTTTGGAACTATATTTTCTCATCTATACTTAAAAAAACAGTGAATTATTTTTAGAAACAGTCAATGGAAATTCAGTAAGTCATGGTAGTGGTCAATAAACACATCTATTTCACTATATCTTTCTTTTAGTCTAAATCTGCAGAAGAACAAATTTTAAGGTTTTGTCTTTTTTTTTTCAATGAAAAGTCAAATGAAGAAAAAAGTTGTGGAGGTTTTGGGTTTTTCTTTAACAAGCTTTCGTTTTCTGCATCACTATAGACTAGAAGCAAAACACCTAGTAACATGAATTTTTAAAAAGTGAATGGATGAAATTCCTTCAATCTTTCAATCTTTTCTACATAAATAATTATTTTAGAGTATTCTGGTGACTTTCTTTTTTTTTTTTTTTTTTCCCTCTATTCAATATATTATTGCTCTCCAGGAAAAATTGGATTTGGAAATTGAACATACCATTTGAGTAGTGGTCACACAAATGGAATATCCAGAGGTACTATACTAGCTAGCTTTTGTCCTAATATAGAAATTGCTATTAAACCGATGCAGAAGAAGCAAAAATTAGCATCCAAAAACTTGAATATTACAATTAAAGGATTTAAATTAATTTACTTCAACAAGGGAAGTTCCCTCAAATAGTGTTCTTAGACCAGAGTTAATGGGTATAATACGTGTCTTCATAAGTCTTTTGCAAACTCATCTTCTGGTGCTGGTTTTTATTCATTTTGCCTTATTATCTTTGCTCCGCAGTTGGAGTTTGGTTTGGTTTGGGGGATTTTTGTTTGCTTGTTTTTGTTTTTGTTTGGGTTTATTTTGTTTTTCATTATTTGCATTATATAATCTTTAAAAAAGATGTGGAAGAATGCTCTGCATTTAGGAAACAAATAAAACAAAAAAAAAAATACCCTATGAGGCCATATAATTTATGAATTAAAAGAAATAGAAGCAGGAACATGGAGGACTCAAAAAGCAATCTAACCTTGGCAGTGGAAGCATTTCAGGGAGGGTGAATTATAAATTCAGGAGCTGATTATTGCTCAGGAGAATGTGTATGTAAGAAGAGTAGGAGAAAGAATTACATAGAAGCAGAAAAAAAGCTGCAGTAAATCAAAAGTTGCTAGGGAAACTATGATACTTCACCCCAGAAGAAAATCAAAATATAACACTTCTTGGGATAAATTCTTCTGGGGATTAAAAAACTAGAACATAAAATGTTTTGAGGGAAAAATATTCTGTTGTGTGATCCCACTACATTAAGAGGAAGAAGATTTGGTAAGTACATACCAGGTAAGTGTACCAGCAGCTTCCAAAAACTCTTTGTTGCACCAGCTGTTTCTCCTCTTAGCATTAACTGTGCTAGCTAACCACTTTTATCAACCATAGTAATTTTATTATTGACTTATGATCACAAAACTATTTTGCTTGGCAAGAACCTCTGAAAGACAGGAGCTATTTCTCCAAAGTCAGATCAGGTTGCTCAAGTTCAACTCAACCCCATTTGAAGATTTCAAAACCTCTCTGAGCAACTTGTTCCACTTTTTGACCAGTCTCATACAGAATTTCATGCAAATGACATACATGGATGTGATGATATGCAGGGTGTCTATGCAGGATTTTCTGAGATCAGATCACTCAGCAGTTGCAAAGATGTACTACAAATTTAAAGATTTAAATATATTTAGTTATCTTCATATGGCACCCCACATGGTTTATAAATTACCAGTACAACTTTTTTATCCAGCCATCTAATTTTTCAGAAAGCTGTGGGGGTTTTATTTGCTTGATTTTCAAACTAAATCTATTGTTATGTATCATAAATTCATGATTTACACTTTTACAGTAATTCTTTCAATAATAATGGCTCCAAAAAAGGCATGAATGACCAATTTATCTCCATGTGTAGTAGGTGTTAGGCACACAGATGATAACACTTAGTGTTAACTCTCTAATTCTCATCAGAACACGGAAAAGAAAATAAGGCAAGATCAACACTTGAAATTACAATGGATAGCCTCTATGCTATTGTAAACAAACAGGATTAGCAGACACCAACGTGTTTTTCTTCCTCCCAATAAAATGTGTAGGAAAGCCTAATGGAGCATTTAGGCTTTCAGAGAAATGCATAAATCAAAGAAACAGTGATGAGAAATGTACGACTTACTGAAAGGAATTCAAAAGGTCAGACATTAGGTATGATCACAGTTTAAAAAAACAAAGCATTAATCACAAAGGCCAAATGCATTTTAACAAATTTTGTACTAAAGTTGCTTGGGTTTTTTCCTGTTATTGGTCTTTGAATGGCCTTAAATTATTACTGAGAATGTGTTGGCTCCTTCCAATTTTTAAATCTCAGTGGATCAGTTCTGTTACCAGCCCTGCCGCACACTGCTGAAAGCCAGAAGGGAAACATCTTTTATAGTCTTCCAGAAATATTTTATAGCCTGCAACAATACAGGGAAATTTATTACATTGTTTCCATTATCTAAGGGTCATATCTGGAAAATTAGAGACAGTTTCACTTGAAAGAAAAAAGAGTCACAGTCTGATGCTGGAAGTGTCTCCTCTCTAAGAAGTGATAATTTATGCTGCTTCCGTACACCATGGTGTGTTTTCTTTTCTCTAATGATATGTGAAAACACAGGTTATTCATGTCCACGAAGTTCTGCCAACATTGAACAGAGAACGACATTGACATTTTGCAGTTTTCTGTTGCATAAGCCTGCAACGGGTTATTTCCAAGATTTGATTTCCAGAGGAAAATATGTGAAAATATGTATTGTTTTCATGGTTTCCAGTATGAACTGGCTCAGGCACACTAATCATTTAGACTACTCCTTTTCTGTGTATGTACAGAGCACTAGTGCTCAGCAAATATATGATTTTTTTAGGATCAGCTATAATTTTTCTACCTGTTAATATAAAATGAAAAGAGTATACCTTAAAATAATTCTTATTTGAAGCAACATTGGAAAATGTTGGGTTGAAACCAATGTTTAGCAATGTCAATTGTGTAGACCATTGCCTCTTTTGCATGATATTTTTCTGCTGCTAATTGCTGAATGTATTAAAATCTGTTTGTATTATGACTGAAGAGCGATGTATAGAGAGAACAGGAGAATTATATGACAAAATTAGGCTCCAGCTTAAGAGTTGAGCCAAGCATAAAGTCTTACAATTCAGGTTTTTCCCATTACGTGATATCCTCATATTAAGCAAAGAGAAATTATTGGTCAGTTGCACATCCAGATGACTATGTATGTGACATACAAAGTGATGGTGAGAGAGAGTAAAGCCAGAGGACAATGCTGGAAGTGTATGAGTCAGAGGCCTGGCTGGAGTTGTGTCTGAGCCAGAGCTGGTTGTCTGAGTATGATGCTCACTGTCTGAGCTTTGACAGATAATTACATTGCCCTGGGAAATGCTAATGGAAGGGGAATGAAAGGACTCAGAGTGTGACTTCTTGCAGACCAGCTGTTCCTCTACAGAGAACTTAAAAGATATTTCACAGTCTGCTCTATCTTGCATCTCTAGCAGTCTTGCCATCAAAGATTTTTCATGCTGCTCACCAGGCTGTTTGCAGACTAGGGAGAAAAGGATATAAAGAAAAAGCATTTTGCCTGTAACCAAGGAGAAGGGATAGACAATGTGTGTTCTGGGATGCACTGGGGGAGGTAAGTCTGTCCCTGCACCCCTGTACCTGTCATGAGACCCCATCTGGAGCACTGTATCCAGCTCTGGATTCCCCAGCAAAGGAAGAACATTGGCCTGTGGGAGAGAGTCCAGAGGAGGGCGATGAAGTTAAATAGAGGGATGGAGCATCATTTCTTTGAGGAAAGACAGAGAGAAATGGGATTGTTCAGCCTGAAAAAGAGAAGACTTCAGGGTTCCAGTACCTGAAGTGAGTCACAAGAAAGATGGAGAGGGACTGTTCACATGGAGTGACAGGGCAAGGGGGAATGGCTTCAAGCTTAAACAGGCTAGGTTTAAATTAGATATTGGGAAGAAATTCTTTACTGTGATGGTGCTGAGACACTGGAACATGTTTCCCAAAGAAGGAGTGGATGCCTCAGTCCTGTAAGTGTTCAAGGTCAGTTTGGATGGAGCTTTGAGCAACCTGATCTAGTGAAAGATTCCCTACCCATAGCAGGAAGGTTGAAACTAGATGATCTTCAGGGTCTCTTCTTACCCCAGGCAATCTATGATTTTATGATCTTCTTGTATGTATGTTTATGCCTCTGACTAGTACCTCCTTCTTTCAGTTCTCTCTCTCTCACTGTCTTGTTTGGATTCACTGTTTTCTTGGTATGTTCCATCTGATGCATGGAGGGTTGTTAAAGCATAGTCCATCGGAATGGGAGATTGATCCAGAGAGAAGTGTTTGTTCACTGGAAACAAATAATATTAACTGCATATAACAATTTCTTCCTTGGGCATCGGAGTGATGATATTATGGTTACAGACAGTTCCTGAGACCCATGGAGATGGTAGTTTTCTTGAAAAGTAGCAAAAATGGAAGTGAAAATATGTCTGGTAATGTAACCAGAAAGACAGATATTCCGAGAGGGATATTAAGTACCTGTAAACAAGTTTGAAAAATCTAGGCAGAAATGTTGAAGTCTATTTATCAACATTATTAAACTGCTTCTATTAGGGACACAAGAAAAAACACCACCTTATGAAAGCAATAAATTAGATTTTTTTGAAAAAGACAACTCAAAAAATGATATTGATATATCAAAAGCATAATTTTACTAAGTAAAAGCGAGTGCAAAATTAATAATGATGTTGTGTTACTTTTAGTTTGTGAGGACAATTTTCCACTTTGGAGGGAAGGAATATATCTGTAACAAGCTTATTCTACAAATTTTAAAGTTTTCATTTTCCCTTCATATCTGGAGAGCTCATCTGTATTAAACTGAGTTTCATTCTATCATTATGAAGTGCTTTGTTTTTCCAGTATCATAAATATCATGCATAAAAGGTGGGGAGGTAAGTGGCTG
Organism: Rhabdornis inornatus; assembly: GCA_013397075.1. Lineage (NCBI taxonomy): Eukaryota > Metazoa > Chordata > Aves > Passeriformes > Rhabdornithidae > Rhabdornis > Rhabdornis inornatus. The sequence goes on from VWZS01006101.1 coordinate 1,665,128, forward strand.
TCAGCTATAACTTTTTTTTTTTGAGAGCATGGAAAATGTCCAGAAATATATATATCCTCTTGATTTTTAGCTACAGTGAAGTAATCACAAATTTCCTTCTAAACGTGAACTTAAACCTAACAGTCATCTCTGATTTAACAAATAATATTTCAGCAGTTCAAGACTTGCTGATACAAGGAGTCTTTAGAGTGTAAGTAACTACCTTGCCTCTAGATAACTGTCTTTTTTAAAATACCAGCTTCATCTCAGAAGTAATTTAACTTTTGTTTCAATTTTCCACTGTCTTTCATTCATGTCTTTATTAATATGTTCTCCATTTTTTACTACTTACAACAATAACTAAGCAGTCACTAATTTTAGATGCCTTTTAAAGTATAGATATATCTGAGGTATACCTAGGAACCTGATTTTATTAGGTGTAAATTGATGTTGCATTGAAATGTAAACTCAATTTACATGAACTGAAGGTCTGTTAATTATTTAGGACAAAAACTGAAAGGACAAACCCCAAAATTTGAAGCTAAGTGCTTTTCTTAGTTGTAATGATTACCTCCACTCCTACACTGCTTTTTCCATGGTGAACAAAAAGGGACATCTACAAAGCACTGGTGTACATTTTCAGAAATACATGCCTCTGATAGATTCAGATGTGACCCTGGATGTCAAGAGGCAACATGTGCTGTCAAGGTTCCCACTCACGAGCGTCCCTGTGTATTCACCAAAGCATGGCAGGGTCCCCTTTCCCTGGAGGAGGTGCAAGAGAACACAGGCAAAGCTACTACAGTTTGCAGCCAGCTAATTTAAATTCACCTCACTCACTTGTGTAGGCTTAGAGGTGAACAAAATAGATGGCTTGGGATTTGCCCTGCATTCATTTATAATTTATGTGTTTTGCTATTAGAAAATTGCTAAGTCCTTTCAGAAAGAGTACAGGAGCGACTCCTGATCACAGCCCTCCTGCAGAGACTACTGTGCTGTTTGTAACATCAGGAAGTGAGACAGAAGAAGAATAGGATAGCTGAAGACAAAAGTCTCTTCCAGGTTCCCTTCATTCAGACTTACTAAAAACAGAACCAGACTCTCCTTATTTTCTGTCGTCATGTAGGTTTCCTTTACTAGGAAGAGAAACACTGCAATGGTATCCTTGGCATTAGAGTACTTCAAAGGAAACAAACATCCTTGCTTTATTCTATACAGTGAAGTTTAAAGCAATAGCTTAGTAATGAGTGTAAGATGCCTCACCAGCAGTTTTGATTGTTTACTGAAGTAGTAACTTCAGTAGTAACAGAAGTTTATTCTCAAGAAGCTTAAACAATGTACTTTGTGAGGAGATTCTTTCTATTAAAAAACATGTAGGACATTTGCAGAAAAAAAAAAAGGCCTATATAGATATTTGCCTTTTGATGTAAAGCCAGTATATTTGGAGAAAATATGTGCTCTGTTTGACATCATTCTAGCGTAAGAATTACCTGAAGAAGTTACTGAAGTTACAAAGAAATGTTTGGAAAAACTTATTCGCTCTATTTTATTTTGTTTTCATTACCTTAACCTTTTCACCCATACAGAAAGTTGTTTATAATAATTTTTCTTTAAAGGAGTTTTCATATACTTTAATAAAAAAAATTCCTTGATCACCACTTTAAAGAAAAAATGTTTTCCATATAACTTTTGTGCTGCCCAGAACTGTGCCCAGCACTCCAGGTGTGTCCTCACAGAGGAATTGAGTAGAGGAAGCCACTGGCCACCTCTGCTGCAAGGGAATATTGTTGGCTCATGTTTAATTTTGTGTAAAATAAGATCCCCAGGTCCTTTTCTGCAAACCTCATTCAAAGATGGTTAACCACTCAGCTTTTACTAGAGCATGGGCTTATTCCTGCCTAGGTGCAGGACTTGAGATTTTTCTCTGTTTAACTTAATGAGATTCCTGTCATCCCATTTCTCCAGCCTGCTGATATCTAAGTGGCAGCACAGTTATCTTGGGTATCAGCTCCTCCTGCCAGTTCAGTGTCATCTGCAAACTCACTAAGGATACACTCTGTCCCGTCACCTTTATGTGCTCTGTCATTAATGAAGATGCTAAGTAGCACTGATCTCACTATTGGCTCCTGGGTACACCACTAGTGACCAGCCTCCAGCTGGATTCAGTGTCACTGATCAACACCCTCTGAGTCCAGCAGTTCAGCCAATTTTCAGTCCACCATACTGTCCATTTATCTAGTTCATTTAAAATCAGTTTATCTATGAAGATGTTGTTAGAGACAGTGTGAAAAGCCTCACCAAAGATGAAAATCTCACTCTTTGGCTTTCATCCACTGACTTTGTCATTTCACTGCAGAAGGCTGTCAGGGTAGACAGGCATGATGTGCCATCCTTAGATCAATGCTGACTACTCTCGATCACTTTCTTGCTATGAATATATTTATAAACATTTTCCAGGATTAGTTACTTCCCCAGGGATAGGGATGAGGCTGAAAGCAGTGTAGTTCCCTGTTTCTACCTTGTCCTGCTTTGAGCTAGGGGTGATATTTTCCTTCCTTCATTTCTCATGAACCTTCTCCAGTTACCATGACTTTTCAAATTCTTAATCAGAGCAATTTTCGAAGATGATCAATGTGGCATTGTAGTGAGATCAGATTGCTCCCTCAACACTCAAGGGTTATCAGGTCCCATCCCCACAACTCCTGTGGAGGTTGTAGTGATATGGATGTTTGTCTCTTTTCCCAAGTAACAATAGGAAAAGAGAAAATTGCCTCAAGTTGCATCAGAGGAAATTTCGATTAGATATAAGGAAAAATTTCTTTGCTGACAGGGTTGCTAAACATTGGAACAGGCTGCCCTAGGAAGTGGTGGAATTGTCACTTCTGGAGGTACTGAAAAAATGCAGCACTTAGGCATAAAATGGACTTGGCAGTACAGGGTTGACAGTTAGACTTCATGATCTTAAAGATCTTTTCCAAGTTAAATTATTCTACGACCTGTATATGACCAGTTTGTTTAAGTGCTCCTTATTTTGGTCCTCCTGAGCTGAGGGTAAATATTTTTTCTGAATTAAGTGTATGGACGGTTCATATCTCTGAGACTGTTCACTGAGACTGTTCTCCTTAAGACAAAGTGTTGTTATCTATTCTTAGGATCACAGAAACTTTAAGTAGAAAGAGTGCATTTGACGTGATAGTCTAAAAATGCTCATCTCTATTGTTTAACTCTTAATATCATAAGAAAGAATATTTCTTAGGTCTTCCTTCATCATACTCCGTAAGCCAGTGATCTAGCTTACCAATTGTTCCCTCATCAGAAGATCCTTCTTTTCAGAATCCCTGATGATGAAGTATGGTTTTATTTCAAGAGTGTTTTTCACCTCATCAGACCCTTGCTTTCTTTTCCTTATTTTTTATATTAAATTAAGTCAAAATATTCACAAGAAAATGACAAAAGGTAAGATTATATTGCTGAATTTATTTTGGAGAAGTTCACATATATAGTTTTGTAGTCAAGGCTCAAATAAATAAACAAATATATGTTGTCCAGAACAGACTTGACTTATAACCACTTGGGATATTTAGAGTATATCAAGTTTTGTTCTTATATTTGATGTTGCATCATTTATCATGACTACTATTATCAAGTCTAGATAAAGCTGTACATAAATCGCATGACTTTCAGGATCAAAATGCAATAGTAGTATCTATTAAATAATAGTGAAAGACAAGTTTGGTCTTTACAAAATCTATCTGTTTGCTGAAATCCATGTTGTCTGCAGGACTAGATCACCTGGCTATGAAACAGCCATGCAGAGAGTTGGGCTAGATAAACTTACTAGTTAGACATCCGTTGTCCCTCTGCTTCAACAGATATTGGAGTGAGGGGTAAACTTGTTTTGTAAACTCCAAACATTTTTCTCTCTATAGAACATGACCAATGTGTCACCTCAGCCAGCATCTTGAAGGAAAAAATAAAATGTGTGTCATATCAGCAAATAATTTTCCACAAGAATATAAACCCCATGTGTACATTTGTAAGCCTGATAATTTTTTCAAAAAAGGCTTAAAACCAAAGTATAGATATTTTGTTTTTCTTGGGAGAAACATTTATCTCTATACTAAAGGATATTATCCTTAAGAAAACTTTGTTTAGAAGGGTTTTGTCTTTATTTTTCTTCCTAACTATCCACCAATACATAAATATTACAATTTTCAGATGGGTTGCGGATCATAGGCACTTTATTAATCCCACATCCCTGAAATTTAGATTGGCTCTTTCAGAGTTTCTTTTACCAAGGACAGAAAAATAGCAGCCTAGTAGGAAACACTGTTGTTCATTTTTAAATTCTCAAATGCTTGCTCTGCTGAAATAATGTTAAGCATTGTATCTTTTTCTTTTTTTTTTTCCCTAAAGAAAGGAAAGCACTTCCTTGCAGAGGAAGTGCTGAAGCAAAGAAAATTTGCATGAATGTTTGAAGAAGTCTTAGCCTTTGCTGTCACTTGGGAAAATAATCCAAACTATAGATGTTTAAAGAAGGTCGGCTTGGTGGTATAAATGACAAAATGCAACACGAAAAATGGTCTGTATTCATCATGTTCTTTAAAATTTGTGACATTATTCAAAAGAAAATGGTTTGGCTTGTTTGAGAGAAAATGAAAGGTTATTCTCTCTCAAGCTTTTATCATTACTCCAGCCCTGAACTGCTATGTGGCCTTTGATAAACAACTTAATTTCTTCATTTGAAAAATAAAACTGCTTGGGATTTCCAGTATGCAAAATATTTTGAATACATTACTAGAATATTATCTGGTTTGTTTGGTTTTTTTGTTTCTTTAATGCCATTTTAATCTATCCTATAAAATCTTTTCTCTTTAATTTTTTTCCACTTTCCAGTGAGAAGTGTTCATGTTGCTATATAAAATCACATTCAGATTTTCCTCAAGAATATTTGTCCGTGTGTAGACCTACTGTTTCATTTCAAATGATGGTAGATGGTGTGTGTGTGTCTGTATGTAATATCCACAAGTTCCCTTCCTAAAAATTTCTCCTTTGTCTTCTGCATGTAAATTTTCCTTTTGAATAGAGCAAACAATATAATGAACAAGGTGACCTGATCCTTTTCTCTAGGACAGTAAACTGAAATTACTGGCAAATAAAGTATCCTGACATTAGAAGGTTGTTACTTTTGCAAAGATTTGTTTGTGTTTCTAGGGTGTAGACTGCATATCAAATTAGCAGATGGCTTCCTGTATATGATGGCATAGATGGATATCTGGATTGTAGGATTTTAATATATCTGATCTTAGGCATCACTCATTTCATAAAAAGGAAAACTTCTAAAGAATGAAGGACTTGACTGATTGCGAAAAATACTGTACCCTCTTTCACTGTCTTTGTATTGGCTTTGAGATGCAAACAATGGTTGCAGGGAGGACTACAGTTCTTGAAAAATGTAAAGCATTGCAGCGAGTTCTTGAGGGTGTGCAGGCAAAACTGAGATTTCATGCTTTACTCCTGTTCTTTTATTTTTAAATTACTCAGTTCCTTGAGGGTCAGAAAAGCATACTTTATGTGTTCTCTAAAATCCCCCAAACCTGGCAATTTGTTTATAGAAGAATGAGACACCCCAGTATTTTAGTAGACTATCATTTTATGGTAAACATTGATAACTTAAAAATAATCACCTATATTCAAATCTATGACATATTCACGTAATTCTTGAGTAGTAAGGGCATTAAAATGTGTTCACAAAATCACAGGTAGCTTCCTTCATCTACTGACACTGTTAACGAGGAAGTAGAGTCTCAGGCAAGATTCTCTTTTGTGTTTTCTGAAACATTTGGCATTCATACCTGTAATCACAAAACATAATCCCTCTATGCAATTGCAGTTTGGAATTTCACTCGTGACTGGACAGGGCAGTCAAATTTACTGTGTGAGGATGCTTTAAAAATACTTCATTATCGATGCTGATGTTGTTATCCTTGAATTCTTCCCTGCCCATCTGTGCTTATCTTTCATTCCAGTGAATCTGAAAGAAGCTCTGTGCAGTGGTATGGCTATGTAGAATTCTCTATGTACAGAGTTTTCCAAACCACTTGCAACTTCTGTGAAATAGGGAGGAATGATTCCCAGAAAAGCTGTTGGTAGAAAGCACTGTGTAGAAGAGAAGCACTTTCACTTGGCAAAAGATTGAAAATATTGGATTGAGAAATAGTGATTTTTTTTCACTAGGTGAAACTCTATTTGGAAAGTGATGAATTTTTTTCAAACTTTGATTTTTATTTTATTTTAAGGTGGAAAAATACAGCATAAGCAGAAAATGTGAAGTATTTCAGTCTAATCTTTTGAGACAGGTGATTTAGACCAAAGACCCAAGTTTAAAATAAAGGTTAACTGTTAAATATTTTGTCCTTAAAGGTGTTAGTGCCAAAGAATACACTAAATTAGTTTTAGCATTTAAGAAGTATGGTAATTACACTATTAGCTTATTCTCCATAAATAACATCAGTTTACAAGAAATTGATTTATTTTCTTTTAAAATAGAATTTCATTGCAATTTTTCAGCTGACCTTTCCCGTATTTCTGAAAAAGAATTGTTTCCAAGCACACTTTTTAAAAGTAAATGGATGCTTTTAGCTCTGTGTGTTTAGCTGAATCAGCACAGGTATTGCTGAGCTGATGACAACTCTTATGCACCTAAAGAAGCTGAAATCCAGCACTTAATGATGTCTTCCCTAATCTTTTGGCAAGCGAAGCAATAGGTAAAAGTTTTCCTAGGTTGCTGTGGTAGGAAATTGAGATAGTATGTATCTATTTTCCTAGAACTATGTTTGTGCTAATAGAGTTTAAAATGATCAGTAATACTTACCATTTCCCAGTGTTTATCAGCCAGCTCAAGACAATTGTGCAGAGATGAAAAATCACCATGGAAGTTTCCAATGGAGGACCAATCTCTCTGTGACATTTACAAAGAGAAATAAATGCTGTGCTTTTTTTTGAATGATAAAGGTGAAGAAGAAAAAATGCCTTTTTCCAGTTTCCTGTATTTATCTTGTCAGAAATTATTTCTGCGAAGCATCTTCATCTAACAGCAATTGGGAATAAGAAATCTATTACTGCCAACACAGAAAATTCAATAAACTGGGCTGAATTTACTGGACTTAAAGAAATATCCTTCTTTTCCCCACATATCACTGCCAATGAAACCAAGTGCCAATAATCTTAAGATTTATAGTAAAATCTTAAAGTTGTGTATCCTGAATCTGTCTCAGTTAATGATGTGTCAGCTTTATCCTGAGTATGGTTATTATGGAGTAGTAGCCATACCTGAGTATGGAGTAGTAGCCATACCTGAGTATGGAGTGGTAGCCATAAATTTGTGCTTGGATATTGAGACAAGTTGTTTAAGCACAGTGGGCATCAAACCATTGAAGAGAAAAGGATACCCCAGCAGTAATGCAATTCAGAAGTTTGGCTCATTCTTGTTAAAGTGGGAGTGTGACTGTGGAAAACTTGATCTAATGTGCAGTGCAAACCAAAGCTAGAAGTTATCCTTTCCTCACTTGATCTGTGGTATAAAGTATAATATACTTTCAATACTTCAGCTAGTTATTTTGCATCTCACCAAGATGAAGAGTTGTCTTTACAGCAAAGAGAAAAAAACGTACACACAGAAGGAGATTTTTAAATTTCTGCTTTTACACATGATTCAGATAGAACACAGATAATAATAGTTTCACTCTACTCTATTTTTCCTGTTTGTTCCTGAATTCATACTTACTCCACTGTAGCCCACCATTGCAGTCACAGACCCCAGTTTTTTCACTAACTCAACAGTGAGAGGTTTGAGGGCTTGTCAGATCTTTTCTGCATTTACATTTTCTGTCCTTGAGCTTATTACTACTGATTTTAGTGCACGGAACAAATTGTCCATTAGTTAGGTAAATTTAATTTAAATTCGGCATTGTGAAATAATCTGATTTTACTCTATAAAAATTACATCATATTTGATAAGGTTTTAAACAAAACTTGAGGGTCAACAAGAGAAGAAAGTGGTCAAACAGACTAAAAACACAAAAGTGGAACTACAGCTAAAAGATAAAAGAAGCCCAACAAGTCTCTCCCACACTTTGTTTTTGTTCCATACAGTGATACAGAATTATTCACAAATGGAATCAACCTTATTAATGACATTTGGTGATGCAGATGCCTACACACTTCTGTACATCTCCATCTAGGCAACAATGGTTTCATTCTCTGCTGGAAAGAGTCAATGTGGGCCATGGAAAAGTTGTTGCTTTACTTTTTTCTCCTTGAAAGTTTGTAGGCATCTACGTTACCAAATGCAATGTTTATTTATGATAAGAGAAACTGGGCCCAAAATGGCTATGTGGACTCATTCTCTACTGTTTTAACTCGGTTATAAAGAAGAGCTCAGAGTGCTGTAATGTGAAACCTTCTGGTTTTGAGGGTGATTCTGTTGAAAAGTGTTTATTAAATTAGAGTATATTACATTTAATACCCTGCAGTTTGGTACTATAACTGTTATAGCTCATATAGACCCCAAAAATGAAGTTGGGGGTGGGGAAATAGGGATTTTTTTCAGAATATAGGTATTCTCTTGTGTACTTTTCATCAGAAGCTCTGAATCGGGCAAGATTTTTTATTTCTTGATATTTGACTGACCTGGCTCCATATATTAATCTGAAACATTACATCCCAAACTTGCCATGAGATTTGGGTACCCCGAAGGTTTCATGTGCAGATACCATTAAATATTGTTTTCCTATGGCTGCAATTTTCATTTGATATTTAACAATGGAGAAGCCCTATATGTTTATAAAACTGGGTGTATTACTGCAATATAGAAGTGTAAAACTGGAAAAGGTAGACATAAAAACCAAAAAAACTTGATTGCAAACTGTGTAAGCAATAATTTATCATTTTGGGGGTAAGAGGGGTCATTTCTCATTTATTTGAAACAGATTCATTTAATCCCTTCAATCATGACAGACTTATGGACTGAGATCTTGTCATTCTGCAGACTTTTTTCAGAACATGAAGTTCTGGTTGCTAACTACTGCAGCAAGGTCCCAAATAATTGAACTTTCAAGTAATTTAAGGGACCTTTCTTTTGGCTGCATGCAACATATATGTAGAATGTCAGCTAGAAATGAATACCTTGATGAAGAAAGAGGGGCTTTGGAGGTCTGATTCTGATACTCCTATTTATATTTTGCCCTTAAACACACTCCACTATAAACTACAGCATCAAATCCCTAATCAGAGAAATTGTTGAACAGTAGCACAGTAAACAAAATGGAAGTAGTAAATCAAATTGGGTAGAAAGTCAACTGAGCTAGAGTTGTAAATGTACACTGTACGCATTCTACAAGATGTAGTGCCTAAGCTTTTTGCAGCAGTCTGAATTCAGTCTTATTCACACGACATAGAGACTACAAATTTACCAATGCATATTTTTAATCTTTCCTAGAGATCATGCATGATGTTTTAATAGTACAGAGAGTAACCTTGCTATTTGTGTGGATTGTGCTGTGTTTTTTTTTTCCAAATTGCAATTTTGCTATATTTTGACATTTTGGGCATGATAGCCACCACAAAGGCTGTTAAAAAAAACCAAAAACCCAAAAAAAACCAAAACAAAAAAACCCAACAAAAACCCCCAAAAAACAAAACAAAACAAAACAAAACAAAAAAAAAAAAAAAAAAAAATA
>VWZS01006101.1:1674865-1700798 GCA_013397075.1 Rhabdornis inornatus
CAATCAAACAAACTAAAAAACCCAAAACAAAACAAACAAAAAAACCCCCTGAGACTGTCTTTTTGAAGTTTTACTGCAGTTCTACAAAATGTTATTGGAATGAGAACTACAAGCTAGGTTCTCCACAACAGTAAATTTATAAATATATTAGTGATCCTGCTTCAGGCAAGTTTCCATATTTGAAGCTGGAAATCAGAGCTTCTGTTCAAAACTTTTTCATAGTCATAACTAGTAGCAATTTGTTTTTACATTTACTTTTTGTTTTACTGAACAATTTCTATGAATGTTTATTAAAGAGTTGAATTTTTTAATACATTTCCAATAATGCGCAATAAATATCTGATGCTTAGCCTGAAGGTTTTTGTCATTATCTATACAAATTTTTTCTTTCCGGTATTTTCAAACGTGTATTTTTTGTAATATTGTGAATGTGATCAATTTTGCATTGCATATTTAACAACCTTCCCACATGTTTCTCATGCATAGGCAGTACTGCTTTACAGTTATTTCACTGACTGAAAAAAGACTAAACACCTCCATTACCTTTGGAATTAACAATGTTTGTATTATTCACTTTTGAAAAGGAAGGTTAGCCAAAATTTTGTGCCATTCTTCGATAAATTGCATAGTAGAAGATTATACATGATTGAGCAAAACAACTAGAGCTCCATAACAGTACTAACAAAGTTTCAGATAATATAATTTTAACTATGAAAATGCAGAGGTTCGTTAGTTTTTAATGGAAATTTAAAGAAGAAATTGTCATACAACTCACATATTTAAAGCTTAATGTCAATTTTTTTTCAATTCAAGTGAAGAAGAGTCATCAAATGAAACCAATTTTTTATCTACATCTGTTGCTTTGTTTTTTCAGATCAAGTTTTGATGTCTCCTAAATTATGCACATTTCTTCTGTGTTTTGTAAGCTCTATTTGATCAGGAAAAATAATTGGAAGTGTTCTTTTGGTGTCTATGAGCTGCAGCATGATTTTGTATTTAGAAGAATTTCTGCCTAGTTTGCAGTATGAGCATGTTTGGGCAAGATCACATCACAATAGGGAGGATGCTGTAATGAGTTAGTTTTGTTTATCTTCTAGAAGTCTTATTTACACATAACTAGAGGTTATTAATGCAAGAAAAAGTGATGGGTCCAAGACTTTATTATTCTTTAGAAGGGATATTGCCTCATTCTGCCATATACAAATTTTCTGTTCTACAAAATATTCTGTTATTTCCTCCAACTCCACCAGAGAAAAATTATTTCTTATTGCATTTTTTATTTTTAACAGAATGTATTGATTTGGCACATGGTGATGCAACACAGAACTGTGGAACTCCCTTGTGTTTCTGAAGGACCATCCATCTACATTAATTTAAATGTCTGTTGAATTTCTCAGGGAAACTACTAAGGTCGATAAATGAACTTTACCTTCCTTCTCTCCCTGGAATCATTGCTCATATAACAGCCTCTATTTTCAAAGGGTCTCTGGACACACATGTTCAAAGACAGTTTCCATTTTCTTTCATCCAGTTTTTTTCTTTATTAATAAAGTGGTGCATCCACCCATTCTTTCTGGTCCCTACATTAGCTTGAATGTACCTCTGAAGTTCTAGACATGCAGATGTATCTAAAAAGATTTCTGAAGTTTCCTTTGTCTGAACTGTGAAACAGTGATGTGAGATGTGAGTATTCAAATGTGCCAAAGAGATGTGAGGATTCAAAGGTGCCAAAGCAAAGACAAACCTTTTTGGTGTCAGTTTTCTCCTCAAATTTCTCTAACTGTATCTGGATAAAAGCATCCAAATATTTTTTAATTATTTCATTATTCATGTCTTCAAAATAATTATTTTAAAATATACATAATCTTTTGGCTTTCTTTTTCATCTTGCTTACATCATATCTATACTAAGGAGATTCCTCTGTCTAAATTTTACATTGAAGTAACATGGTTACACCACTTCTCCTAAAGAAAGAGCAAAGATGAGGTCACTTAAAAAAGTAGCTTTTCTGTGGTCTAGCATTGCCATATTTTAGGTGGCACAAAAGCTGGCAGTAAAAAGCTTGCTTAAAAAAGATTTTTTTATTTTCATTGAAATAGAATTTATTTTCATTGTATTACAACTTAAAGATAATAATAAGTGTGATTAATTTTTATCTCTTACTAAAGGTTCATATAAAAATATACATAAAAGAATATTTTTTAAAATCAAAGAAAACAAAGTCTTTAATTAAGAAAATATTTGTTTTGGAGTAGTGTTTCTAAGGTAAGAACTCCTTCCCAGTATTAAACTTTATCCTCATGTTTTCTGGAAATTTCAAAGTCTGCTTTATATTGTATTTCCATAGCATATGATTCCCTGTTTTGCCTTTCCCCCCTTTGTTTCCATTTTTTTTTCTCCCTCCTACTCCCGGAAAAATGTTCTCCAGCTGAACTGTCCAACAGATCTGATTTCTGTCCAGGATATGGTTTCCTCTCTCTCTCATACTGTCAGTCACTCCCTCTTTTAAATTCAGACTTCTGAACATCAACACTCTTGTCAATCTGACAAGCCATTGGCACAAAAATATCACATGATGGTCTGTTTTATTGTATTTCCAATCATTGCCTCTTAAAAGGGAACTGATGGTAGATGTTCAGAACAACTCACATTTTTTCTTTTTTCTGCTGATTTTTCTAGGAATACCAACTAGATAAAAGTTATTCCTCTTTGATCTCTTCTTAATGTCTCACTTTGAGGAAAAATAGTTTTTCTTTTTTATTAACTGTTTTAAGTGATCAATATGATCTGTATCTTTCTGTTTATATAAGTTTTCTATTCTGCAATATTCTAACAAAAATAGTAATTGACTTGCTTCTCACTATCTCTTTGTGTTAAGCAGCTTGTTCCTCTCTAGGATTATATCCTCTCTAGGATTATTATCCTCTCTAATTATACATTCAAGGTAATTCTTTTTCAAATGAGATTAATAGTAGTTGCAATCTAATTTCATAGTAATATTTTGTATCAAGATGAACTTCAGAAAACTATGCCCCTTTTTATGTGTTTTAATATATCTGTTCCTCTAAAACTAAGCATGAAAAATACATTCATTCCTTTTCAAAAACCCTACTAGATTTTTTAAAAGCTAGCAAAAATCTAGACTCACACTAAATTCTCAAAGCTATTGCAATCTGGAATATTTTATCACATTTGGGACTAGTTAAGATAACTATTTTTTCCTTATATTTTCCCCAAAATTATAATTTCATGGATTTGCCTGAACATCTATTTGAATCCAAACAAAAATTCGGATGAGAAAGAAAGCTCACCCATCTCAAAACTGCACCAATTGGTTTAGAGGAATCCTTGTGATGCAAAAAGCTGAAGTCTCATAGTTTGATTCCTTTCTGTCTCAGTGAAGATATACAGAAGGAACAGACTTGCTCTACAAACCAGACATTGTCCAATGGGGCCACTCAAACTTATTTCTTTAAAACCTGAAAAGCCAACATACCAATGAACCAATCAACCAACCAACCAACCTAAATCAACCCCCAATCCCAAGGACAAGACAATTTCGTATTTATTTAATAATATTATAAGGTTGTTTGTTCCTGGGAGTTTTAAGCCAGCTGCTAGTAGCATGTGCATTTTTTTCATTGAATGTCTATATTGGTCATTCCAAGCAGCAAACATGAATGCATGATGAAATTATTGATTTTCTTGATTTGGACTCCTATGTTATTATGCATACCAAAAATGTTTAAATATGTTTTTAATTATGTCATGCCAACACAAACTAGGCCATAGTTAGATCGGATTTAAGTGAATATGACCTACGTAGATATCACTGCTAAACCAAGGGATATGGAAAGAGGATATGAATATTTAGGTAATCTAAAGGTAAATGTAGGTCATAAATCCCAATATTGCTATAATAAAAAAAAAAATATCAGCTTTAAGCTATTTGATAAATAGATCTCTCTGCATGACAAAACTATTATTATACCCAAGGGAGACCAGCACTTATCCTCAGTGTGGGTTGCAAGTGAAATGTCTAAAATGTAAGGGAAGAAAAGCATATATGTAAAGTCAGTAAATAAATAAGTACTATTGCTGTTTCTTTCTTCCTAGTTCTGTAAGATAGTTTAAATCTCATGTATGAAGTTCAATGTGTCAAATTATGGAGACGCTAATAGAAACTTGGTATAATTAAAAAAATGGAAGCTATTTGAATGTGTGAATCAAACACGTATTAGAAAATTGCTGTACAAGCAATTGTGTGTTATGAATTAAAAAATAACATGAAAGAACAGAGGATTTATAAAATAATAATAAAATTACTATATATATCATTGTTTGTTGCCCTGGTGAGAAAGTTTGAGTGGCATTGTTATTCTGTAGAATACATAACTAGAGTGGGGTAAGAAGTTAATAGTTTAGGGTAGTGAGATATATATTATGTAGGCCTGATACTAATTCTGCCAGAATTTTCTAGTGGTTGGAAAATACAGCAGATAAGCTTGCTGTCTTTCAGTTTTCTGAGTAAGGGATTTGGGAGTAAAGCTTTGCCTGCCTTCCATTTTTTCTTTCTAGTTAGACAGCAGTTTCCTAACAGAATCAACTATTTTTAGAAAGGCTTTGATTAGGAGATGATTAGCAGTAGTGTTATCATAACTAATTAGTATAACTAATTATACTACTAATAATTTGAATGCCTTTTAATGTTATGTTCTATGGGCAGAGAGTTTCAAAACTTTGCAAAAATAAAGAGGACTGAACAAACTTTTATTATTTGATAAAAAGTTTCATGGTATTGAAATTGCTGAAGGAACAACATCGAAGGAAGTGCAAAAGTAGTCCAGACTGGGTGATTTTCTGCCTGCAGTGCCACAGCTTCCCTAGCACCTGAACCAGGCACCTGGGAGCTAGGAATCTCATGAAACCCAGCCATCAGTTTCCAGGGTTCCAAGATTGCTATCAATTAACACACTAAGAATGAAACACAACAGTACAATAAAACTAGTTTGAGATCTAGAAAAAAATCTTACACATCCTTTGAAATAACTCAGTTTTAACCAGCTGATTACAATGATGATGAAAACAAAAGTAATAAAGGACAAAAAGCAGGCAAGTTTAAGACTGTATTTGTGACCATCTCTAAAAGTAAAATGTTTGGGGAATTTTGTGTTTCATAGGCTTAAGTCCTTGTCTTAGACTCCACACAGAGCAACCGAAAGGTTAAACTGTATATCTTAGATTGCTGTCAAAACACTTGAACACTGACAGGCTTGAGGCCATGGTGTCTATGGGAAGTCTATTCCAGTTCTTACCCGCTGTCTCAGTGAAAAACATTTAAATCCTTAATCCTGCTTATCCTATATTTTTAAACAAAGACTTAATTTCCAATGTACAGCAGCTTCAAATACAGGCATATAGCAATAAAGTGAAGAGATTTTTTTCAATTCCCCTGTTCAGATTATATAAAACAAACTTGTCTTGGGGTGACTTTAGGATGCTGAATTGTATCCCATTCGTTTGTTTTGCCCAGAAATAAGTTTTGTGCCTTTAAAACTAGATCTGAGAGTGAAGGCAGGGAGAAGAAAAAGCAGTGGAATATCTGAGGTTGTATCCCGAACATCGAGATAAGAGCTTCAGCTTTCCTTCTCACAGATTGTGTTGTCTGCAGCATGGACAGAAAGCCAGAGAAAGCTTTTTATGCTTTTGAATACTTTGCTTGTTAAATAAAGTTTTTTTTTTCCACTTTTCTCCAAGGAATTATTTTCCCAAACCAGCTGGGAGGAGGGGCCACTTGAAACTGCTTTCTAGAAACTCCCTTTGGAAGTTTCCTCCCAAATTTGCCCTAAACCAGGACAAAACAGAAAAAATCCAGCTTGAATACCATTTTATGCAAGGTGAGAGTTTTAAAATGAGAAACACCACTATACAGGTAACTGTATAAATTAATCCAGAATGTTCCTCCTTTTTGACTTTACGTCTATGATGTTCTGTGTAAATAATAGTGCTATATTTTTCAAATTGAGATATTTTCAAAACACTAAAAATTACTTAGACTAAATTTTTTGTTAGCTCAGCTGAATTTCTATATATCTGGTCTGAGTCACATTGCAAGTCATCAGCCTGTGAAAAACAAATGCTAATTTACTTTGATCCCTCCACAGAACCATATGCTGAAATATCACAAAACTGTGTGACAGGAATTTCTACCTTATCTTACTGTTATTGCTGAATAATCAATATTTCAGTGTTCAAGTTTTGTTCCCTACTTCATTTTCCAGATTATATATCCCTTTTTATAAGATGATGTTTTCTGAAGGATGAGGTTATTGTGAGTTATATCTTAGTAAGTTTGTATTTTTGTTATATATTCTCATGAATATCAGTTGAATATATTACATTAAAATTTGGTAAATATTTTTTTATGGAGCTCTCTTATCATTTGGGACTCATACTCTGAAAATCATTCTTCAGACTCGAAACCTTTATGCATTTATTCCACTGTGGAACAACAATAACATCAAGATATCATCAATGTTTATTACAATCTAATTCAGAAACATGTTACTGGACAGAACTCAAAGCACTATGAGGAAAATTCTCAGAAATACAAGTAATCTGGGATTTACAAGAAGAAAAGAATAATATCTGAGAAATCCTTAGAGATTTCAAAAAGGAAAGCAAGTTATTCTGAGTAAAATAAATTATTTTGTGTTAATTTTGCATCTTCTTAAAAATTCCAGTGCTGTTTTAAATATTTTCTTAAACAAATATATGTCATAACATCTAAATAATAATGCACAATATGCTTGGGATGGAGTTTTGTAAGCTGTAAGCTGTCAACTATTCTGACAATACAAGCAATGACTGAGCTTTCCTTTGGTTAATGTGAGACTCTGAAATCATTGCTACCTGTCTGCACTTGTGATGAGAAATCCCAGTTTTGCAGAACTATTGACAGTTTCCCCAGATGTGTCTCATCAGTTCCAGGGTTTTGATGCCTACTGACCTGTTGCTGGAATTGTGTCATTGGAGTCCAAATAAAGATGAGCAGTAATATAACTGTGGTCTTCTTTGAAAACTATATTCATCTTTAAATCCAGTATAATTAGGTTTGTTTTAAGATTGTCTTCCCTTAGAGGATTTGTGCCTAAGGGCCTTCAAGTAACTGGCAGGGTTGATTAGCTACAAATGAGAGAATACTTCATAATTCAAACATGAAATTCTATTTTATAATTGCTATGAGATTTTGGACCAGTTATACAGTTTATTATCAGAGAATACACAGAGAATAATTCCTGGCTCATCTCTGTGAAAATTGAATTTCTGAAATAGTACTATTAAGTTTAAAAATACTATATTCAAGTAAAAACTCTTACCAATGCTCCTCATAGCTATTTAGTTGGTTTAATATTTTAACTGAAAAACAATTTGCCATGTAGTACTGTCTATTTTACTGTTAATATGATAAGCCTTACTGCCAGAACTCAATAAGTTCAGTCTATGAGTCACTTTTGAGATGAGTTGTACTCCATGTGGCATCCTAACCAAGATTAGGATGATTACTGCAGGACTTAAGCATATTACTCTGTCCCTTCAAGCAAGAGCTTACTCAAGAAAGTGAGAAAGAGCATGTGGTTAAATTTTGCTGATGGGCTAGGCTGCTTCTCACAACAAGTTTTCCATTACCAATGGAATTACTAAAAGTATAAGTCTGAATTTCTCTGATATTTCAGTCACAGAAGACTCACCCATGTATCAACTGGTAACACTAAAATGGGTAAGAAATAGGACCTACATTTCATTGGCCCTGCAGTGAGAAAACAGGAAGGCAACAGTTCATTCTCCTGACATACAAGTGAGCACTTTCTTCATTAATGTCAGAACTTCTCAATCTGGACTCTGCTGCCCTAGAGAAACATTTACAGCTTCAGGACCTTGCTTAAGACACTACTTGGCAACATCACAGGATGGCACTGTAAATAATATTCCAAAACATAACTTTGAATTTGATGTTGCCAAACCAGGCTCTCTATTCCTGTCCTGCTCCAATCTTCATCATCCCTCATAAATCATCTTTGCAGCCAAGTTCAATTCTCAAGGAGACATTGACTGAATGAATAATTCCTTCCAACATAAACATCAAAATTAACTATCCCTTCACAAAGTTTAACATATATAGGACATAAAAAGTCAGAAACTGGGGTGAAAACTTTGCATTTGAGCTCATCAATACAGTGTAAGAAATCTGTCACATCCCGGAAATCATAAAGAATAGGTAAAACCCCGATTACTTGAACTTTATCATTGAAGAGAAATACGGTTCCAAATTCCTCTGTAAAAATCTCAGAACAGAGTTGATTGCAAAGTCTTTGTTTCTTAATTATTCAGCATACTTTTTGCCTGATATTTTTTACACCCATGGGCCACATCTCCTGGGCACAGCTGATCCTTTATTGCGTGGGAATTAGAGCCAACAGACTACATGGGAGCAGTGCAGGTTGGACATCTTGCCCTTAGAGTTGTGACAGTCTAGAAAGACAAAAAAACCTGTGTTTCTTTCCCATTTATGGCAGAAACAGTTGGGAAGACTTGATTATGATGAAAAAACACAAAAAACCAGGAGATGCTAAAGCAAATGTCCTGAATGTTTGCATTTCTAGTGCTTGAGGAAATGCAGGACACAGTTGCTGAATAGGTATCATTCACAACGGTAATCTTGTGTCCCAACTCATGTAGCCCTTTCAGCTTTTAAAGAGACATCTGACCCACAATTTTCATTCTGCTTCTCTGTGGTATTTGCTATTCTTTTCACAGCTGATATTGCATATATGTAAGAAATGACCAATTATTGTCATGTAATTATTATTACCATAAGAATCTATACAGAGAACAAAGAGACAGAAAAAGCAATGTAGCTGCAAACTTGTGCTACCACATATTAAGAATTTATTACATTGTTCCTTTTTGCTAGCATAGATTCCATCAGAGCTCTTGCTTTTTATCAGCTTGTTTAACATTACTTTTGTGTGTCACTTGTTAAAAGAACCATGAGGTATGGTAAATTAAAATAAGGAAAAATATACTGATTAACATGATATTTTAAATGAAAATTATTTCATTTTATTAGTGACAGTTTTATCAGATTAGCTTTTATCATTTAAAATGTATGTGTGCACATTCACACATCTGCATGAAAAACTAGTAGATTTTCCATAAAATTTTGTAAAAATACTTTTGTATTTTTTATTCTATTTGAAGAGAAACCTGGCACTATTATTTAAAAAACTTGCAGGACTGCTTTTCATTGATCTCATAACCATTTCTCAGATTTTTAAATTTTATTATTATTTTTGAGCTGAACTCAAATATTTTGTGGACACACACCAATGAGAACTCAAAAAAAGTAAATTGTAATACTCGATCACATGTTTTGGCCCATGGATTTCTTTCAAATCATGCTGTTTCAGCAGATTTCTCGTGACTATCCAAACACTATCAGCGAGTGGAAGCTCAGGATAGCTTATGGCCACATCCATCATCTTTACTAGCCAAGTATCACTGACAAAAGAATGTCACAGAAACTGATTTAAAAGTTGAGGATTAAAAAACCCTGATGTAAACAACAGTTCTACACAGCAGGAAATCCACACTTTTTAAAATGCTTACCCCTGCATCTTCAGAGAGTTGCATCTAGCATTGCTTGAAGATGTATTACTTATTTCTTGCCTAAAAATTGAGTGATTGTGATGCCAAAATGTTACATTAAAAAAGCAAACAAACAAACAAACAAAAAAAAAACAACAAAAAACCAACCCAGACGAATATAAAAATGATAAAAAGAAAGTTACCTCATTAATAGAAAAAAAAAGGCTATTTATTTTACCCCAGATATCTTGATTAATAAGTGGACGATTGTTTTGACTGCTCCATATTTTAAATCTCTGGGGACCATGGTAAGAGCAATACAGAGGGAAAGAGATCCTAAGGAGTTTCTGGGTAGGCTGCAGAGACAGGGTTCTGTTTTGGTGTAGGATTAAAGATTAAAGACATGCATAATTCATTATTAGATCCTGCCAGATGTATATTCTATATAGGTAGGTGTAGATTTTTCAGCTGTTTATGGATGTCTGAGTCTCTAATGTGATTGCAGCCAGGGCTGTGATAAGACTTGAAAAGGGTTATGATGGTTACTTAAATCTCACTTATTGAAGGTGGATCTGGGAATACTGAAATCCAAGTTGTTGGGTGCAATTTCTTCTAGATATTTTGAGAGATCTCACATTCTAATAAAGGCTAATTCTGAATTCCAAAACTTAGATGTTATTTACAAAACAGACTTCCTAGTTACAGTCAGCCTTTTTGTTAGGTAATTTCAGAAAACAAAAAAAACACACCATTGGAAAACCTGTCCTTGAGCAGTTGAAAAAAGTATTTCAGAGAATTTCAGCTGAAATATGATTCCACTATGAGGAAAATTAACAGAATCTATGTTTGTCTGCATTTATAAAGAGGGTATGGTATCAGCAGGTAGGACAGCTCCAACAGTCAAACCTTGAGATTTTGAAGTCAAATTCATACACTGCTGTACATCAAAATCATACCCTGATGATAAATTCACTTTAATAGAAAGTGCAAAAAACCAACACAGAGTGTTGTCTTCAAATTTCACATTCTACTTTTAGGAAGGAAGAGCAATAGTATTTGAAAGTAATGAAAAGAAGATATGGACCTCAGAAATCACAAAATCATACAATGGTTTGTGTTAGAAAAGACCTTAAAGATCATCCCTTTTCAGCTCCCATAACACCTTCCACTAGACCAGGTTGCTCAAAGCCACATCCTGGGCTTGAACAAGTCCAGCAATGGGGCATCCAAACTTCTCTGGGCACCTGTTCCAGTACCTCACCACCCTCAGAGTAAAGAATTTCTTCCTTAGAATATCTCATGTAAACCTATCCTCTTTCTGATACCCTTTGCCCCATCAATACAGGCCCTTGTAAAAACGTGCTGTTCACCCTAGACCCTGTTGTTTACCCAGTCAGCTCAATTGAGGGAACTGAGGTTGATGTGTAAGACAACTGATGTTGTACTACACATATGGTTGAAAATGCATGTGAGAAATACAACTTTCCTTAGTTAAAATAATGTTACCATTATGACACAGAAAGAGAAAGAGAGAGACTCACACTCCTGACTCTGATGATTCAAGCAGGACAAGAACCACTTTATTTACATTACATGTCTATTTATAGAATTCCAGCAATGACCATGGATTGGACAGTAAGGATAATTCCTCCTGACCCCATAGGTGCCATCAACAGTCCATCAATTCTCTCTTCCTCCAAATAGGAATGCAAAACATTCATAGTTTACCAGAAAGACTGTGAGAAAGTGTAAAAAGAATCTATCAACAATCAGAAGGCTGAAACAGAAGGCAACGAACTAGTAATGGTATTACCTTTAAAAGTGACTTGTGAACTGGGGACATGTGGAAAAATCTATGATTTTTGCAGTTTTGTTACACATTCACACAGATACATATATATCTGATTTTCAGGATACTTAGAGGAGCTATGGTGGAGATACAATTTAGGTGTATCTATGAATTTGGTTTGGTAAATCATGCTACCTTTGAGGCTGAATAAATCATTGGGAATAATAATACAGATGCTACTCACTGGGTAGTTCAAAATTAATCTTTTTCTATGTTAGGCGGCCATACCATGGAGGCGCATCTAAATATATTAAACACCACTTCATAATAATTTAGGTTTCTTAGCTTTCTAATGAAAGCCCACTTCAGAATTGTTCTCTGATGCTCAAACCTCTCCTAATATCCAACTTTACATTCACTATGGACAGTTGAATTAAAATGTGCATACCTAAGTTAAGTAAAGAAAAAAGACTGAACTTTGCAGATAGCAATGCAATTTCCTCAGGAAGCAGCTGGCCCCTGGGCTGGTAAATACTCTCCCCACAGAGGTATGGAGTTCGCTGTGAATTAATATACCTGACATGGAGCAGGGCAAATTAGTTCCATATTGTTCTGCTTATAGTGCTATATGTCTTCAAAATGTCTGGCTATCTCTACCCTGTCCTGAAGATATTTAAGCCTATTACCAAAGTTTGGAATACTTTTCATAAAGCTGCTGGTGTTAAGCAAAAAGTTTTTCACAGACAGACATATTGTCTGTCTAAATAACATTTGCTCTACTGAAAAAAATAAAAAAAGAACCAAACCAAAACCCCAAAATAATTCTACTCAAAAAGAGATATAATGAAAAATATGTGGCAAAAGAGATACAAAAATAAAAGAAAAAATATTTGAAAAGTATCTCTGAATCAGTTCAGGCAATATATGCCTTCTAGAACTTGAAAAATGAAATTCAAAAAGGTATTTATGTAACTAAAACAAAACAAGGCAATATAGCAAGTTTTGTTTTATTTTGATGGTGCAAACCCACCAACAGAAAAAGAAAAATTGATAAAACCCAAGGAAAACATTACATATGTTACCTTGTTTCTTGCAATTTTGAATTTGTACTGCATTGATGGAGCAGTTAATTAATTCTGTAATATCGATCTGGGTTCAAAATTGTATGTATTTGGTTGTTAAGGATTAAATTGTAAATAATTCATAAAACATGAAAATAATCAAGGAATTCTGACTTATAGGCCCTCTCAAGGGAAAACAAATTCTTCACATGGCTGAGTTCTGTTATGCCTCTGACTTTTTATTTATAACCTGGTCCTAGAATTCTACGTACAATGCAAGATAAACTAAGTCCTGTTGAAGGAGAAATGTCCCCTTGACTAGGCAGACTATAAAGCTATGTTGACTTCTGTATGAATATTAAATCCTTTTACGAGGAAAGAAGAACTTTTTACATTTTACTCTAGTTTTGAATGGCAATAAATTCTAAATTGCATTGATTGATAACTGTTAGACAAAGAACATTAAAAATCAAATAAATGTTACTAATGTATTTCCTCTAAAGCTAACTTAAAGTGTTAGTTAAATACTTTTTCAATGGCTATAGTCTAAAATCAAAGGTATATCTGTTTTCAATGCACACTTTTTCTTTTGGTCACATTTGTCTGACTGTGGATATAATAGCATTTTGTGCAGCAGGGACATTGGATCTGTATTCATTGGGAATATTTCTTAAATTTGCTGTACAGACTAATGTTCTCACCTTGCCACCATATCTTTGTAGTGTCTCTTTTGGATATAAATTCATAGAACTACTGAATATGTATCATAGACCTCACATACACTTAGAAGCGAATTTATATATGAGTAATGAGGAGAAAGGATAGATTTTTAGGTTTTATTGTCAGTTTTATCTCTAGCCTGACTCCCTTCTTTGCAGTCTTCTCAGATCTCTAATGAATACACAATAAAGCCAGGTCACTGAAAAGTCATCTGCAGATCACCTATGTATTTGAATGGAAGAAAATGGTGTGGATCATAAAGTGGTGCTATAAAGTATGAGTCATGAAGATGTGATAACAGAGACTGTATTCCAAGCTCTGCTCTAAGTTATTTAAATCAGTGCAGCTGAAGTCTCAGTATTGTCTCATTTCAAAAGTCTGTTCCACCACATATCAGAACTAAAATTTTGTTTTAAGGTCATCTTCAGTTGGATTTATTCACATGTATTTTTGAGATATAACTTTCATACCTAACACTGTCTTACAGAGAAAGAAATCAAGTAAAAGTCTAGATGTATGAACTTAATGTCCCTCAATATATTTAAACACATTTACATATCAGAGTATTGACTAATGTAGTAGCATAGATGAGACTAAAACTGGACAGATGAATGTAACACATATCACTAATAAAGTGCATAGAAACCGACTTTCACATTAATTGTGAAGCTTGTCCTTTTATTTTTATCTATGAATCTACCTAAATTTTAAAATAAGTCTATTTAACTAGGAACCTATTTTCAATATTCTGAACAATTCCACAGTGGAAAGGGAAAACATTTTGAAAGGTTTTAAAATAGCAAGCAAATGTGTCTTCATTTAAATTACTTCAATTTAAAACTCTAAACTATTTTGCTTTTTTTCCTATGTTAATGCCAATTATCATAAAGTGATTCTCCCAATACTCATCATAATCACAGATCACTCTATTTCCATAAATTCTATTTTTAAGGGCCACTGTAGCTTCCATGGTTTTAACTTTTTCTGTATTTTAATTTTTAAACTTCAATTAAGTTTACTTTCATTTCTGTTACCATCTCTTGCAACAGTATATTAATTTTGCTATCATTGCACACAGAAGGAAGATTTTTTCTATATTTTCCTCTTTCATTGCAAAGATATAGGGACTTCTCTTCAGGCCTCAGAGAATGCTATAATTTTTTTGTATCTTCTATGGTACCTTAATAAATATTCATTCTTGATTTATTATTTGAAAAATTTATTGTCCAACTTTTATTTTCATTGTGAGACAAAAAAAATCAGTTTATGTTGACTCTTATGTAAAAACCAGATAAAGGAAATATATCTCTTATAAGGTATCATTTAATAGTGTAGTAGGGTTTGGGATTCTCTTGCAATTCTGTTCATTATTTTGCATTATGTTCAAACCGGCTACTCAGTGAAATTATCAAACAATTATGACCAGCAGAGATTTCAGCAGCCCACAGATACTGCAGCTTTCTGACATTTCCTTTTTCAGAGTTTTAAAAAGTCATTTAGCTGCTCAAGAAAATCTCCTGTTTCCTTACAGTTCCTTGTAGCTATGACCAGGGAGATTTCTCCTCATTTACCTGTCAGCACAAATTTAAAGGCAGTGACAATAATAGTGAGACCAGTCCCACTACACCGGCAACCTCTAGTCTTACACAGGGCTGTCCATGCTCAATCAGCCCTGAGCTTTCTCCAGGATGATGCCCTGCTTTGACAAATGTGGAAGGAGAGCACAGGGGAAAAGAGGGAACAGAAACCTTATGGCACAACAGGAAATAAAAAAGATTGTCTTGTCTAGACAGGGAATATAAAAAGGCAAAGAATGCATGTGATTACTGTCATCTCACACAGAGCAGGAAGGACAGACTGAAGAGGTATTGCAAATAAAAGCCAATATCAGGTACAAACTGGCCACTAATGAGTTCAGAGGTTAAAAAAAAATGTTATAATATCACACCTAAATCTTACATTTTTACTGTCAGATTTCATTATCGATAAAATTTTCAGTGCAATAACCCCAGGACAAACCTCCTGAAGTTTTTCTTTATATTGAAGATAATTTTCAGGTGGAATTTGTGTGTTGTGGTGCTTGAGACAGAAAAACACTGAACTGGCACTACATGTCTCCTCTGCTTCTATATTCCCAAATAATCTCAACTGAACTCTCCAAATGGTATAGGATGAATATAATTTTTTCTGTCATTTCACAGTCTTTTAAAAGGTAGATGGTGTAATTTGAAAGATTGGCTCTCAATATGGCTGGTACTGGGAAGATCTGAGTGCCATGAAAAAGTTCTCAGTGATCACAGACCTACAGAACTGAAAACATTTTCAAGTAACTATGGAAAACAGATAGTTGTCCTCTTTGGTTTTGTGAACTATTCCATGCACTTGAGGTCTGATGTAACTTCGTTTTTCTTTCATTCTTGCGGTTAAACAGCACATTAAGCTTTCCTGCATAATTTTTGCCTGTGGTTCATTTGACTCATGCAGTTTGCTCAACTCTCATTTAAAGTATAACTGCCAAATGAAAACACAATTTTTCATTCGGAGTCTTAGTAGCACCTTTGAAGAGAACTTCAATTTTTTTATGCCTGTGAAATTTTAACCCTGTATAAGAACAAGGAGTTCACTTTTAATTTTCCTCTGACATCTACTTTATAACTCATTAATGACTTGTCTAGTAAACATCTTGAGAAAGGATATCTTAAATGTTTATATAATGCCTAGCACAAACTGTTCCTACACCCAGTTGTGGGCTCTAAGACAACTGAAATACATGTAACAAGTTTGTGAATGGCTGTTACTTCTATTACTGCTAATGGACAGCATGCTTTAAAGTTATTTAGAAATTTAAAAACTTCCTTTCTCCCACAAATTCACTAGAAATTCCCAAGGTCTTAGCTCTCCGGTAAGACCTGCCATAATTTTAAAGATAGACACAGAGCACAGAGAGAAATTATTCCAGCACACTGGATAAAGACTTCTGCAAGCCTGATGTCATGCTCATTGAGGTAATTTAGGTTTCACAAATTACCATAACATTGTGTATCAGTTTATTTTACTTTCTCATCTTTGCGCTGCTGTTTTCCGTGAAAGAAATGGATAGGCAGAGTAAAAGCTCTTAAACAACATGACAGACTAGAAACAGAATCCATAAAGTTGGAAAAGACCTCCAACATCATCAAGTCCAACCTTTGATCACCACCATGCCAACTAGACTAGAGCACAAATTGCCATGCCCTGTTGTTTCTTGAGCACTTACAAGAATGGTGACTCCACCACCTCCCTAGGCAGCCTGCTCCAGCTACCATTTCAATGAAGAAATTCTGCCCAAACCTCTCCATGCCCCACTTTAAACTTTGTCCTCTTAACCTGTCATTGGTTGCCAGGGAGAAAAAGCAAAACTTTTCCTTGTTATGCCCTCCTTTCACTTAGCTGTAGAGAACAAAAAGGTCTTCCCAGAGCCCCCTTTTCTCCAGGCTCAGCAGCCCCAGTTTCTTCAGCCACTCTTCATATGGCTTACTCTCTCTAAAAACCTATTAATTCAGTTCCCCCTATATTTTGAGGTCAGTGCATCATCTGAAATAAAGGGAGGTACAGAGGTGGTGGCAGGGAAATAATCATGAACCAAAAATTTTGAAAGAGCCATGTCTTCCATTTTCTTTGAGTTATTGATATGTGCTTTTGATTTAAAAGGAAAGAATATTTTACTTAGTAAAAACCTCTAGTTATTAATAGAGGAAAAATAAGAACTTAATCTAGAGAAAAATGGCTTTAAAATTGTCATTAGTTCTTTAATTTAAATGGTTGTAGGTTCTTCATAGCAATGTGACTTAAGAACCTATCACAATTCTTATCTTCTAATGTCCTATTTTTATAAGTTTTTGTCACATTATTACAGTTATTTGAAAGTATAAGTTTGCATTTAATGCAAACTTATTTAACTTACTAGTTACTGAGTTGTAGAGCATTTGTAAAGATTAATGACAGACTGACAGAGGCTGATTATCCTCAATATAGTTAAGGCTATATTGCACAGAACCAAAGTGGAATATGAAGTTACAGAAGATCATTAATTTCCTCATTTCCCAGATATTGTCACTACATTTATATATATGTTTGTGTGTATATATGTGTACACGTGTACATACAAATAGGCATAAAATGGTCTTCTTCTAGTAGCATCCCAATGGTGATGACAGTGTAGATTTGTTTGCACCTGTGCCCTGTACAAGTAAAAACTCTTTATTCTCACAAGAAAGAGGTCTACAGTAACAGCAGTTAAAATACCAGCTCATTAATGCTGTCTGTTGCTATGCATAGTGAAGTAGCACCAACATAGTGCAAGAAAAGAATACTGAAAATAAATTTTAAAAAAATAGTGGATGTGGCTTGAAGTGTTTATAAAGCAAAATTCATCATAGATAAGCGAATTTTCACATAATAAAAGCAGCAGAATGGAACTGAGCTCCACAGATCTGCAGTCACTCCGCTGTCATCTGAGCATCCTGATTAGTACCAAGACTGCCCTCAAGTCACGGGTTTCTCTACTTCACTCTGTTACATAAATCAAGATCACAGAAGTTCAGGACCTTAAGACTTCAAGAATCTGTTTCTTAATAATTTCAAACAACAACATCCTGTCTATTCCATGTGTTCATCAGGCATTGGAAAAAATCTTTTAGTGGGAAAATTTCTGCCTTGTGGGACCAGAGAAAGATTTAGAATTGTAAAACTAAGATTTGACAAGACAGAGATGGATGTGCACAAAGTTGATTATTTATAAAGATATTAAAGACAGTAATTTTTGTGTATCATAGTGATTAAATCATACTGATTTTTTGCACATTATACATAATGTTTATAAGTGAATGCATGTATGTATATATACAAATATATATGGTAGGTATTGTACTTAAATATATACAAACATGCAGTATATGTTATATGATATGCCATGTATTATACTGTAGTAGTGATATTATTTATTATTGCATACAAATAAAATTGCAAAAGGCAATACATTTATATCCTAAGTTTTTTGTTCAGACTCAGATCTATTTCAGTCATAAAATCTCCCTAACACAGAGTTATTTTTAAGTTTTTCAGACTCTCCACTGTGAATTACTTCACTTCTGGAACAGTATTTCACCAATTTAAATATAATGATATGACTAATGATTTCATGAGGACTTTTAGGCAGAAAATAATGACACCAGCCATCCACTTTAGCCAACTAAATGAGGTATTGTACTGCTTTCAAGGCGAAGCACCTGGAGTGCTCTGCTCCCTTTATCTCTGTTCTTACGCTTTCTGGATTAAAGGGTTTTGTCTTAACTTGTTTCATTTAGAAACAGGTTTTAAAGCTCCTAGTGCAAAATTTATCACTGAAATATTGGGGTCCAACTTTCTTCCACTATTAGAACTTAAAACAGATATGCTAACACTGAACATAATTGCAATGAGAGTTTGAAGGACAAAGATCTCTCAGTTCAGACCTGGCACAGATTGACTCTCACAAAGGTGTATTTCTGTTAACTTTCCTAGAGACATTCCATATTAATAGATGTAGAAGTGCTCTAGCACATAGGAGATAACTCCTATCAAACTCAAAGGCTTAACCTCTTAGTTAAAGCGATGTTAATGAAGGAACCAAACTGAGCATTTCCTTTTCCACTCTCCTTTCATACCCGTGTTGGGTTAATGTAAGAATAATAGTAGCTTGTTATTCTTTCATGTAGAACAGTGTTTGCCCCCAATACTACTTTTGCTTGAACATAGCTATACCTTTGCTTGAACATAGCTACACCTTTTTGACTGAAATTTTAGTTTGCAAAGGTGCTTGAGGTATTACAGGCCCTTTGTATTAGCAAAGGACAGATGAAAGGGGACTCTGTCACTCCAGGTGAAGTCTTGTTTGCTTTCATAACACTTATGCTGTCCACCCCCTGATGACATCAGGATATTACTGTGATGGTAGGCAGTACACATGGGCAGCTACAGCTCTGAGTGGCACAGGGGTCTCTGGCCTGAAAGGGGATTCAGCTGTGAAGGGAAAGGGTTCAAGGGGCTGAGGGTGCCCTTTGCTGGTTCCCTCCAGCACCCCAGAGCCTTCTCTTCAGAGCAGCACCACCAGCCTGGCCCCTGCCCCATGGCTGTGGGGACTCACCTGTGGTGGTGCAGGGTGCCCTGTGTCCTTCTGTCTCCTTCAGGGTAGTGTCTCCAGCCTGTGCTGGCTCTCTCCTCCCCCTCAGTGTGAGCTGCCTTACTGTCCTCTCTGAGTGGGAATGATGCCCAGCTTGGTGAAAGGGCACGTTTTGCAAGGCATTAGTCCTTCCCACAAAACTATGTCAATGTAAGAGTGTTCAGGATTTAGACCAACACTTCTGCTCACAGTGCTCAGACTTGTGATTAGCTCATGTTTGGCTGATTGCCTGGTTGCTTATGCAAGGAAGGTCTGGAAAGATGGGAGCAACATTTATTGTAATTTTAAAAAGAACTTCTACTTCCCACCAGCTCCAACAGAAATGTACCACAGTGACTTAATGTTTCAGTTTCCTCAGATAAAAGTGTTCAATAACAGTGTTGGCATGCAGATGATGTTCCAGCCTTCTTGCAGATGATGTGTTGAACACGAACAATGGATGCACATACCTTGTGAAGTGGGGACTCCAGCACCACTGCAGTAGCAGCACATGTAGAATTAGTAGCAGTATGTTTTCTCAGAGAATGCAGAACTGAAGAATGCCATTCACTGTCTTTAGCCATTCTTAAATACAGCTCCAATGTGCTCTCTTACACCTCAGTCCAGGAAAAACTGGATTTCCCTACTTCTGGATTTTTGCTACAGTCAACAATTGAATGCTTTATTCTGACAGAAATTAAAGTAACTAGCCTCAAAGTACAACTACAATTAAACATACTAGTTTATGGAAAATGGACCAAACAAAATAGAGAAATATTTTGCTGAATCAAGATTTAGGATATTAATCTTAAATTTTCTGTTAGTTTCACAGATTAAAATGGTATTTCCACCATCTCTTCCATTCCTGTACAGGAGATGTACACTGGTAAAGGTATCTCAATATATGTCCAGCAGCTAACAAAACAGCTTGTTAGCACAAGAGGCTAGACTGAGAATTCTTTAAAAGGAATATCTTCAGGAACCACTAGCCTTCTGGAATTAGCAGTCATCCTCTATTTTACCCCATATATCACAGCTTCAATGTACTTAAGGGTTATCTAAGATTAGTTTATCACATCTCCTTCTGTTATAGTCTGAATTGTAGCTGCTGTATTTTTAATTTTTTTTTAGTGAGTTCCCTAATTTACTGCAGGATTCTCATTGCTTCAGTATGTCATGTATTGTTGATTTTTGTCTGCTCTTTTGTATGCAATTCATCTTCCTGTAGCTCCATTCATGATCTATGAGGCAGATGATTTCACCTGTCAGCTTGCAGTGCCTCACAGATCTGCTGAAAATGAACACATGGAAGGCTGAGCTGAAGAAGCAGTCTGTGATTTGCTTGTTTCTGGGCTGTATCTAAGCTGTGCACAATTCTCCATTTATATTGAAAGTTGTTTCATCCTCTGGCCCAATAAAGCAAAATGTCTGTATGAAGTGTAAGTTTACTGCTCTGTTGCATGCAGTGTCGAAAAACAGCAAAAGAAAAGCAAGTATCTTTCCTATATATAAAGCTTGAAGGAATATTGCTGTGCTAAATACAGCTGAAACATAGAGCTCTGGATGTGACAGTCAATATGATCACCATGTTTTAGGGGCTACATCTGAGAGCTGTTTGTGTTTAGCTGGAGAGAGTATGGGTTGGTATTTCAGATACTGCCAGTGACATGACTGTATGTGTTCATATATATACAGAACTAGGTGAAAATGCTTCTTTATATTCTACAAACCTATTTTGAAGTTATTTAATGAGTGAGTCCAAAGCTACGGAGGAACAGATTCTACTATCAGAATAGACAAAACATGGTTTATAGGGCATTGCTGTGTATTTATATTTTTGTTTGACGATTTACCAAGCTTTTCTGTAGTAGGTAGATGTTCACCACAAAATTCCCCTAATCTTCTTTAAGAGCTATTTTATTATTTTATTTCATAAAAATAATTATACGCTCTTTGAAATAAGACTAAAAACTTTCTTATTCTAAATCCCCTCAGACTGTCCTACTCTCCTTCCAGGTTCTGGACAGCAGGACTTGTGACTCTTGCCTGATAAACATTTTACTGATGGCACAAAAGCCAACACAGTGCTCTTTTGGGCTGCTTACCTCATTTGAGTACTTATTGTGAAAAAACCTCCCCGCTGGCTGTCCTGACCATGATTCTGGCTTTTTTTTTTTTTTTCTGATGGTGGTGAGCTTTTTGTTTGTTTTTGGGTTTTTTTTCCCATTCCAGTTCTGAAAAGTAATTTTGCTGAGGACAGAAACTTTTCTACATCAAGAGTGGCTTTTATGGCTAGGTAAAGCAATAAAAATTGCATTATAGAAGTGTTGATTTGCCACAGTTATAATTTTAATACAGTCAGGGAGACTTTTGTGGTTTTACATAATTGAGGCAGTATATATGTGCAGTATATGTCTAACACTGTGGCATAGATTTGACAGATGCAATAAATTGTAATTCTGATACCATCTAATGCCTGGTGTTAAAGAGACAATCAGCCACTCACCAGAAAGTCTCTGTCACATAAGATCTGCTATATAGGTCTGTATATATATACCTGTCTGTGCTTATGGCACTTATCTGCTTTCTTCAGGGAGACAAATCTTGTCCTTAAAATACAGTTATCAATGCTTTGAGTGGTACAGAAATACAAATGCTATTCTTAAAACTTTACTGTGATTGACGCTTATTACACCTACCTACTGCCAAGCAAAATACACAAGTCATTGTTTTCTTCAGTACTTTTCCAATATTATTGTAATACTTGAGCATAAATTGAATAAAAAAGTGAAATTCTTTTTTTAGTACGATGCTAAGATATAGTAATGGATTTAGTAATAATGAAATAAGAATATTCTTTACAAATTTTTATTTTTAATTTGCCTCTTTGTGTGATCATTCCTTCTAAAAGTCACCCATAATAAGTTCTCAGCAGTCTTAACCAACTATTGAACTCCCTGCCAAATTCAAAGATAAGTCCTCTTCCCATTGCTCCACTCCCCTAAAAGTTTGTTGGAGATTCAGTTCCTTGTTCTTGGAAACAAAAATTGTGAGAACCCTGTGATTATCCATTTCTTCTGGTAGCAGCAAGTTAGCCAGTCACCTGGCTACAGGTACAACAGGAGAAAAAACTGGTATTTACCAGTTCTGTCTCTATGTAAGAATGTTCCATGCAGTATGGTGGGGTGCATTACAGGGAGTTTAGAGGCAAGGTACCACAAATCTCCAGGACACCAAGTTTCACTGTTTTAGCTATTTATGAACAGTCACATTTGAGCAGGATGATTTGTTGCAGTCAAAACATTTTTTTCAGAAACGGTCAAGAGACATTTACAATATTTTCAGTGTAAAGGTTTTGTTCAAGAACAAACACTCAGCAGAGAAAGGCTTGCATCAAAAGGTTGCCCTTTTCAACATGAAGCAAAAATTTTGACACACTTCCAGTTAGAAGTGGCATTTAAAAGGCTTTGTTTTCATGCCAATACAGAATAAAACAAATCTGGAACTTGAAAGCTGTTAGTAAATCAATGCACTATTTTCTAGAAATCTCTAATGCTTGCTTTTAACTAGAATAATTTTAATATTTAAAGATATTTAGGTGTAATAACACAAAATTGAACATTAATATTTTCTTATACAATTTGTAATTTCATTATTAGTATCAAACATTTCTTAGAATCTATCAAGTAATTCCATCATTATTCTTTATTATTTTTTTAAGAAGCAACATTTATTGCTTAGATGGATGTAACACTGAGAATACATATTATACACAAATATTTTAGAACATTGAATGACAACCATACAATTGGACAGATACATAACCTAAATAATCACTGCTCAAATAAAAAAAATCACAGGAATAATGTTTTGCAACATTCTTTTCTAGTTCTTTTAGTCTTTTAGGAGTCTTTTTCTAGTTCTATACTGGCTGAAATCCATTTACTGAACTGGATATTACTAAGTCTTTGAAAAATACATCAGAACAGTCCAAGCTGAATGTAGCATTTAGTCATCATTGATTTCTGTGCAGGGATCATCAAAATGCATGTACTGAGAAGATCAGAGATTCCAAATCTTACTTAGAGTATACAGGTGTACAATTAGTGCTAATAAAATGAAAAACACATTTCAAATGGTTTCCATAGTACTTGTAAAAATGCATTTGAAAAGAAAGGAAATCTCATACAGTCACATTTCTATACAGATTTTTTTCTTCTATTTGTCATAATTTCATGCATCTTGTTATCAAGAAATTATTACACTTATTATAAAAATTGCAATCATGAACCTTGATTTCGACTTGCAACAGAAGAATTTGTCATTCAATTGAATTAAACCCTAAGTAGTGTTTTTATTCATATTTATCTTAATGAATTACTTTACTATTTTTTCCATCTTGTATGGGTATCAAGAGTCCTCAGTACCTATTGTGGACCCAGTTTCATGGATGCTGCTTACAAAAAACAAAACTACAAAATATGGAGTGGTAGTTTGGGAAAATAAAATCTAGAAAGCAGACACAAGCTCTGCAATAAACACTTCCTTTTACTGATCTCATCACATACTTGGTATTTAATCTTGCTGAAAGAATCACTCGTATAAATGTTATGAGTCTATATTAAATTGTTCCATATTTTTCTGTATATATAATTTTGGTCCCAAAAGTGTCATTGTAAAGACTCATCAAAGAAATCACGGATGCAGAAACACTTCAACCACATGTATGTGAGGAGGATAACCTCAGGTGTCAAGATCTGGGCAATTCAAAGATGAAGAGCAGGTGCCATGAATCTGCTAAAATCCAAGAGCAGCAACCACGTTTGCTGTTTGATATCAAGTGAAACAATCTGAATCACAGTTTTATTTTTGTGTTTACACATTCTACATTTAAAATCTACATAAAATCACAAATAAACTCTAGTTTTTTCATGCCAACATTCCTGAGATAGACATTTCTTTGCACGTCATTGCTGAATTTTAATTTTTTTACACAAGTTGCTTAAGAAAAAATTATAATTGTCAGTCTTAGCTATTTAATCCACTGCAACACCTAGACAGTCATAACAGGATCATAGTATAGTAAAAAAGCTTTCCTGATCTTTGGAGTTTTGTCATTCTTAGACAGCCTGGTTAGTAGATGTTTAAGCTTAACGTAAAGGAGGTCTTTAAGCAATTAGTAGAAGAGATTCAATATTTTAATAATTGATTTTATTCTTATTTTAGAAGAATAAGAAGATATGTATCAGCAATTTTTCCAGGTAGTTTGTTTACAAGTGTATTTTCAGGATAGGAAACCATTTGTCTATAAAGGTTTTGGATGAAAATAGGCTCACAAAGGAACAAAAATTGGAATACAATTTATGACATTTGTCAAAGGGTTTGTAAGAATTCCTTATTGATATTTTTATTTTTATTTTTAATGCATGAAGAGATGGAATGACACAAAACAATACAGTTAATATAATATAGAGCCAGTTCTGTTTTTCAGTCTAAAATTTCTGTGGCATTGGACTGAACTTTGAACCCTCATAGTAATTTTATAAAAGGTAAACAGTTGAACTCAATATTTATATACTCTTCTTCACAAGCAGCAAATTCTCAGCATTCTTGTTTATTATTTTAAAAAAGGGGACAACTAAGGTCTCTCTAATATATCTCTTTTAAGTGGTCTTTATTCTGGAAAGATTCAGAAAATTGAAAACTAAATTTGATGAATACCAAAGGGACATGAATATGCAAGATGTGTGTTGCAGAATATGTCCTTCCCCTCTTGTCTTCTGCTCGCTTTTCATTTTCTTCCAAATGCTTTGTTCCACTCATAAAGAAAGCAAGACAGTCAGGGAAAAGGAGAGGGCTGGCCTTGAAGTTTAGACACTATTCTGCAAGGATAGCTGCAATGCAGGACATCTGTTTTGTAAGAACATCTGGTTAAAAGGCCAAGACGAGGAACAGAAAAAGCAAAGAAAAAAAGCCACGCATACAAACTCATGAAGGGAGCAGCAGTTAATGAAATCTGCCAAGGTCACAGATTCGATCCTTGTATAAGCCATTGATTTAAGTGTCAGACCTGGTCATTCTTCTGGGTCCCTTCCAGCTCAGACTATTCTGTGATCCTTTGAAAACCAGTTGCTAGATGGGCTGGTAAAGGCACAAGGGCCCTGGTAACTTTGGGCAGATCAATCACAAGTTTGTAATAGGTTAAAAAGGAAATTAGAGTATCCTAGATTTGGTGTGAAAGAGAAAACTTACTATAGGGTATTCGAGGTGAATCACTGAGAGTGTGAAAAACTTTATTAAATGCTTGGAGGGATTATGGGAATTTCCTAAGTTTATTATAGACTGCTTAGGAGAAGGATCAAATATCTCCAAAAAATGGAGAGAGGTGATTGTAGAAGGCAGTCTCATGTGAACAAACTGAACTTGCATGAATTCTGTCTGTGATTACGGTATGGTCTCTCCTTACTTCTTGGTAAATTCCTGTTTCTGTCCTTACAGAGATCTGTGTGAGTGCTCATCCTCTTTTTTTTTTTTTTT
>VWZS01006101.1:1700805-1733662 GCA_013397075.1 Rhabdornis inornatus
TTTTTTTTTTGTGTGTGAGATGCTAGCAAACTCAACTCAGACAAAATGGGGAGCAGTCTGACTGGCAGACCTGGGCCAGACTGGAAAAGGGTAAAGGCTTTGAGTCATTTATATGACTGTTATTTGTATAGATTTGGTGCATCTAAAGGCACTGCAGTCCTGGCTACGCTTACTTGCTGCTGGTCAGTCGTGTCTACTTTCATGTGTATATTAGGAAAATATGTTCACCTTTACTACTGGCTGAACCTTTTACAGAGAACCACAGCAATTTCAGATTTCCCTGGGGTCATTCCCTGAGTTTCATTAGGTTCAGGGGTTTCTTAAGGGCATAATTTAAGTTGTCCTTAGAATCGTTAAAATTTTGCTTGAGTTCCTCTTTTTTGCCTTTTTTCTTTCTTTTTTTAGAGAAGTATTACAACTCTGATTACACTGAGGATTATTTTTCCAACATAGCAAAGTATTTCTACAAGTACTGCACTGCCATACATATTAAGGAGGAAAAATGTGGGTTTGGGCTTGCTGTTTCTCTTTTTGTTCAGTGCTTTTTTTGTCACATTTTTAAATATGATCTGTGTTTCCCTTATTGCTGCTTGTTATCTTCTTGTTATTTTGGGACTGTGGTGTTTCTTTAAAGTAAAATCTAGTTCTTTCCTTTTTCCATTACATTATTGCTAATCTAATGACTAAATATAGCATAAGGAGACATACTTCAAAATTTTTTGCATAAATGTTGTTTTGTACAAATGACATAACAGAATTCCTTCTCAGAACATAATGAATTGGGTGTTTTTTAAAATTGACGTTATGTCAAAGGTTTTGTATAAATTTATTTATACATTTATTTATTTATTTGTTCAGAATTTTGCATACTTGAGAAACACCAGAAATATTTGTTTGTGGTGACCTATTTTCCTGTTCCCATTTTTCACAGTATTTTGGTCCCTTTATTCTCATCTGACTACTGATTATTGCAATACAGAGGAATTATATTCTGCTGGCAATCACTTGCTGATAAAAAGGAGGTGATGGTGTGTGTGCAACGTAGGCGATATCTTCCCAGGAGTCATCTCATCAAAAACTGTGATTCTTATTTTCATGTTCTGTGACTTACCTATTTTCATACTACTTAGCATTGCACAGAGACTGGTAATTTACCCTTTAACTTTGCCTGGTTATTTTGGAGTCTTTGCAATTTGTTTTCACACTTGGACATAGATTGATGTATGCCTGTCAAAACTGATGATATTTATGAAAACCTCATCTTTGAATCTTGTATTGTTGGGTGGGTTCAAATGATTTTACATCATCAATATCTGAGGCTTCATCTATAAATGTGAGTCTGCTTTGCTGCCGTTTAACTCTGGCTCTGCAGAGAAAGAGAGAAACATTGCATATGTTCCTATATAATACCAGAAATTTCTGAGATCTGAAGCATTTGCTTGACAGATTTCACCTTTTGAAATTTGAGAGAGTTCACCTTTTTTCTGCATCTTTCCATTTTTGTCCAGCATTCCATGGGAACAGTGATTTTGGCTGCAAAATTCATTATTGCATCATTATGATTTCTGTCCTGGACAATGTAGGAGATCCATAATACAAACAAACTCAACCCACATAAACCCATTTTTTGTGTGTCAATGTGAAGCATTTTCATGCTGTTCTAAAGAAACTGAAACAAATGCTGGATGTTTTCATATTAAAAATACATTTATTATTGTTATAGATCCATTAGAATGTTATAGATCCATTGAGTATTTCAATATTGCATAAACAGGGTTTTCTGTTAGGCAATTCCTAGAATGACCTATTGGTAGAAGTAAGCTACAGAAATACAGGTATCAGATCTGTTTATCTTACTTATTCACTTAAAAATCAAAAGCTTTAAGGACACAGCATCAAGATTTATACCTAAGACAAGTTATATTCTGCCTTGACACGAATGAAGACTGCATATCATTAACATCCTGATGTCAGTTACAATCTATAATCACTATTGTTGCAATTCTAAATTACAGTCCTTAACCATGAAGTCCAACTTGAATACCATTGCTTTTTGATGTAGAGAACTGTAACTTTGGCAAGCAGATAATCTCAGAGAATTCCTGTTTGAGTGGTTATAGGCAATGTTTTTGAAAGCATACAAAAAATTTTGGAGCTTTAGGCT
The DNA here is from genome assembly GCA_013397075.1 of Rhabdornis inornatus. Lineage (NCBI taxonomy): Eukaryota > Metazoa > Chordata > Aves > Passeriformes > Rhabdornithidae > Rhabdornis > Rhabdornis inornatus. The sequence continues at coordinate 1,702,970 of VWZS01006101.1, forward strand.
GTCAATTTTCATCAGGATTAGACTCCTAAATCATATAAATATGTTACCTAAAGTAGCTTTACCATTCAAGACAAGCATCCTGGCAAGTACTTTTGGTTTATTTATTTTTACAATTTCTTTGAATTCATTTAAAAAAACAATCCGGCGGGGGAGGGGAGGGGTGAGGGGCTGTGGGTGGAGCTTAGATCCTAGAAAAATTAGGGATTTCTTAGCAGTCTCAAAGCAATACTATGAGTCTGTTGAGACTAAGGAAGCATTTTTTTGCTACAGCATAATAATCCAGCTTGCAAAGATCTTCCCTGGAAGCAGAGGTTGGACTGGCATACTCTAATGTGTTGTTTTATTAGAAATCTGATTAATGTCTAGAATTGTACTAACCTATAAATTTTGCTAATAGCTAGTAAGAGTTGCCCCAATAAATTAACCTTTTGATCTCTCCTTTTGGCAGTAAATCTCTTTATAAGTAGGATTATAAAAGTTAATTTAATAATATCACAGGAGTTTACATTTAATACTATTAAAATGCATGAGCAAGCCAGCTTAAAAACATGGAGCTCCTTGACTACACAACATTTTGGACTAACTTGCTATAGCAGAAGTGTTTTCTATATATTTTTAAACTATACCAGTTCTATTGAATCTATTCAATTCCTTTTGGGTCATCCAATCTATGGACCTCTGTTGACATACTTAAAGCTATTTACTTGAACTGAATGATAGAAAAATATCAAAACCTGTTGTTCTGTAGCATTCAGTTTTGCAGGAGAGAGCACAGAGTGTTTCCCACAGTGTAGTAGGATATTCATGAGAGTGAGAGGAGCATCCCTTAACCTTGCTCTGAAAGTGTTATGAAAAAAAGTGTCAACTTGTGTGTAAAAGACTGAAGATAAGAGCATGTGACAAAGCAGTTCTCCAGGTAATACATAACTTTATAGCAAGAGAAATGCAACTAAAATTTTAAAAAAGCATTCAGATCTATGTTCATTTAGGTCTGTTTAATTTGCCAAAAAGTCCCACAATGTGACTGTTGAAAAACATAACCAAACAATGAAACAAAAAAAAAATATCCTAGTGAGATAGCAGTAATGCAGAGCAGATCTCTTTTTGCATTTAAGCAGAGATGTCAAGATTATGCTGTGCCTTTTTTCTTCCATGGAATACAACAGACAGTGAATTGTACTGGATGCCTACTGCAGGACTCATCCAAGCTATTTTATTCTATTCCTTTTCTCTATTGCAGCCAATTATTTTAAGAGTAAGGCAAGTTAAGGAGTGGGATAGGACAGAATAAAGAAGCAAAACAAACAGACATCCCCAAAGTGTCTAACCTCTCCCCCAAAATCCCATATCACCTTCAGTACCCAGCTGACCCCAGAAAATTATTTTGCAGGTGTTATTCAGTTCACACTGGTAGATCCCAAGATTCATGCCTTTCATAACTCCCTGTGCTCTTGAATAACTCTGTCTTACATTTTTCCGCAACCACAGTTGCCAAGAACAGACAGTATTCCCTAGGAATGTACTTGGGTCAATATGCTTGGGTGAAAACAGAAGGCAATCCAGCAAAACCATGAATATTAGAAAATTTTCTACTATTCTCTTTCATTCTATTTGTTCTTGAATTCAGCTAAGAATGTTCTGATTTCAAAGAAGATTTTCTTTTTACATTCTTTTAACACTGGAAAAACACATTAAACAATTAAAAATAACTTAGAATACATTTCCAGTCCAACCTTGAAACACAGCTTCACAATAAACTTGAAATACTAGTCTTTAGTTCCAGTTCAAACTAACAAGAGGGCACTGATGTCCTGAGTTATGATGTCCTGAGTTATGAACTTTGTTTTTTTACAGGGTAATTCCTCAGGAATGTCAGTCAAGCACATTTTTGTTCTTCTGTGTCAGAAAATCATTAGGTGTCCTGATCTCACTCATCATTTTTATCAGTCTTTTAAATCTATAGCTCTGTGCTTAAAGGCAGGTTCTGGAAATCTCACCTGTTGTTTGTAGAGTTTCAATTTTTTCTTCCAATAAGACACAAATCCATTTATAGAATTTAATTTGTCAACTGTGTGCGAAATCACGTTAATTTAACAAATAAGGAAATTGTTTCACTGTAGACCAAAGTCCAACATTGCAGGTAAGCACTGCAGGTAAAACAATCTATCACTACTTAATTGCTTATGACAACGGCTTTACCCCCAGACAGCTGCAAGTCCACAACCTGTTTTAGTCATAACTATTATTGTTATAGCTAATGGAGGAAAAGCGTATTTCTTTAGCAATTCCAGTGTTTTCAAAGGGGTCTCAGATTATGCTGTCAAATTAACATAGATCATCATAAGGTTATTTCTCCATCACCAAGGCTAAATGTCTTTAACAAATTCTTGTGTGAAGAAAGTGCACTTTGTTCAGATTTTTTTAAGATATTGCATATAGATGTACTTTTCCATCAGAAGCCCATATTTTAAAGTACACATAATTTTACAGAAAAATCGCTTCTGGAGAATTTTTTTCAAGACTCTTGTTGGGTTTTTTATTTTGTCTAGAACATGAGATTTTGTTTTGTTATATTTGATCTGCATAAGCCTGGAATGCATCCTGTTTCTCACAGATTTTTTATTTATGGGATAGACCACTGCTTTTTTATTAAAAAAAATCTTAATTCTGCTTCTGCTTATGTGAGACACTGATGTGCATACTAAGTGACTATTCAAACTTCAAATGTCCTTTTATGCAAATTGTTTCTAGTTTTGAGGAGGTTTGAATGTCTCTAAGCATTGTGAAGTGTTTCCTTTTCAGCTGTGTATGTCACCTCTGGGCTGCCATGCAGGGAGGGGATGACAGTGTGTGACTGAAGGTGAATGTAATAGTATGTCTGTGTTAACTGCTGATAGTGATGTTTTCACACTCTACCTAATGATCAAAGAAGACTACAAGGAGTTGGAAGCCAATATGAACTTATTTTAGGCTGCAAATTAATAACTGAAGGTAATGTCTTCAGTTACCTCATTATAAAGTCTTTCCTAAGGATTCAAAGAAAATACATCATTAGAGACAACTGTAACCTTCAAGAAATTATGAATTTAACCTAAAAATAGTATGAAAACTATGAACACAAAGCTGGGAAGGTAAGACAGATGTGGTGAAAATAATGCCAAGTTTGGAAAAGGGTTGAAATTTAGGAGAACGAAGCAACCTGGATTCCCAAACCAGAGGCTTGTGAGGTATGTTCACTGTCAAAACAAAATCAGGATGGCATGAAGTGTTTGCATTTCAGACCAGTGAGTGATCTCATTTTAAAAGGTCTCAGTTATATCTCACAATCCAATCTCTCTTTCTAATAAAAAGAATTCACTTTTCTTCTGACAATACAGGCAAATACTCTGTGCCTGCTGTTGCTGCACACACTACCCTTCCCTTGTGGCTGTTTGTCTGCAGTGAAGGGAAGTCTCCTTGGTGAAGGGACTGTGCCATCTGCAATTCTTCATGGCCACAATCTCTTATGCAACTGCCTTGCAAAGCAGTGGCAAAGATGATTTTGCATAGCACTTAAAGTTTAATAAGCTAAGTCACTAGGAGATAGAGAATGTGTGTTCCTGCAGCTCTGAGATGATGATTATCATGGAGACAACTGCTTTCAAAACTCTTAAAAATGAGAGTTTATAAAAGGGCAAAATAACATCTCTTATACTTCTCACCCTGTCTACAGTATGCAGTATGTAAGCAAATAGCACATCTGGCAGCTGACATACATTTTTTTCTCTCTTTAATTATATGTATTTTCATGAACAGGAAATGTCTGATTGCAGCATATGCATCTAATGACGTGAATTTTAAACCAAGTATTTAACACACTGTCATCAGAAAATCTTGCATGACTGATTTGTGATGGGTGACACCCCCAAAATACAAGGTCTATTGAAATTTGATCTTGTATATCTAAATCTGTTGTCTATTCAGAGCTAGATTTGCAAATCTTGCAGACATTGAATGTGTGTTTCATACTCTTTCTAGTAAAGAAAGGCAGATTTTTTTTCCAAGTCTTTTGGGCAGTAACAACAAAAAACAATATAAATTTTTGAAATCTACTTTTATTTTGCTTCTTAGGCCACATATTCAAACCTAATTGTCTCACTTATTTAGTAGTACTTGAATTATTGATATGCAATAGATAATATTGGCTTCATAAAACCTAATTGACCACATAATATAAAAGTGAATAAACCCCTGTATTTATTCACTTATTCTGAATTTTGGAAAAAAAAAAACAACAAACATATTTAATCATTGACTGGATAATATGTTTAGACAGTTTCTGGTACACAAGATGAATGATTTAGAAACAGCTTATTTATCCACTCTGTATTGTGCCACATAGGTATATTTTTTCATAATGGAAAATTTTAAAAACATGGATATAAAGAAAGTTGAGTGACAACAAAGCTATATCAGATGATGTGCAGAAAGACTAAATATGGAGTATTTTGTATTCAAGAAAGATAGCAAGGGACAGGGAAGTAGATTTTTCTGTTGAGGGATAATCATTTCCACTTCAACTGCCATGACTTTTAAGACTTCTTCATGTCTCAAAAAATAATTTTATAATTATAATGAAACTATCACTTTAAAAATAGAGGCAACCTTTTTTGTAAAATTCTAAACTGAAAATTCCTTAATCTGTGTTAGTTACTTCAAGAAGTCACTGAACTCTGACTGGGAGCTGAACCCTGGGATCCTTGTGTAAATTCATGCTGATGTCAGTGTTACTGATGTCAACTATTACAAGTTTCCAGTAGCAGGGAATGTTTTATTAGAAGAGAATTGACCTTTGCTTGAAAAATTAAGACCATCATATTTCTCTCCAGATTTTCAACACATCAACCACTAAGAAATATAATTATTATTATTATTAATAATTTTGACACAATGATAGTACTAACTTTCAGGGTCTGGTTATGTTCCATAAACTCCATATTTATTTCTAAAAATGTAATTTTCTTTTCAATCCCAGTTCTGACTGATATTCCTGTATGACAACAAATACTAATATCAGTGGGAGATCTTATTTCTCAACCCACTTCAGAATCAGGGTCGTTAAAGACATTAAATTCACCGGTTGAGTTATTAATATGGTCTTTTAATATAACCAAATTAGGGCATCGGATTCAAGGGCTGGTAATGATATTGTTGTCTTTTTTTTTTCTTTTTCTTTTTTTTTTTTTTTTCAAATCAAGCAAATTAACTTCAGTGTTGAAGTTGCCCAGGAAACCAAGTCCTTATTTTAAGATATGGCCAGGAACCAAGTACCTCTACTCTTCTGTAATTTTCAAGATAATTCCCCATAATTTTCTTCTCCATTTTGTTCATTTGTTTTTTTATTATTCTTGGCAGTCTTTCCCAATATATTATTCATTGTCTGTAGGTGATCCACATTTGATTAATATCTTATTAATCCTGCATGCTCTAATGGCTCATTAACATTCTTGTCTCCCTGCAGCACATGGGCACCGGCATTTTTGAGAAAATCTTGTGTTACACTGAGGAGGAGACTGTATTGCTTTCTCTTTGACAAATATTAAAGATATCCAAGGAAGGAAAAGGTAAGGGCAGTTGAGAGGGGAAAGAGGAAAAGAAAAGACAAAGAATTATACATTTTATAGTTCCATATACAGAGTCTGTGTGTATAGCAAATCTACATATCAGATATTCTTAGGATGAATAATTTCAGGAGTGCTTCAGTAACTTACATTGTGGACTCAAATTCAGGAAGTAGACTGGGAACATAAAATTCTACATTTCAGCAAAAAGAATTTGAAGTTCCAAAAGAAATCAAACCAAAGGTCTGTTTAGTTCAATTTTCTTTGTATGACCTAATGTTGTACCCTTTTATTTAGACAAGCATAAAAGCAATGCCAAGTGAAGTTTAAGACTTCCCTTGGTATACCCTCTGTTCACTAGACAAGTTTTGTGACCTGAAAATTGCACTCAGCCAACCATACTTTGTAGTGATCAATACATTATCTTAATTGAATAAGTTTAAAACTACTTTGGATCAATTTATACTGCTGGTATCAAAAAGATCTTTTGGCAAAGAGCTTCACAATTTTATTAAGAATTGTATCCAAATGAGTTCTATTTTTCTTTAATTCTGTTACTGAATTATAGAATAGAATAGAATAGAATAGAATAGAATAGAATAGAATAGAATAGAATAGAATAGAATAGAATAGAATAGAATAGAATAGAATAGAATATTTCACTTGGAAGAAACCTCCAATGATGATTTAGTCCAACTGCCTGACCAATTCAGGGTTCACTAAAGTTAAAGCATGTTATCAAAGGCATAATTCAAATGCCTTTTAAAGACTGCCAGGCCTGGGACATTGTTCACCTCTCTAGGAAGCCTAATTCCAGTGTTTGACCTCCTCAGCCAATCCCAGTAAAAAAAATGCTTCCTAATCTCAAGATCGAGTCTGCCTTGGTGAAGTTTTGAACCATTTCCACACTTCTCTGGGTAACAGAGAAGACAGCAGCACCTCTCTCTCCACATTCCCTCCTCCGGAAGCAGTAAGGTCATCCCCCAGCCTTCTTTTCTCTAAACTAGACAAATCCACAGTCCTCAGCTGCTCCTCATAGGACATTCCTTCCAGCCCTGTCACCTGCTTTGCTGACCTTCTCTGGGCGTGTTCAAGGACCTTCACATCTTTCTTAAACTGTAGGACCCAAAACTGCACAGAGCACTCAAGGTGAGGCTGCACCAAAGCTGAATACAGCACGATGATCTCCTCTTCTGACTGGCTGGGGATGCCGAGTTTGATGCATGCCAGGATGGGATTTGCCTGCTGTCAGACTAAATTCCCATATCCCTTTCTGTACGGCTGCTCTCCAGCCACTCACCTCCCAATTTATAGTTGTGCTCGGAATTACTCAGTCCTAGGTGCAGGACCCAGCATTTTGACTTTTTAAATTTCATCCCATTAATGATTGCCCACTACTCCAACCAATCTAGATCCCACAGACTCATTTTCCTCATCAGGTCAGAGGGATCCCATCAGGCCCCAAGGTTTTATCTCTTGAAGGCTCTTCTGTGGTTTAGAAATCCAAAGTTTTGGCACAGACACCAGTCCTGTTGTCAGATAATGATATAATTGTCTCACCTCCTTTTATCAAAGCCTTTCCCCCCCAATCTGTGAGGATTGAAGACAACACTACCTGTGCTCCCAAATTTTTTAGTACTATTCTCAGGGCTCTGAAGTCCCTTTTGATTGATCTCAGACTTTCAGCTGTAACATCATTTGTATATATGTGAAAGAGTTTGCATTGTGGGGGAAAAAAAAATTCCCTATACGACTTATGTATATCACAAGTTTTTTCACAGTTCTCTGTTCTACTTTCCAAGCATAAAAAAATCTTTAATCTTTCATGCATGTGATTATTCAGTTAGGGAATTCAACAGTGAATTTTCTGTGTCTCACAGTAAAGAATTTCTTCCTAACGTCTAATTTAAAGCTATTCTCTTTTGGTTTAAAGCCAGTGTCCCTTGTACTGCCACTGCACATCCTTGTAAAAAGCCTGTCCCCATCTTCATTATTCCTGTTTAGGAAGTGAAAGACAAAGAAGAGTCCTTTCTTCCTGAAACCTTGTCTCCTCCAGGTGGAACAGCCCAGTTCTCTCAGCCTGTTTCCATAAGTGACCCAGCTCTCAGGACTCTTTCCAAAAGATCTTTCTTGTGTTCGGAGCCTGATTTTGGTAGCAGGTGGGCTACAGGGGTGGCTTCTGTGGGAAGCTGCCAGAAGCTTTGTCATGTCCAACAAAGCTGATGCCAGCTGGCTCCAGGATGGACCCACCACTGGCCAAGACTCACTCACAAGTGTGGAGGGGCTCACATTGGAGCAGGTTGTGCCTGAAGGACTGCATCCTGTGGAAGAGTGAGACTCATACTGCAGCAGTTTATGGAGAACTGTTGCCTGTGGGATAAACTCATGCTAAAGAAGTTTGTGAATTGTCTTCCATTGGAGAGACCCCAATGGAGAGACATTGGAGCAGGGGAAGGACTCCTCTCCCTGAGCGGTGACAGCTACGTGTGGTGAAGTGAACATAGCCCACATTCCCCATTTCCCTGCACTACTGGGGGGAGAAGGTACAGATGGAAAGGAGGGAGATATGGGAGGAAAAAGTATTTTTAAGATTTGAGCTTACTTCTCATTATCCCGCTCAGATTTTGTTTGTAATAGTATCAGTTCAGATCCCTGAGTCAAGTCTCTTTTGCCTTTACTGATATTTGGTGAGTGGTATCTCTCTGTCCTTATCTCAGCTTGGGAACCTTTCATTATATTTTCTCTCTTCTGTCCAGTTGCAGAAGGGAGTGATAGAGTGGCTCTGGTAGGTGCTTGGTATGCAGTTAGTGTCAACCCACCACAGGGTTTCAAAGCTGGACACAGTACTCCAAGTGGGGTCTCACAAGAGTAAGAGAGAGAGAATCATGTCCCTTGCCTGCTGGCCATGCTTCTGATATAGCTCAAGATGTGATTGGCCTTCTGGGTTTCAAGCATGCATTGCCAGGCCATGTGGAGTTTTCATCCACAAACACCCTGAAGTCTTTTTCCACAGGGCTAGTCTTGACCCATTCTCTGCCCACACTGTGTTTCTCCTTGTGACTGCCCCAGCCCATGTACAAGACCTTGCAGTTGGCCTTGTTGAACTTTATGAGGTTCACAGACGTCCACCTCTCAGGTCTGTCAGGGTCCCTCTGGATGGGACCCCTTCCCTCCAGTTCACCACAGAACTTGGTGTCATTGGAAAACTTGCTGAGGGTGCACTCAGGGACACTGTCCTTGTTGCCGACAAAGATGTTAAAAAATGCCAGTCCCAAAACTGACCCCTAAGGAACATCCCTCACCACTGGTCTCTGCTTGGCCATCGAGCCATTGAGTGCAAACATCCAGCCAATTTTTTATCCACTGGTTGGCCCATCCGTCAAATCCATGTCTCTCCAGTTTAGATGCAATGATGTCAGTCTACTGCACAAGTACAGTAGATTATGTCAATTGCGCTTCCCTGCCCACTGCAGTAACCCCAAACATGGTGAAGCCATGTTGACTGTCACCAATCAACTAATTATTTTCCATGTGCCTTAGCACAGTTTCCAGGAGAAGCTACTCCATGACCTTGCCAGGCACTGAGACCTGTAGTTACCTGGGTCCTCCTTATTTTCCTTTTAAAATAATATTTCCAGGGGAAATATTGTTTAAACATAAATAAAATATAAATTATATAGTGTTTTGCTAAAACTTGATTCTATGTGAACACTAGCATCTTTAATGAAAATATAAAAAAATATTTTCTCCCATTTAATTTCATTACCAATACTTGCATAGTGAATTATAATCTAATCTTTGGATGTCTAACTCATTGCTTTCAAACAACTCAAAATTATAAAAGATCAGAAAAATAATTTAAGGTCAATCTGTGCTCATTCTAGTTCTCTAGATTGTGCCCAGAGCATATGGCTGGGAGTCTGATCTCTGCACACTGTTCCAAAATCTTGTAGGAGTTAATGAAATCTGATTGCTACATATTATTTTAATGTTTTAGTGGGTGTGATATGCAACTCATATAATTGATATCTGTATCAAATAAACCCTGTCACAGACAGTCAGAATGATTTATTTTTGACAAGTGTCCCACTTACATGTTCTCAACTTGTCTTCTGTACTGAAGAATATTTTGATCTCTGAAGCAGTATGTTTTGATTTTATTAGTCTGACTGTAGTCATAACCTACAGCCTTGTCATTCCACTGTTCTTTCCTGAAGTGAAGTGTTTAACAATGTGATTGCAGACTGGTGTTGATTCTTTTTTTATGGAGAGAGAAATCCAGTTGCCTAATGGATAAATAAAGTTTTAAGTATTTGTGATGATTTTTCTGAATACAATATTTGAAATTTCATGGAGGTATTTTTATTAGAATTATCTACTAGAACTTAATCATCTGGTGGAAACTCTGTCACATTTGTATCTTATTAAATACATAAGTAGATAAAAATCTCTCTGCCTTGGAGCAGTCAGCAGTCTTAACCAGCAGTCTTAACCTATCTGTCCAGCAGAGCAGCATTACATTTAATATTATTGGTAATTCTGATTTACTAGGACAAACAATTTATCAGAAGATATTTGCATCTTCAATCTTGCCAGTATATTACTCGGTGATTCCAGTGTTAAATATCCCCTGAGTCATTTATTAAGACCCCTAAATTTTGATGGCTAGGTAACATGTCAGCCTTGTTTGCTACATACCTGAACTCCCACTGGAGCTCGTAGACTTGGTATTGTCCCTAACTACAGAGTCTGCAGATGATGGAAGCTGGAGGTTGATATAGCTCAGTAGAAAGCAAAACCTAAAGCTTAATCTGAAATAAGACTTAAACCTACTACCTAAACATAAACACGTAGAGATGTGTGAGACATGCTGGGACCATTTATAAAACTTATGAGGCGCAGGTTTATACACAGATGTGTGGCCTACCTGCCAGCTCCATTAAGATGTTGATTGGTATTGCACACATATTGAGACGTGTGTATATAGCTTCAGCTGGCTGGTCCAAAGCAGTTTCTAGAATCAACTAGCTATTTTGACCAGGACCCCAATTCAGTTGCTTAAACAGTGGTTGTAGTGAGACATTAAGTATCAAACACGCTACACCTACACCTATGGGTTCAATTTATGTGTCTGTATTCTGAAGCAAATCCTTCCACATTAATTTGGGGAGGAGTAGCTGATTCTTCATTAGATTTTGTTTTCTGATTGGAGGTACATCAGTTTCCAACTCCTGGCACATAGAGTTTTGGGAATAAAAAGCTGGAGAAATGGTTTGTAGTGCCATCATATGGGTCCTACTAGATATAAGAATCTCAGGGTTAGTTGCTGAAATTGACATTCAGGCTGAGAACTGAGTAAGATGGAAACACCATGAATGGCTCTGTGCCTTGTCTTTCCTTAGAGGAACAGAAGTTGAACTAGCTTAAGCCTGAAGATGATTTCCTGGACAGTAGTGTCACAAGAAGTATTTGTGGTATAGCAGACATTTTAGAGTAAAGAAAAAACACTAAATGGAAAAAAAAACAACTGAAATTTCAATGGAAAATGGTTGTTCATTTTTCTAACCTTTAGGAGAACTGGACTAAGTATGCTTAGTTGAAGACAAAAAGGCAGTTATTAACTTGCACTTTTGACTGTGCATACTGCAGAATTATTAGTTCTGTTTTAGACCACTCCAGCTTACACTCAGTGATGAAATATGAATATTGTTTGGTAGATTTTCAGCATGAATCAATCCCAGAGAGCAAACAGCACAAGTCTGAGCCATGTTTGCCTCTCTCCAGCTCACACAGAAGAGTTTATACATCCAAATGCTCCGCCTGTTTTCCTGACACTCCACAGAACACACTGCAGGCACTATACTTTCACATTATAAAAACTTAAACATGGAGTTAATATTGCTTCAAGTAATTTGAGCAGAGCTAAACCACTTAAATTTTATGTGGGGGTCACAAAGAAGGCAGCAGTAAAATTTCTATGTTTTGAATTCAACCACTTCTCTAAAAAGGTAACCAGACCTAAACAGAGGGCTGTAAATCAGCCCACACAATTCGGTCTAGGGCCAAGGCCACCCCAGACCTCTTTCCAGTTTATCATACAAGTTTTAGTACTAAATTTATTTTTATGTTTTATTTGCTTGTTTATACAATTTTTAATCAAGCTTTTAGTCACAATAGTCTTTTTTGGTATCCAATTTACTTTAAATAAATGTTCAGAAAAGCTAGTAGAAGGGAATCCCTTGTCACTGAGTTATCTCGTCCACATTCAGGGAACATTGAATTTCCAGTTGCATAAACAAGACAACTTCTTAAGGTTTATCATACAAAGTAGGGATGTGTCTATTGCAGGGAAAAATTTGGAGTCACTATATTCATGTTTGTTGATAACTTTTTCTTACCCTGATTTCCTCTTCAATGCTGGTATATGTACCATCATCCCACCTGCTGGAGTCAAATTTTCATGTTTGACAGTCAAGGGATAGTTAAATAATTTATTTTAGGAAGGAATAATGAATGACAACCTGTATTCAAAACTGAAGATGCTATGTGTACTATGAAAAGAAAAAAAAATAGTAGCAGTTTATTTATATTTCTTACCCATTTTATTAAAAATTGTTTAAGCTAACACAAAGGAAATATAAAACAGTCTTGACAGCAAACAATTGAAACCTAAAGTGGCTATTCATCTATTAGTGCATATCTGCTAATATTCTTACTCAGAGCATGGAATTTATCTCACCATCTGGATATCAAAAATTTGTTTTAAGTTTGTAATTTATTATTTGTTTATTGACAAGTGAGAAAAAAGGCAATTCCAAAGGATGAATCTTTGCATTCCAGGTCTATATATATGTATATGTATGTATGTGTGTATATATGTTATGTATGTATATATCTTTTGGAAGTGCTTAGAGGTTGTCTCCTTTAACTTGATGTAAAAAATAAATGAAATAAACTCTACTGTTTGGACAGCTAAAATGAAGACTGCTGAGATTAACCATGGCCTTTAAAATGTGTATACTTTCTTTCTTACCATTATTTTTTTCTGTTTTCTACTTAAACAAAGGAACTTCCCTCATACCCAGGCAAATTGGTAATATTCACTACTATTCACTTCAGTCCATAATGAGAGACTGGCAAAAATTGCAATAATTCAGCAGTGAAATAACTCACCTTGTTTGTACTGAAAAATCAAACTGTGGAAAAAAATACACCCATGTATTTCAGTTTAGACATGGAAATCATCAAGAGAATCCACTTACCTAAAGAATAAAAGCTTGAGACTGATAGCCAAACTCAAAGCTGCTAATTGAACATAGTCAGCTATGTTCAGAGGGGACAGATATCTGAGTTGAAAACACAATTCTTCTTGGAAATATAACTAATTTTAAAAGACAGATTTTGTAAAAGCTACAGTATCTGCCTTGGTTCTGCATAGGAATGCCCATCTACTTGGGTAGAACTGTAGTATTTCCAGGTAATGAGCAGCAGGGTGGGCTGCAGCAGCTGCTGGAGCTCGGAGTTGCTGTTTCCCACCATGCAGAGCAGGGGGCACAGCCTGGCACTGCCACGGACACCAGCACCAGCTCCTCCGCCCCACTGGGGCAGCTGAACCCGGAGTAAAAAGTCTCTGTAGATGACATTCATTTTAATTATTTTTTCTACTGAGCTACTGAGTCTATTGTTTTAGCTTCTAACAGAGTTCTTAAAATAATTCATCTAGTTTAAAGTAATTATTTTTAGCTGTTGAAGTCACTCTGTTCTGCTGCATCTTTTATGACCAGATTGCAGTCTGTTCTCTGCAGCGTATGCAGAGAGAGTAAAAACTGTATTGGTTTGGGGGTTTTGGTTTTGGTTGGATTGTTCTCTTTAATTTCAGGTTTATTTTGCTGGCTTTTTTTACTGGACATATATAAAGATTTTTGTTTTGCCACAAAACAAGTCAAAAAGGGAAATAAACACTCAACTACTACATGTTAAAACTGTAGTCTACTAGAACAGTAGACTAGAATCTACATTTTTCATGTCACTGTCTTGTTTTTATTATCTATATCATGTTTATTGGAACAAAGAAGTCCTTACTGACGAAAAAAAATTTTCATGTGACAATTCAGTCCCTAATACGTTATTTGCTTAAAATGAGTTTCAGTGGTTGGAGGAAAGGCACAGCTAAATTTTAACTTCTTTTTTATCATTATTTTTTTTAATTGTTTTGGTTTTGGTTTTGATTTTCTTTTTCTTTACATTAACCTTTGGAAGTATTTCTCATATGTTTCATTTTACATGAAGTTAAGAGACTGAGCCTCAGATTATGTGCAAAACCAAATAACTAGATATTTTTTCTGTAATGGCTGTACCATTTGCTTTTGACAATAACAATTTGCTTTAGAAACTATCCCTGAATTGTGCCTATTATAATACTATTGAATGACTATAAAAGAAATCTGACTTCCCACTAATACTTTTTATCTAACTTTCCAATGCAATTCATAAAGTTAACTTGCAACTCTATAAACCATTTGAAATTGAGGAAATGTCAGATTTTGGAGGATTTTAAGATAGGCGAGCTATAACAAATCTCTTTCCCATTTCACTGCCTTGCATTCAGTTCAATTCTTCTTGAACTTGTACTCTGAGATGCTGGAGGAAAAGGGAAGAGAAAGGATAGGAAAGGATGCAGCTTTCGTAAATGCAAAGTCTGATTTACTAGTAGGAAATACTAGTGAAGAATTTTGTTCTGTTTTGTTTTCTATAACTTAAGTATTATAAATCACTAAGTGAAATGACATCATACTTTGTACATTTTAAAACCCCATCTAGATATGTGATTTCACTGTGTATGAAGCATTTAATATTTTTTAAATGTTATAATAAAATTGACCTTAGTCCAGTGGCTGCATATTAGAATATTTTCATGTCTTGACACCAGTTTGGAAATTTTCTGTAAATCCATTTGCAATTTCATTAAATTCAGAAGTAAAGTGTAACAGTTGCATGGTAACAATTTTTAAGACAGGGGTTGTTTCATACTAAAGTGAGATAAAAAAATATCATTTTCTTTTCTAATGGTGATGTGAATGTAATTAGATTCAGGAACATCCTCTCAATGATTAAGCTATAAATTTTACTAATCTTCAGAAAGGTGAATATTTAAAACCATTATTCCAAATTATTCTTGCCCAATGTGATGAGAAAAAGTATCAGTAAATTTTCCATAATTGATCATGATCAGAAGTTGTAACACTTTCTTATCAATTCATTATTGATTGCACCTTTAGAATTCAATATTTCAAACAATCAAAAAGAGATTTTTCATAGTTTATTTTCTCAATGGTCTTGCTAACAATGTTTTTGCCATTGATTAACTCTTTTGAAATGTCATTCTTATCCAGAGTGTGCCCTTGAGGTTGTGAGAATCTAGGATGCTGTGAGGGGAGAGGAGCACAGCTCAGAGCAGAGTAGAGGAAAAAGTCATTATATTCTAGTGCATCGTTTAAAATTCACTGCAGTATTACAGCACCCTGTTAGTGTAGTTCTGTTTGGAACATGACCAAACCTGTTTCAATTGAAAATACGCAGTTTAATTTTGATCGTGTTCCAAGCTAAATTACATTAGTAGAGTATTGTAAATAAAGTGGTTTTAATGGAGGAATGAAAATATGACAGCTTTTGCTCTGCCCCTCTCTCCATTACATCATTGGCTCTTCTGTAGTATTGAAAAGCTGGAATGAAACTGAGCTCTTCAGGATGCCAGCTTCGTGATCTCTTCTACTTAAAGTTCAAAAGAACATTCTGGCAAGTGAACAAGTGTTAGTATGTCAGAGAAATGTTAAAAACAAGAATGATAACAGAGTGGGGAAGAGCAGCATGACAACGTGACACTGCCAGTCTTCATTAGGCTGAATCCTCAGTAGATTTCAAGGACTGAACTATGAGATGCATGAATTTGGCCATATGCCTTGAATTTCCCATTGCATGTATTTGTAAAATCAGTCCTTTAGCACGGTGTATATATGTTGGAACAGTCTGTTAGACTGAATTGGACTTCTGCATCAATGATTCTTAAACTGTCTTCAAAATACCAACCTCACTGAGAGGAAGTGCATCTGCTTATGTGACAAATAGATCTATACAATCTAACTAGGGGATATTTTTTCTGTCTGAAAAACAAATCAAATTACACATATCATCTTAAGTAAATACTAATAAACTTTCTGTAATACATAATTACACACTTGTGTCTCTATATGCCATATTTCATATAAATTTAGATAATAATAAATTGAAAATATTTATTTTGTTTATTTTTTTTTGTTGTTTTAATAGCAATGTATTTAGAGTCCCTCCAACTAGAAATATCTGCAATGCAGCTGGGATATTTCCACAGATAGGATGATTCATGAAAGATAGTCTTCAGCCAGATAGCTTAAACATTGTGGCTGGGAAAGAAGTCCAATCAACATGGATCCAAAGATCAAAGTGATGCACTGATTTATTATCAACATATGATTAACCAACCATCAGTGAACTATCAATTTAGGATAAATATCAGCCATGCAGGAGGTATACCACATTATCAGACAGTTGCAAAATGTTATACACCTAAATAAATGCCACCAGGTTCCAGTATTTAAAGGATTGCTACAAAGGAGAGGCAGACTCCTTTTACAAAGAGTCACATGAAATAGATGAGGGCTGATGGGTAAAAGTTACTCCTGGAAAGATTTCTATTGAACACAAAGTAAATTTTTAACAAGAGAATGATCAGCCATTTGAATCATCTCCTCAGAGAAGTGATCAATTCCACATCATTGGACACTTTTTAAGATCCAGTTGGACAGTGTGCTGGGCCATCTTGTCTAGAACCTGCTTTTGTCAAGAAAGGTTGGATCACATGGTCCCTGAGGTCCTTTTGTGACAGACTGGCATTATTAAGGGCTTAAACATCAGATCAACAGAGGACTTCTGTTCACTGTAGCAAATGGTGCAAAGAAGCAGCTGCTCATCTGGGACCATTAAAGCCCACCTCTCTCCAAATATGCCTGCTAACTGGAATTTGGTCTGTGATGGAACTTGAGATAAGATAAAGGTGATGCTCTTGTCCAATTATCCCAGATCTAAAGAGAAGCAAAAAAGGTTGGGGAGAGGAATGTAACTACAAGTGTGAGAGACTGGAATGCTAATGTCTCAATCACAGTGCAAGTTGAAGACCACCACCTCAGGCTACGAGCTGGTATTGTACAAGATAAGGGAAGAGGCTGATAAGAGACAGATCCTGCAAGGCAGGATAATGCTTTCTATCATGCCAAAGTCCTTTCACAAATGGCTCAGCTGTGAAAACTCACCTCTAGAGAAATAACAGGACATTGACATAAGAGGCAGCTGTAGCATTTTGGGAGGTGTCAGGGACACTCCCAAAGCAGTCCATCAGCATTACATCAGTATGCAATTCCCTGCCCCAGGAGAGGTACCTAAGCATTTTACCTCAACCTGAGCCTAATAAAATGCATGATACCTTGGTCTTTTGTGCACTTCTCTGACCACCTGACAGATCCAGCCTGTTGACCACCACTTCAACAAACAGACGTTGAAACTGCAACAGCCAAGGCTGGTTTCAAGATGCACAGGTCGTGACATCTTTCTACTTTTACCCTGTCCTTCATTTTACTTATACATTTTCTTCAGTATTACTTTTGTGCTTTTATATTGCTAAATTACTTTAGATAACCCTTTCTCACACGTTTATGCCACCTCCTTGGAATTCTGTTTAGTCTTGTTTTCAAGAAAAGAGTGTCTAATAGCGACACCATGTTTTGTGCCAGCACTTTTGAGACATAAAAAATATAGGTCTAAAAGCCCCTGGAGAGTCTTCAAGAGGCAGGCCCCGGGGGGTTACCAGGACAACTGCTCTCCTATTGGATGTACCTGCTAGATATACTAATTAATTCATCTTATAAAAAGTATAGATCCTGTGTGTGCGCATAGCTATATTTGTGCACCTGAAAACTTTCATTAAAAAACTGCTCTTTATATTACCACTTCAACATTTTTTGGAATGTCTTTCAGTTCTAGGCAACAGGTTACCCTCGTGTTCTGGGGCAGCTTGTAATACCTTTTCAACCTCGTATTCTATGTTTGCTATATATCCCCTTTTATTATTAATCCCAAACAGGTGCTTCCCCACAACCATAGTCCATGACAGAGGTTGCATGCCCCCTGTCTTCTGGGCATGTGGGAATTCCTCCTTGTACACACCTGCTCTAGGAGACCTGCGTGCCCTGGCAGCACTTCTAGGGATGGATAATAGCCCCAAGAGATGAGCTCGCATCCCTAGGGTACAGGTGCTGGAGTATCCCCATGGTGGGTGTGGGTGAGATGTGGCAGCAGCTAGGGATGTGTCCATGCTGACAAGCCCAGGGGGAGCCCACAGTGCTGAAAGGCCACATCTGGCAGGGTCACATTTCCTGTTCCTGTCTGCTCCCACCTGTTATGAATACATGTGTTTTGTTTGGTTTTGCTGATTCCTCAGTATCAAAAATCTCTGTAAGTCTTTTGACAATTTTTAATACAGTCATTTTCCTCTTTAGCATTATCAGTCTGAGATGAAAAGCCCTCTCAGGTATCTTGGTCTCACTCACACACATTCCTGTCCTGCTGTCTGCATTTCCAGGTGTATCATGCAGACCATGGTGAAACCACCCCACTGTGAAGCTCAGCATGAAACTTATCCAAGAACCAGAATAAACGCTGGGTGGGCTGAGCATCTTGTATTAATCAGTTTGTCAGAAACATTTCATACCAGAGGTTTTAGTCTTCAGGGCACTTGATTCCATTTACCTGAAATTTGGCTTGCAATTGCATCTGAACCTTCAAGCACTACTGTTACACAGACAACTAATAGTCATGTGAAAGCAAAGTTCATGCAGGGAATTTACTGTGGCTGTAATGGATAATGCATATGGAAGCCATAAATGAGATCAGGTGAAGATTTTCCTTTCAAAAGAAATTTTGAATTGTTACTTTTTGTATGTTTTTTAGCTTAACTCTTGTCTATAGTACACTACTGACTCCAAGAATAGTGTGGCCAGTGGGACTAGGGAACTGATTGTCATGCTGTACTTGGCACTAGTGAGGCCATACCTCAAATTCCCTGATCAGTTTTGAGACCCTCCCTTCAAGAAAGACATTGAGGTGCTGGAGTGTGTCCAGAGAAGGGCAACAGAACTGGTGAAGCATCTGAAGAAAATTTTATGAGAAGTGGCTAAGGAAGCTGGAGTTGTTTAGTCTGGAGAAAAGGAGACTCAGGGAAGATCTCATTGCTCTCTATGACCACCTGAGAGGAGGCTGTAGCGAGTTGAGCATCAGACTGCCATGTCTCAAGTGAAAAGATGAGAGGAAATGGTCCTAAGGTGCAGAAAAAAGATGTTCAGATTAGATATTAGAATTTATTTTTCACTGTCAAGCACTGGAATAAGTTGCCCAGTATGACATGGTGGAGTATCTGTCTCTGGAAATGTTCAAATGGCATCTGTATTTGGCACCTGGGGATATGGTTGAGGTGATATGGTGATATGGTGATTATGATGCTGCTAGGTTGACAGTTGGACAAGATAATCATGAAGGTCTCTTCCAACCTTGATCTTTCTGTGGCTCTATGAAATCATCACCAAGCTCACATTGTTTGCACACATAAATAATGATATACATATATACCACTTCGTTGAAATTCACATGCCCAACTTTATAAAGCTGACATATATATATGTGTACCCCTCAAAACAAATAAATGCACAAAGAGAATATTAAAATAACATACAGAAAATGAAGAAGAAAATACAAAATATGGGGTGTAGGACCTAAGATCTACTCACATTTATACTCTCCAGTAATAAGAAATAGATCACATAAGAATATCCATCTGAACCTAAACCTAGCTGAACATGCTAGAAAGCACCAAACACAGAATGTTCCTACATTTGTTTAAAACCCTTACCAGTAAGAAAATTGGATTGTTTTTCCATTCTGATTGAAAAAATGAAAGTGTAGCAGTATGAACTGTTAAGGAAGCCTGGTGTGCTCAGGTAGCATGGAAACTTTTGTCTCCTCTCTATCTGTAAACAGAAAGTTGGACAAATTAAGCCTCAATATAGGTCAATTTGTCTTATTTCACATTGAACATTGCTATAACAAAATCTAGTTTTGTACTCAGCCAGTTGTTGGTAGACTATATAAAATCATAGAGTAATCTAGGTAGAAAAACCCTCTAAGATAATTCTAAGTTAGTTTAGCACTGCCAAGTCTTAAGCTTGTATACCAGTATTCTGCAACTGCAGGAGCAGGTAATGTTAACTAGAATAAATCATGGGGAAAAACCAACAAACTCATGCAGATGAAAAGTATTGCACATACCTACCTGATATGTTAGTTCTGTTTATTACCGGAATTCACCTTTGCTTCATGGCCCATTTTTAAAGTAGATGAAAGATGTACTTTATTAATAGCTTATATTTAATGCTGGTAAAATACAGCCCTTAACCACTGTAGAGTCATTAGAATTGATAAGGTCATCCCATCATTAAATGTAGCAGCAAAACCAGGCCACAAGTAGCAAGTCTGTTGTAATGAATCTTAGCTATTATCATATTTTCACACAGAAGGGTTTTTAGAAGTGTTATTGCTTAGATGCCTGTCCTATTCACCTATTTTTTCATTGGGTGCCAAGGATATAGGACTTAATTTGCATATTTAAACAAGGTAAAATAAAAAAAACCACTACCCCACTGTTGTGATCATTTAAAAAACAAGTGCACACAGAATGTTTGCCTTTTTAAAATGTCTTTCCCTGTTACAAATACAGATTCTTCATATAGAAACTACAGTCTACAATTATTGCATAAATAAATAAATAAATATTACTTCTACTGAAATAAAATTTCATATTGGTTTTAGTAAATTTCACTTAGTAACTGCTATGTCAGGAAGATGCTTGGCTTAAATAGTAGTAGTAGTATTCAAGCCACTACAATCTGTACATTGATCTGACATATTTCAAGTCAAATCATAAGTTCTTCAGCTGCCTGTCTGTAAAAAAAAGGAGAAATTTATGGTTTTTTTATTTCACAGGGGTGATGTGAGGAGGCTTGTGAAATGCACAATTAATAAAGTGAATTCAAGACAAAAGTGATTCAGAACATTACATGAACCAGTATACGTACCATATAACCTACACAGCCAAAGGAGAGAAACAACTCTGACACTCTGATTGGACACACAATGTTGCTGAATTTAGATACTGCTACTGCTTCTTGTATGTAGCAAAACTGTATGTGTTCTGAAGCTTGGATATTCAAACTGCTATTGCTACCCATGCTGTTAATATTATGGCATTCAGAATACCTGTTAAGAAAACTGACTGCAAGCAATCTCAATGTAATCAGCTGCAATAATTTACAGTATTAGAGAAATGTAAAGCATCTGGGTACAAAGGAAGCACGTACATAACATTTAATTTCTTTCCAAAAGAATAGTTATCTTTTTTTGATAAAAGTTGCAGACTAATGAAATAATTTTCACTGGACAGAGAATAAATAACTTGCTCACAACCAGTGCCGCATCAGGTGGTCTGCTTGCTGTCTTCTTCCATAAATTCATTATCAGACTTGAGAAAAATCTCAAGATAGCAAGGTCTCAAGCAGTGTGTGGAAATGGCCAGTTTACCATATGGTAAGTTCATAACTTTACAAAAACTGATTTTTTTACTTGGTCAAAGATCATCTACCAATTGTAAGATAAAGAGGTTTAAACCTGAGTAAATTTTTATACAGAAATTCTCATCATTTTCTATTTCATCTTCAAAAATTTTCAGCCTTCCAAACATGCAGACAGAATCGTGCATAGGTTTTTCTCTTCCTTCACAGCTACAAAGAGCTTTATGTCCTTTGTATGACACTGTACTCTTCCATCAGGGTAAGATTTCCAGCTACAGCTGCTGATTCAACCACTGCATTTATTCAATGAGATTTTTTTCTGGGTCTTATGAAGTGTGATGACAAAGTATTCTCAGATGAAGCCTAAAACATTACCTGGGAAAAATTATTTCTGAATTGAATCTGATCTAATGATCTAAGATGCAGCTTTTTTCTTTGTCCCAAAATGAGTTCTATAATACTTTCACCAGTACTAACAGCCTTAGAAAGTTATTATAAACTTACAGTAAAAAAGGAGAATTCTAGGAGAGGGGAAAAAAAGGTGGCAAGGGAAAATATTTGATTGAATTTTTTGAGTAGGAGACCTTTTTTTTTTCATGATCTTATAACGATGTTCATAGACAGTAATCTTATTTAATGCAACTGATAAAACCAGATACTGGTTTTATCACAATCATTAGCTAATGTCTCCATAACTTCAGCAGACTGACAATACAAAGCTGATCCAAACAGCTAACCCATCAGATTTCACAATTCCTGATAAGGAAACAGATAAGGAAATATTAATTCATTTTCTGCAGAAAAGATATGCATCACTATGTAAGCACCATGTTTTACTAGCCAGTATTTCAGGTTTTGGATTAATCAATTATTATGGTACAACATTATTATTACTTGTAAAGCATTTGCAGATTCTTGCAGAAACAGGCACCAGTGGACTGTTACACATGATAACCTGAAGGCATATCTCAGATGAAAATATATTAACTAAAAAAGTCTATCTTTAAGACAGGCTAAGCAAAATTGTGTTTTACATATGAAATAGGCCTGTTTTACAATTAACAAAAAGTAAATTATTCAATCAAGCCACATAGCTAATCAGTATCAAAGTGAAGAAAAGTATAATTTGAATTTTCTCTTATGTGTGCTAGTTACCCTGGCTGCTTTGCAAGGGATATGATCTTAGCACTAGGTCCTAGGTTCCTACAGAAAACCATTCATACTCCTGTAGCTCTGGAACATTTCCCTCTTGCTCAAAATGTCAGTTGACATACACGCATCTAACTCTGGGAAAGTAAAGATAAAACATTTCTCTTAAAAGTCAAATACTGGTGAACAGTTCTCAAATATTTTAAAAGACTTGCAAGTGGGTTTATATATAGGAATATGCAGGAAATTAGAGGCTACTATGATGAATGTTCAAAAAAATTCTACTACTTTTCCAGACTGATATTCATCAACAGCACACTTTGTGAATGGGTAGCTGTTGCTCGTTATCAGTTGCTGTTACTGGATATTCACATAATTATTGCTTAGCAATCTTATTCTACATTACCTATGAGTGCAGCATGATAGTATATTGCAATATAAGAAGAGCACTGTGGAGGTGATGTTGTGTATGATGATGCCTTTGGTCTGCGATGCTCTTAGACAAGTTGAAGGGAGTTCAGTTTGAGAGGTCTTTCATGAAGGAAGCTAAAATCCATTTGAGTGACTCCTTTCTTTCCCATCTTTCCTCTCTCATCTGGTGAGTTTACACTCATCTGCCTTCCCAGGGGGAAAATTATCTCATCTTTTCCTCATATTGTTTCAGGAACAGAGACTTGTTCTGTATCTGCAAACCAATGTCTTACTTCTCTCACGGATTACTTGGGTTTCTTCACGCATCTTTCCTGCTTGTTTTGCATTTTTTTGGTTGATATTTTACACACTCTTTTTCTACTTATACATGTATTTCTAAGCTCTAGTTGTGCAATTGTGCCACAAGTGACTGTCCCTTTAATGTTTATATATTATATTACCTTAAATATATTTATACATTTAAGAGGTGAAAAAAAGAGGATTAACTAAGAAAAAAAACAATCTACTGGCTTTCTCATGCTGACAGGCAGTAACTATTAGCCTCAAAAATCATGTCTGAAATCCTTAGAACCAATGAAGCAAGAGAAAAGAGAATGGGATTATTCTCTAGAACTAAAGTAGTGTAGCCTTATAGCTACTAATGAAGAAGAAAAATCTCCCCTAGACCCATCAATCTAACATGAACAGAAACTGGAGAGCTTTGCTGAGAAGAGAGTCTGGACAAATCAACATGAAAATGAGAGAAGTACTACATAATATGATACGGTCTTGTGAAGGCCTAAAAACTACTGAATTCTCCCACAATTTTTGCCAATGCCTTTGTGATACCTTGGTGACCTTAAGATCACCTCTTCTTAATAAGGTGTACTAGATATTGCTTATAACCTCAATACAGGATTTTGTTTTATACCTCATAAGCATTTTTGTTGCAATAGGTTTGTAAGTAAAGATTTAATAGAAAAACTACAGGGAAGGGATGGATTTACCTCAACACCACTTATACATTCACATATATTTGCATATTTCATACATTCACTCTATATGTGAATATATGAAAGTTCTATCCCACTGCCTGAATTACTACTATTATTACTATTACTACTATTACTACTATTTCAAAAATAGTGCCAAAAGTAGGGAGCCAACATTGTCCCTCAATAACAAGGGTCAGTAGGGTAACAGAAAAAGATGAGCTTGTTGGAGAGAAGACATTTTACCTGCAGTAAAATTTCCTAAGACAAATGCATAATCAGGAAGTGTAAGTGAAAATTTACCACTGTATCAGGAATTATAGGAATATGACATGTATCAATATCTCAGGGAACATTCACTTGGCTGTGATGCCAGGGAAGGGTAAGTTGGAGTAAAATGGAAGAAAGTGTTTCAAAAACAAAGCTGCGTGCTGCTGTTTTTCATTGCCCATGTGGCACTGGTAAAAACTAGGATTATGGCAGGATTACACAGCAGGATAAGCAGAGGAGCACTGGTGCTTTCTCATAAATAATTGAAAAAGGCACTGTGATATTCTGGGCACAGGAAGAAGAATATTTTTCTGGCAGGCTGCCCCTCTCCCTAACCCACAACTGCCTAAGGTTTTGCCTGTCTCTACTCTTTACAGAAAAGGCTGCTGGTTCCAGCAGTGGATGCATAGTCTTGACTGCCAGGTAGGAACAATCAGAACATCAATCATAGCCAATTAATCTCTTTTGGACATTTCTAAGCCTGGAGACTATTCTAACAGAGGAGGAGACTTGTTTACAGTCTCCAGGCTTGTTTCGTTCTGGGAAACAAGCTGTGTGCCACAGCCTTTAAAAATCACTACTATATATTTATGAAATAAAAAACAGTGTCTAAATAAATGTTAATCAGAATGTTCTGGATTCCATCCTAGCTCTCAGATTATATGATGGATGATGACTGCTTTCTTTATTAAAAGCCATTCCTCCTTTCTCTAAATCACTTTACTCTGTTTGTTGGTGGACAGTTGCAGCTGTACAGGCAATGCAACAATTTTGCACCTGATGTTGTGCATTCATTTTTTACATAGACTCCTGACATTTGTTCTGCCAAAATCCTTAGCAGAATAAATTTTCCAAGAGTATCCTGTTATAAAACATTGAGTGAAAGAGAAGGAGGTCGAGGAAGAAAACAGTTGGATTGAAACAGATATTAAGAAAGCTTTAGCTTGCGGTCTTTTGATTGACTGGGAGACTATCAATTTCTGATCCTTCTTTCTCAGTAAATTTGATCTCTGCCTTACTCTGGGAACAGGATACATTCGTTTGGGTTTTCTTTGTTTTTTTGTTGTTTTTTTTTTGCCAGTCCAGAAATATAAATCTGTATTTTCAGAAGGAAAATCTCTTGAATTGAATTTTGAATCATATTTTGAACAACTGCTTCAGACATGAAAATACAGTGTCACTAGACAACAATTAATTTCAGCTTGGATTTAGGGCTTCACTTTGTCTCTGCCAGACTGTCCAACCAGCACTTTTCTTTTAACTGGAGATGTAATACTGTTAAGTTAAAAGACCATATTCAAGACAGAGATATATATTTCAGCAAGAGATTACTTGCATTACTCATGGCAAACTAGTGAAACAAAGATTTTTAAGCATATAATTTAGTTTTCATTATTTAAACTATTGATTCACTTTTAGCATATCATCCATCTTGGACAATAAAACCCTGGTGATCAATTTTTTGTAATTTTTCATAATAACTTTCTCTTGCTCAGTGTTTGTGCTTCTTTTTCCTATTGTGTTAGACATGAACTGAGAGAACAATATGTTATTTATTTTTAATAAAGCATTATAGTGTTTTGAAAGATCATGGAAAAAATATATTATCAAGGTTATGACATAATTATCTAAGGGCACAGCAAAATTTTAAAGTCAATCTCCAGACATTTTTTAGAGTGTTCTTTCAGGACCTGAGAAAACAAAGTATTAGTCTTAAATTTAAGTTTCTTTCTATTAATTACACTATTCTGCTATAAATTCTCACTTTGTTGGCTTGGCTATCAAAAATTTCAGAATCAACTTAAAGTTCCCCTTAACATGCTCTAAATCCAGTATCACATTTTGCAAAAAATATGGCACAAAAAATCTCCCAGCAAAAGGAACAATACTTATATTTTCATATATGCATATGTTTATCTATGTATGTGCTACTGCATTATGTGTGCATGTTAGGATTTATCAGACCTGAATGCTTCCTTCAAAATGCAAATTTTTTTTTCACTAGCATTAGTCTGAATATGGTATGAAGGGAGGAGATTAAATAAGAAGGTAGACTATTGCAGTCTACTTACTTTGTTACCTCTTTCATTTTCCATGAGAAATGTGGCAACTGTATTGATTCCTGTGTTAAATTAAAAGGAAAAAAAATAAAAAGTAGTTCTTTAGGACTGTGCAATGAAAATGTGCAAATCTTAAACATATCCCCTCATAATTTATTCTGAAATTAAAGTGAACATATATGTAAATCAGAATGATCAGACCGGGTTACTGTTTTGAAAGATTTAGAAGATAGCATTATGTAGTCATCCTTCTGTGAACTCTCTGATTTACCATTAAACTTTTGTTATCTACCATGAAAGTTTATCCCAAGCTGTCACAGCCTCAAGGTTTAACAAAAGAGTTGACAATAAAGTATAAAGCAAAATGTTACATCTTTTGACCTTAAATTGATCTATGTATTTACAAACTATTTATCTTCAGAATGAATTATGGCATTTTATGAAGCTTCTGGAAGATATGTGAGTAGGTTTCTATTTCTTTAATTATGCTACTCCACCCAACAAATAATGGGCTTCTCCCTCGCCATTTTGCAGTTCTACCCAGTGTCTAACTTTCAAAATCAGGCAAATTTAAAAATTCTACACCTCTCCCAGAACAATATCTAATTATGTTTTTTTTAGTACATTAAACCAAGTGTATATGAGATTTCACAAATAAATTGAATTAATACTGTATTCTCTGAAATATTTGGCATTGTTCCAAAATTAATGCGATTGGAATATTTTCATCACATTATGGGCAGGAGTATTTTCAATAAATTTCATTTATTGTTATATATGTCACAAATTGTTATCAAATACAAGTCTTCAATTTTTGATAAAATGTTTGCAAGTAACTCATAAAGAAATGCATGGTTTTTTACCTGTAGTCCTGAATGTGAATAACATTTGGGGGAAAAAATAAAATTCTTTATTACATAGACAATAAGTTACTCAATCATCATGAAAAAATTAGTGTATTAGTTTAATATATGAATTTATGGGTATATTATTATCACTTTCTCATCTTTAATATATTTGAAAAAAATTCTTATTTGTGTGATGAAATATTGATATTTTCTTTTAATATTTCATGCATTCGCATCTCATACATCTATCTTAGGAAAGAGATATGTTTTGTCTCTCTCTTTTTCCCTTGATATGTAGTTGCATACATAAACAGGAGGTCACACTAGTAGAATCAAGAGATTCTACAAATTAATTCAAACCAGGTATTTTAAGGAAAATTGGATACTTGGGATTTTTAGTTGGATAACTAATGTAAGTCAAGGTACCACTCCAACAATTTCTTTAAAAAGTACATAACCTCTGTGTCTGTTTCAAAATATTTTTTCAATAACAGAAAATTAACTTAATTGCTAGGCAAGTTCTTCCATTAATTTATTTTTGTTATCTCAGTTTACTAACTTCAGCTTTAAATACCATATTTTCATGCTTTTTCTTTATGGATTGTCAGGAAAAAAATTACTGTAAAGAAATTACTGTCCACGATCAAGTTACTGTTTCTCTATTCTTGACAACTAAACTGCCAGAACGGTACACTGTTCCTTTAGGATTAAACTACTGGTGCTAATAATAACTGATTGAAAGAAGTTACCAACACTGACAACTTTGCATGGTTGTCTGCCCTGGAGCCTTTTGCTATATCAAGGCCAGTTCTGCCTGCTACTGGAGCTAAAGTCTCTCTTCTCTCCACACATCCTGAGCACAAATGCAGCCATAGGTAGTAAAAATAGCAATTCTATATCCCAGGTAATAAATAACCACGGATAACTACAGACAGTTTGCAGCCCAGGAGTTTTGCAGAGGTGGAGGACACTGTTACCTCTTCCTTTTGCAGTGATTCTTCTTCAAATAGTACAAGCCGATCTACCCCTATCACTCTTGTTTCTACTCTGGCACTCTGTCATCAAGCTAAATATGTCAGCATAACTTTTTCTATGGTCATGTCATGAGCTACGTCCAAGCACAGATCTGGCTTAAGAGCATCCTCCTTGGCACCTGGTACCATGCTGTGGGTCCTGCAAAAATGACAGAAGGCTTCAGAAATGAACATTACAATGTTGATCATAAAGCCTCTGTGCTGTTTTTACTGTTGATTTACGTTCTGAAAGTCGTCAGTTCCCAAGCACATCACTGTGCTGTCACTTCATGTAAACATTTCCACTCTGAGAATGGTGGAGAACTCTGGCAAAAGGGCAGCAAGCACATTTGAGTGGGAGGTGCTGTTGCAGGCTGTGAGGTGTGTGTGCTCCATGGTGAGCTGTTCCCACTGAACACTGTCTGGTGGATGCCAGCAGCCAGCAGCACTGGCTGGATTTCCCGTGCCGCTCGGTGTGGCAGAGCCTGCTGATCCATCACAGCCTGTCAGCGCTCTCACAGCATGCCTAATGAGGGGCTCTGTGATAATGTGGAAGATAGGCTATTCCTTTCCCATCAATTGATCCTTGCACTTCTAGGTGATTTGTCTTTGATGCTTCTTGCAGCATCTTACAAAGCTGCAGGCTAAAAAGCCAACAAATTTTTCTTCCTTAACTTAGAGGATGCCTGGAGTGAAACACTAAGACAAATATAATAACAAACCATGTGTACTTGAAAATCATGCATTGGACACTAAGCAAAGGAAACAAAGCTTAATATATTTCTGATGGGATTTCTCTTTTATTTTCGAGTAATAAAGGATTTTAGGAGAAATTTTTATGAAATGTAAATAAAATAATAATTTTGCAGATGTCAAAATCATGAGCAAAATTAATGACAATATTTGAAAGAGAAATGTTAGAAATTAGAACTCACCCAAAGAACTAATTTGTAAACAGATTTTCTGTTTGCCTTGTGAATTTTATTCGTTACATGTCTGTACTGGAAACTGATACATTTTCTTCCAAGTAAAAATTAAATAGTTTGACTTGCTCTTGCTCCTCAAAAACCTGTTCATTCCCAAGCATCATCAAACTTCAACTTAAATGGAAGGTCATAATTCATATAGTAGTTTTCTTCTTCCTTTAAAATTCTTACACCTGTGGGCATACAAAATTTTTGATATGAAGAAAATTGGTTTAAGAAATAATCTGAACTGGGTGAACTTTAAGAGTGGGGAGTGGGAA
The DNA here is from genome assembly GCA_013397075.1 of Rhabdornis inornatus. Classification (NCBI taxonomy): domain Eukaryota; kingdom Metazoa; phylum Chordata; class Aves; order Passeriformes; family Rhabdornithidae; genus Rhabdornis; species Rhabdornis inornatus. Next base: position 1,732,266 of record VWZS01006101.1, read on the forward strand.
ATACGAATAACTATCTTAGTTGTCTGTTTTGCTCAGAACTTTTTGATGACTCCCTCTAGCCCTTAAAATGCCTCATGCAGTCAAGGAATACTAGATATGGTACCACCATTTTTTTCCCCATATATTTTGAAACTGATGGATCTTACTCCCTCTATTTTTGCTACACCATCTCCACCATCTCAGCTGCTGCCAGTCCCAGGCAACTGAAATGATCTCTTTGACATGTTTATTCTGTCAGTGTAGATTGTACAAAACCACTAATACAAGATGCCAGCCTCTTCCACTGATGTCAGATACCACTTCTGAAAGTTAATTTTGTCTTCTTAAATGCTGTTAGGTTCACTTTTGGAGTGGCATATGTAGGCAGAGGTCAGAGCTTTCATTAGGAAACCCAGAACAGAGCAAGAAATATTGATAGACTTCATTGTTTCCTAAGGAAAATCTTTGTTGCTTTAAGTACTGTGCAGTTTTCATTGGGAGTTCAATAGCCATTAGTTCTATATGATGTTTTAATAAGCTGTAAAAGGGCAAGATTTTAATTGCTAATTAGCGATAAACATTGATTTTTTTTTTTTTTTTTTTTGCTTCACTGCTCTTCCCAGGACAAGCCACACAGGCTCTTTAGCCCATATTGTCAGCATTTAATTTCAGCTGTTACCTCCTTCCCTGCTCTCACGATTTTTTCCCACCATTCAACTCTTGTTACAACCTCCAGTTATAAACTGGAAAATCTCCAACACTGAAATTCATATAGAGAGAAAAATCTACAGTGGGGCCAGGAAGAATGGGAAAGAGAAGTTAAAATACAAGGCTAATGAAGGATAAGAATCAACAATCAAAATTAGGCCTCAGTTTTAGTAATGACTTTTCAATAAAAGGAGTCTATAGTCTCTGAACTGTGCTCCACAAATATATTTTAAAAAACCAATGAAACAAACAAAACCAACAAAAATAAAAACCCCAAAATACAAAACAAACACACATAAGAAAAAACTCAACCCCAAAATCTGTCTAGGATAGTTTTTAGAGTAATAGTATCTTCAGATTACTTGTCAGATTACTTATTGTCCCTGAATTTATTTAAGCACTAGCTTTTCTGACTGACATCAAGATACTGCAGACTTGTAATTTGACTGTTAAGTTACATTTTAATTAAAGGGAAAAAAAAAGTTGCTTTTCTGTAACTTTTGGAATCACATTATTTTCAAGTAAGTGTCCTTATGGAAACAAAAATATTTTCTTCTGCAGTAGCTTAATTTCTTAATTTTTAATAAACAAAAAAGTTATGTAATTGTTTTGCTACTATCTATTGCAACTTCAACAGACTACTTTAAAGCTACAGATGTGCCACAAAGAATAGAATTATAAGAGAACCAGCTTTATGACATGTGAAGAAG